>CM051236.1:320787314-321294814 GCA_027917425.1 Gastrophryne carolinensis | reverse complement strand
CCCCCACCCACACACACACACACCTACCTCGAGCCGGTGAACAAAGAGGAGACCGCAAGTCCGCAAGTTCTTTTTAAAGAGGTGGCGCCGGCTGATGACAACAGCCGTGCGCCCCTCTTCGGATTGGTCCACCGACGATCTGGTGACTGGGGTGAGGTCAGGGTCACCTCCAGGTGACCCCCCCATGACTCTTCTACGCTGTGGAGGCGGGATCCAGGCCGTCTTCATCTGTCGATCGTCAGGAGGTGAGTTACAGTGCAGCCCGTAACACCTACGTGCTTGGCACTTAACGCCCAGCCAAGCCAGCACGTAGGTGTTACGGGCTTGGCAACTAAAGGGTTAAATATTTTTTGGTCTGCCTTTTACAAAAAAAAAAACACCACCTGGGTATCCCAAACCTGCACTTAGCAGCCTATCTGTTATACTAAATACGCTTGTTGATCCTTCCTCAGCTTAATCAAAGTATTGCATTTTGAATTGGTTTTGGTCTGCCTTTACCAAAAAAAAAAAACACCAGGCTGCAGGGCATCCCAAACCTGCACCTAGCAGCATATCTGTTATACTAAATACGCTTGTTCATCCTTCCTCAGCTTAATCAAAGTATTGCATTTGAATTGGTTTTTGGTCTGCCTTTAACAAAAAAAAACACCAGGCCGCAGGGCATCCCAAACCTGCACTTAGCAGCCTATCTGTTATACTAAATATGCTTGTTCATCCTTCCTCAGCTTAATCAAAGTATTGCATTTTGAATTGGTTTTTGGTCTGCCTTTAACAAAAAAAAACACCAGCCCACCTGGGTATCCCAAACCTGCACTTAGCAGCCTATCTGTTATACTAAATACGCTTGTTGATCCTTCCTCAGCTTAATCAAAGTATTGCATTTAGAATTGGTTTTTGGTCTGCCTTTAACAAAAAAAAACCAGGCCGCAGGGCATCCCAAACCTGCACTTAGCAGCCTATCTGTTATACTAAATACTCTTGTTGATCCTCCTCAGCTTAATCAAAGCATTGCATTTTGAATTGGTTTTTTTCCTGCTACCAAAACACTAGGCCGCAGGGCATCCCAAACCTGCACTTAGCAGCCTATCTGTTATACTAAATACGCTTGTTCATCCTTCCTCAGCTTAATCAAAGTATTGCATTTTGAATTGGTTTTTGGTCTGCCTTTAACAAAAAAAACACCAGCCCACCAGGGTATCCCAAACCTGCACTTAGCAGCCTATCTGTTATACTAAATACGCTTGTTCATCCTTCCTCAGCTTAATCAAAGTATTGCATTTAGAATTGGTTTTTGGTGTGCCTTTACCAAAAAAAACACCAGGCCGCAGAGCATCCCAAACCTGCACTTAGCAGGCTATCTGTTATACTAAATACGCTTGTTCATCCTTCCTCAGCTTAATCAAAGTATTGCATTTGAATTGGTTTTTGGTCTGCCTTTAACAAAAAAAAAACATCAGGCCGCAGGGCATCCCAAACCTGCACTTAGCAGCCTATCTGTTATACTAAATACGCTTGTTCATCCTTCCTCAGCTTAATCAAAGTATTGCATTTTGAATTGGTTTTTTGTCTACCTTTAACAAAAAAAACACCAGGCCGCAGGGCATCCCAAACCTGCACTTAGCAGGCTATCTGTTATACTAAATACGCTTGTTCATCCTTCCTCAGCTTAATCAAAGTATTGCATTTGAATTGGTTTTTGGTCTGCCTTTAACAAAAAAAAAACACCAGGCCGCAGGGCATCCCAAACCTGCACTTAGCAGCCTATCTGTTATACTAAATACGCTTGTTCATCCTTCCTCAGCTTAATCAAAGTATTGCATTTGAATTGGTTTTTGGTCTGCCTTTAACAAAAAAAAAACACCAGGCCACAGGGCATCCCAAACCTGCACTTAGCAGCCTATCTGTTATACTAAATATGCTTGTTCATCCTTCCTCAGCTTAATGGTCTGCCTTTAATAAAAAAAAACACCAGGCCGCAGGGCATCCCAAACCTGCACTTAGCAGCCTATCTGTTATACTAAATATGCTTGTTCATCCTTCCTCAGCTTAATCAAAGTATTGCATTTTGAATTGGTTTTTGGTCTGCCTTTAACAAAAAAAAACACCAGCCCACCTGGGTATCCCAAACCTGCACTTAGCAGCCTATCTGTTATACTAAATATGCTTGTTCATCCTTGCTCAGCTTAATGAAAGTATTGCATTTTGAATTGGTTTTTTGTCTACCTTTAACCAGAAAAAAACCACCAGGCCGCAGGGCATCCCAAACCTGCACTTAGCAGCCTATCTGTTATACTAAATATGCTTGTTCATCCTTCCTCAGCTTAATCAAAGTATTGCATTTTGAATTGGTTTTTGGTCTGCCTTTAACAAAAAAAAACACCAGCCAACCTGGGTATCCCAAACCTGCACTTAGCAGCCTATCTGTTATACTAAATATGCTTGTTCATCCTTGCTCAGCTTAATCAAAGTATTGCATTTTGAATTGGTTTTTTTGTCTACCTTTAGCAAAAAAAAAAAAACACCAGGCCGCAGGGCATCCCAAACCTGCACTTAGCAGCCTATCTGTTATACTAAACACGCTTGTTGATCCTCCTCAGCTTAATCAAAGCATTGCATTTTGAATTGGTTTTTGGTCTGCCTTTAACAAAAAAAGACAGGCCGCAGGGCATCCCAAACCTGCACTTAGCAGCCTATCTGTTATACTAAATATGCTTGTTCATCCTTCCTCAGCTTAATCAAAGTATTGCATTTTGAAGTGGTTTTTTGTCTACCTTTAACAAAAAAAAAAAAAACACCAGGCCGCAGGGCATCCCAAACCTGCACTTAGCAGCCTATCTGTTATACTAAATACGCTTGTTCATCCTTCCTCAGCTTAATCAAAGTATTGCATTTTGAATTGGTTTTTGGTCTGCCTTTAACAAAAAAAACACCAGGCCGCAGGGCATCCCAAACCTGCACCTCTGATGAAGTGGCAGATACCTATCGCCACGCAACGCGTCAGTGGTATCGGCATATGGGACATGGCGATGTAGCAGGACTCTGATATATGTGGTAATGTAGATCTTTACTGGATACACCTTTGGATACAATTAGAGATGAGCGAACTTTTGAAAAATTCGATTCGACTGATTCGCCGAATTTTCCGACAAAAATCGTTTCGACCCGAATAAATTTGCGACGTATCGCTTTTAAAAACGGCTATTTCTGAGCCTCCTAGAGCCTCAATAGGGTTGTAAACCATTCAGCCTTGCTGTAACACGCACAGGATGCGTGCTGGGTTAGTTAAATAATACTTTGAAGAAATATCACATGCAGATCAGAGGCATCGCTAATAGAATCGCAGAGCGGCACAATTGCAGAGAGTTGAAGTGGCATCACTATGAGGGGCAGAAGGAGCCCAAATATACACTGGAGTTGGCCTCAGGAGCCCAAAAATTGGATGAATCACACCCTGGAGTTGGCAGAAGTTGGCAGCAGCAGCAGCAGGAGCCCAAATATACACTGGAGTTGGCTTCAGGAGCCCAAAAATTGGATGAATCACACCCTGGAGTTGGCAGAAGTTGGCAGCAGCAGCAGCAGGAGCCCAAATATACACTGGAGTTGGCTTCAGGAGCCCAAAAATTGGATGAATCACACCCTGGAGTTGGCAGAAGTTGGCAGCAGCAGCAGCAGGAGCCCAAAAATTGGATGAATCACACCCTGGAGTTGGCAGAAGTTGGCAGCAGCAGCAGCAGGAGCCCAAATATATACTGGAGTTGGCTTCAGGAGCCCAAAAATTGGATGAATCACACCCTGGAGTTGGCAGGAGTTGACAGTAGCAGCAGCAGGAGCCTAAATATACACTGGAGTTGGCTTCAGGAGCCCAAAAATTGGATGAATCACACCCTGGAGTTGGCAGAAGTTGGCAGCAGCAGCAGCAGGAGCCCAAATATACACTGGAGTTGGCTTCAGGAGCCCAAAAATTGGATGAATCACACCCTGGAGTTGGCAGGAGTTGACAGTAGCAGCGGCAGGAGCCCAAATATACACTGGAGTTGGCTTCAGGAGCCCAAAAATTGGATGAATCACACCCTGGAGTTGGCAGAAGTTGGCAGCAGCAGCAGCAGGAGCCCAAATATACACTGGAGTTGGCCTCAGGAGCCCAAAAATTGGATGAATCACACCCTGGAGTTGGCAGGAGTTGACAGTAGCAGCAGCAGGAGCCCAAATATACACTGGAGTTGGCTTCAGGAGCCCAAAAATTGGATGAATCACACCCTAGAGTTGGCAGAAGTTGGCAGCAGCAGCAGCAGGAGCCCAAATATACACTGGAGTTGGCTTCAGGAGCCCAAAAATTGGATGAATCACACCCTGGAGTTGGCAGAAGTTGGCAGCAGCAGCAGCAGGAGCCCAAATATACACTGGAGTTGGCTTCAGGAGCCCAAAAATTGGATGAATCACACCCTGGAGTTGGCAGAAGTTGGCAGCAGCAGCAGCAGGAGCCCAAAAATTGGATGAATCACACCCTGGAGTTGGCAGAAGTTGGCAGCAGCAGCAGCAGGAGCCCAAATATATACTAGAGTTGGCTTCAGGAGCCCAAAAATTGGATGAATCACACCCTGGAGTTGGCAGGAGTTGACAGTAGCAGCAGCAGGAGCCCAAATATACACTGGAGTTGGCTTCAGGAGCCCAAAAATTGGATGAATCACACCCTGGAGTTGGCAGAAGTTGGCAGCAGCAGCAGCAGGAGCCCAAATATACACTGGAGTTGGCTTCAGGAGCCCAAAAATTGGATGAATCACACCCTGGAGTTGGCAGGAGTTGACAGTAGCAGCGGCAGGAGCCCAAATATACACTGGAGTTGGCTTCAGGAGCCCAAAAATTGGATGAATCACACCCTGGAGTTGGCAGGAGTTGACAGTAGCAGCAGCAGGAGCCCAAATATACACTGGAGTTGGCTTCAGGAGCCCAAAAATTGGATGAATCACACCCTGGAGTTGGCAGAAGTTGGCAGCAGCAGGAGCCCAAATATACACTGGAGTTGGCTTCAGGAGCCCAAAAATTGGATGAATCACACCCTGGAGTTGGCAGGAGTTGACAGTAGCAGCAGCAGGAGCCCAAATATACACTGGAGTTGGCTTCAGGAGCCCAAAAATTGGATGAATCACACCCTGGAGTTGGCAGAAGTTGGCAGCAGCAGCAGCAGGAGCCCAAATATACACTGGAGTTGGCCTCAGGAGCCCAAAAATTGGATGAATCACACCCTGGAGTTGGCAGGAGTTGACAGTAGCAGCAGCAGGAGCCCAAATATACACTGGAGTTGGCTTCAGGAGCCCAAAAATTGGATGAATCACACCCTGGAGTTGGCAGAAGTTGGCAGCAGCAGCAGCAGGAGCCCAAATATACACTGGAGTTGGCCTCAGGAGCCCAAAAATTGGATGAATCACACCCTGGAGTTGGCAGGAGTTGACAGTAGCAGCAGCAGGAGCCCAAATATACACTGGAGTTGGCTTCAGGAGCCCAAAAATTGGATGAATCACACCCTGGAGTTGGCAGAAGTTGGCAGCAGCAGCAGCAGGAGCCCAAAAATTGGATGAATCACACCCTGGAGTTGGCAGGAGTTGGCAGCAGCAGCAGCAGGAGCCCAAATGGAGTTAGCTTCAGGAGCCCAAAAATTGGATGAATCACACCCTGGAGTTGGCAGAAGTTGGCAGCAGCAGCAGCAGCAGGAGCCCAAATATACACTGGAGTTGGCTTCAGGAGCCCAAAAATTGGATGAATCACACCCTGGAGTTGGCAGAAGTTGGCAGCAGCAGCAGCAGGAGCCCAAATATACACTGGAGTTGGCCTCAGGAGCCCAAAAATTGGATGAATCACACCCTGGAGTTGGCAGAAGTTGGCAGCAGCAGCAGCAGGAGCCCAAATATACACTGGAGTTGGCTTCAGGAGCCCAAAAATTGGATGAATCACACCCTGGAGTTGGCAGGAGTTGACAGTAGCAGCAGCAGGAGCCCAAATATACACTGGAGTTGGCTTCAGGAGCCCAAAAATTGGATGAATCACACCCTGGAGTTGGCAGAAGTTGGCAGCAGCAGCAGCAGGAGCCCAAATATACACTGGAGTTGGCTTCAGGAGCCCAAAAATTGGATGAATCACACCCTGGAGTTGGCAGAAGTTGGCAGCAGCAGCAGCAGGAGCCCAAATATACACTGGAGTTGGCCTCAGGAGCCCAAAAATTGGATGAATCACACCCTGGAGTTGGCAGAAGTTGGCAGCAGCAGCAGCAGGAGCCCAAATATACACTGGAGTTGGCTTCAGGAGCCCAAAAATTGGATGAATCACACCCTGGAGTTGGCAGGAGTTGACAGTAGCAGCAGCAGGAGCCCAAATATACACTGGAGTTGGCTTCAGGAGCCCAAAAATTGGATGAATCACACCCTGGAGTTGGCAGAAGTTGGCAGCAGCAGCAGCAGGAGCCCAAATATACACTGGAGTTGGCCTCAGGAGCCCAAAAATTGGATGAATCACACCCTGGAGTTGGCAGGAGTTGACAGTAGCAGCAGCAGGAGCCCAAATATACACTGGAGTTGGCTTCAGGAGCCCAAAAATTGGATGAATCACACCCTGGAGTTGGCAGAAGTTGGCAGCAGCAGCAGCAGCAGGAGCCCAAATATACACTGGAGTTGGCCTCAGGAGCCCAAAAATTGGATGAATCACACCCTGGAGTTGGCAGGAGTTGACAGTAGCAGCAGCAGGAGCCCAAATATACACTGGAGTTGGCTTCAGGAGCCCAAAAATTGGATGAATCACACCCTGGAGTTGGCAGAAGTTGGCAGCAGCAGCAGCAGGAGCCCAAATATACACTGGAGTTGGCTTCAGGAGCCCAAAAATTGGATGAATCACACCCTGGAGTTGGCAGGAGTTGACAGTAGCAGCAGCAGGAGCCCAAATATACACTGGAGTTGGCTTCAGGAGCCCAAAAATTGGATGAATCACACCCTGGAGTTGGCAGAAGTTGGCAGCAGCAGCAGCAGGAGCCCAAATATACACTGGAGTTGGCCTCAGGAGCCCAAAAATTGGATGAATCACACCCTGGAGTTGGCAGGAGTTGACAGTAGCAGCAGCAGGAGCCCAAAAAATGGCCTAAAGACATAAATATGTTTTGCACCATTTGGAAAGTGTAAAACGTGGCACCATGCTGAATCTAGTCGCATGCATCAGGCATTGGTGGGTGGAAATCCTGGCTGATCCATCCCTGATTCATTTTGACAAAGGTGAGTCTCTCCACATTTTTAGTTGACAGACGAGTTCTCCTCGCCGTAACTATGGCCCCCGCCGCACTACACACCCGCTCAGATGCCACGCTACTTGCCGGGCAGGACAGCTTTTCCAGGGCAAACTCTGCTAGTTGCGGCCACAAATCAAGTTTGGCTGCCCAGAAGTCCAGCGGATCCTCAAGGTGTGTTGGCATGGTCATGTCAAAGTATGACATGACCTGCTGGTTCAGGTCTTCCTGCTGCTCATGAGTAGCCTCACTATGCAGGTGTAGAAAGCTACTCATTAGCGACTGAAGACTGAGGCTGCTGCTGCTGATGGAGCTTCTGCTGCTGCTGCTGCCAACCCCCCCAGCGGCCATGGCAGTGGAAGGTGAGCGCAGAGGTCCCCTCGAGTCAGACCTGCGAGAGTATGGACCATGGCGCAGATAGGCATCGGCCAACTGCCTACGTAGAATGTCTTTGTAGTAGTTGAGTTTGTCCTCCCTCTCGGTGGGTTTAAAAAATGCCCCCATTTTGTGCCGGAAGCGAGGGTCCAATAAGGTGGACAGCCAGAAGTCATCCCGCCGACAGATGGAAACAATTCTGGGGTCACTACGCAAGCATGTGAGCATGCTTCGTGCCATTTGCGCAAGTGACTCGGATGGACTACCTGTCTCCATCTCCACTGCATACTGCCACGGTGTGCCCGGGTCCTCTGTCTCTCCTTCCTCAAAAACCTCTAGCTCCTCTGGCTGCTCCTGCTCCTCCTCTCCTGTCCGCTGACTAGATAAACCAGCCATTTCGCCAAGCCTAAACTGTGTTTCGCTGGGCAACTCCTCCTCCTCCTCCAGTTCAGCTCCAACGGGGTTCATGTGGCCGTAAGATGTAAACGCCATGTGTCCAGTGCCCTGACCAGCCATGGTTTCCAACATATGCTGTAGTACATGAAGCAGTGGAATCACGTCGTTCATCCCGTAATCCTGCCGACTGACAAATAAAGTGGCTTCCTCAAAGGGCCTGAGCAAACGGCAGGTGTCACGTATGAGCTGCCACTGGTTGACATTGAAGTTACACAGGGGAGTCCCCCTATCTGCTTGGATCATCAGGAAATCCGTGATGGCTTTTCTCTGTTCATATAATCGGTCCAACATGTGAAGGGTGGAATTCCAACGGGTGGAAACATCGCAAATCAGACTATGTTGGGGGATACCATTCTGACGCTGTAGCTCAAGAAGGGTGTGTTTGGCGGTGTAGGAGTGGCTGAAGTGCATGCAAAGTTTCCGTGAAGTTGTTAGGATGTCCTGCAGATGGGGGGAACACTTCAGAAACCGCTTGACAACCAGATTGAAGACGTGAGCCATGCAGGGGGCATGGGTCAGGCTTCCTTGGCGCAGCGCAGACAAAATGTTCTTCCCATTGTCGGTAACCATGATTCCCATTTTAAGTTTTCTCGGAGTAAGCCATGTTTGGATTTCCTGATGAATACATTTAAGCAGTTCCTCCCCTGTGTGACTCCGTTCGCCAAGACAAACCATGTGAAGCACTGCGTGACACCTCCGTGCCCTGCACACATGGTAGACTGGAGGGGCACTGAGACTTGAGCCTACAGTGGAGGGTGAGGAGATGGCGGAGGATGAGGAGGCCGAGTCGCACGGTGTCACAGGCCCAATGGGCAGAGAGCGCGGAGGCCGAAGCGGCGTGACCTGTCCAAGTTGCTGCTGCAAAGGGACCACATTCACCCAGTGGGCCGTAAACGACATGTACTGCCCCTGACCGTAGTTACAGCTCCAGATGTCGGCGCTGCCATGTATTTTGCTACACACCGACAGGCTCAAGGACTGGCCCACCTTCTGTTCAACAAAAGTGTGCAGCGCTGGTACTGCCTTCTTGGCAAAGAAATGACGGCTTGGGACTCTCCACCTCGGCTCGGCACAAGCCATCAGTTCTCTGAAAGGTGCAGATTCCACCACCTGAAAAGGGAGCGACTGCAGCACCAGCAACTTGGACAGGAGCACATTCAGCTTCTGCGCCGTAGGATGAGTGGGCGCATACTGCTGTCTCTTGGACATGGCTTCGCTGATGGATTGCTGGCGGGATGCATGACTTGGAGGAGGAGGAGGAGGAGCAGGAGCGACAGAGGATGGGTATGACGCACAGCTGCCTTCGGCTGAGGTGCTGGAGCCTTGGCTGGCAGAAATTGGGAGCTCACTTGGTGAGGAAGCAGACTGGACCACCCCTTGGGAGCCTCGGTTCTCCCAGGTCGTTTTATGGTGACGCATCATATGTTGACGCAGGGCCGTGGTGCCAACATTTGGACCCTGGCCACGCTTCACCTTTTGCCTACATATCTTGCATGTGGCCATGTTACCCTCCTGCGGATGCCTCAGGAAAAACTGCCACACTGCCGAGTAGCTACTTTTCCCACCCCCTGGCCTCACTGATTCACTGCTGCTGTTGCCAACTCCAGGAACCCCTGCTCCACTACCTCCCGATAAGGTAGACTGCCGCACAGCAGGTGCTCTACCCCGGCCCCGGCCCCGGCCGGCTCCAGCCTTTGGAATTGTGCCCCCATGCTGACTGCTACCACCTTGCTGCCTCAGCTGCTGACTCCGGGGCAACCTGCGCCCCTCTTCTCCTGATGATGACGATGAAGCCCCTTCATCACCCGGCTCCCAAGTGCGATCGGCTTCATCGTCATCATCATCATCACCGAGTTGTGGCTGTACGTCACTGATGTTCGTGGATTCGTCAACAGTGTCTGGCGCAGGAGCTGGAACGCTCGCAGCACCCACGACACTGTCCACATCACTATCTGTCTGCCTAGCTAGAGAAGCCACCTCCATTTCTTGGCTGGGCAGTAGCTGCTGACTGTCCTCTATCTGATGGTCCTCCTCACTAAAGAGTGGAGCTGAACCCAAAGCATAGGATACGTCGCTGGGGGAGGGAACGGCGTAGGACAGAGGCAATGGGAGGACAGGGACTGCTCTCGGGGAATGCCAACTCAGGGTTGTGTCAGAGGAACCTACCGACCCTAGACTGGGGGTCTCAGACGTAAGTTGTGATGATGTTGTTGATGAGCGCGTCAACCAATCTACCACGGCAGATGCGTTACTGGTGGAGACCCGACCGCTAGCAGATACTGGCAGATTAGGTCTCTCAGCGTGACTCCTGCTGCTACTGGCCCCCAGTCTGATGCGAGCTCTGCCTGCGGAATCTTGGCCTCTGCCACTCCTCTTTTCACTTCCAGGCACTTGTCTGCCCGACATAGTCTAACTGGCGTGGGAGTAGGTGATATTTTAAGATCCCCCGGGCAGCGGTGGGTCTATATGAAACAGAATATAATGCACACCAAAAGTGAGCAGTAACACTCAGCCTCCAACAGGCCTGCTTAGTGTAAATAAGAGAGCTGCTTAGTGTAAATAAAGAGGGGTATGCTATGTTACAGAATGGGATGCCTCAACAGAAGTGCACCTGGCAGGCAGCAGTAAGCCTATGCCCAGCAAAAGTGTCTTATAATATAAATATAATAAGAGCAAATGCTTATATGGTCTTAAACAGAGGCTGCTTTAGTCACAGAATGGGATGCCCCCAAAAAAGATCCAGTAGTACTATGCCCAGCAAAAGTGTCTTTATCAGGCTAATTTCAAATATGATAAGAGCAAATGCTTATATGGTCTTAAACAGAGGCTGCTTTAGTCAAAGAATGGGATGCCCTGGCAGGGACAAGTAGTGCTATGCCCAGCAAAAGTGTCTTTATCAGGCTAATTTCAAATATGATAAGAGCAAATGCTTATACGGTCTTAAACAGAGGCTGCTTTAGTCACAGAATGGGATGCCCCCCCCCAAAAAAACAGTAGTACTATGCCCAGCAAAAGTGTCTTTATCAGGCTAATTTCAAATATGATAAGAGCAAATGCCTATACGGTCTTAAACAGAGGCTGCTTTAGTCACAGAATGGGATGCCCCAACAGGAATGGACCTGGCAGGGTCCAGTAGTGCTTTGCCCAGCAAAAGTGTCTTTATCAGGCCTAATTTCAAATATGATAAGAGCAAATGCTTATATGGTCTTAAACAGAGGCTGCTGTAGTCACAGAATGGGATGCCCCAAATAGGAGTGCACCTGGCAGGGTCCAGTAGTGCTTTGCCCAGCAAAAGTGTCTTTATCAGGCCTAATTTCAAATATGATAAGAGCAAATGCTTATATGGTCTTAAACAGAGGCTGCTTTAGTCACAGAATGGGATGCCCCAAATAGGAGTGCATCTGGCAGGGTCCAGTAGTGCTATGCCCAGCAAAAGTGTCTTTATCAGGCCTAATTTCAAATATGATAAGAGCAAATGCTTATATGGTCTTAAACAGAGGCTGCTGTAGTCACAGAATGGGATGCCCCAAATAGGAGTGCACCTGGCAGGGTCCAGTAGTGCTATGCCCAGCAAAAGTGTCTTTATCAGGCCTAATTTCAAATATGATAAGAGCAAATGCTTATATGGTCTTAAACAGAGGCTGCTTTAGTCACAGAATGGGATGCCCCAAATAGGAGTGCACCTGGCAGGGTCCAGTAGTGCTATGCCCAGCAAAAGTGTCTTATAATATGTTACAGAATGGGATGCCTCAACAGAAGTGCACCTGGCAGGCAGCAGTAAGCCTATGCCCAGCAAAAGTGTCTTATAATATAAATATAATAAGAGCAAATGCTTATATGGTCTTAAACAGAGGCTGCTTTAGTCACAGAATGGGATGCCCCCAAAAAAGATCCAGTAGTACTATGCCCAGCAAAAGTGTCTTTATCAGGCTAATTTCAAATATGATAAGAGCAAATGCTTATATGGTCTTAAACAGAGGCTGCTTTAGTCAAAGAATGGGATGCCCTGGCAGGGACAAGTAGTGCTATGCCCAGCAAAAGTGTCTTTATCAGGCTAATTTCAAATATGATAAGAGCAAATGCTTATACGGTCTTAAACAGAGGCTGCTTTAGTCACAGAATGGGATGCCCCCCCAAAAAAAACCAGTAGTACTATGCCCAGCAAAAGTGTCTTTATCAGGCTAATTTCAAATATGATAAGAGCAAATGCTTATACGGTCTTAAACAGAGGCTGCTTTAGTCACAGAATGGGATGCCCCAACAGGAATGGACCTGGCAGGGTCCAGTAGTGCTTTGCCCAGCAAAAGTGTCTTTATCAGGCCTAATTTCAAATATGATAAGAGCAAATGCTTATATGGTCTTAAACAGAGGCTGCTGTAGTCACAGAATGGGATGCCCCAAATAGGAGTGCACCTGGCAGGGTCCAGTAGTGCTTTGCCCAGCAAAAGTGTCTTTATCAGGCCTAATTTCAAATATGATAAGAGCAAATGCTTATATGGTCTTAAACAGAGGCTGCTTTAGTCACAGAATGGGATGCCCCAAATAGGAGTGCACCTGGCAGGGTCCAGTAGTGCTATGCCCAGCAAAAGTGTCTTATAATATGTTACAGAATGGGATGCCTCAACAGAAGTGCACCTGGCAGGCAGCAGTAAGCCTATGCCCAGCAAAAGTGTCTTATAATATAAATATAATAAGAGCAAATGCTTATATGGTCTTAAACAGAGGCTGCTTTAGTCACAGAATGGGATGCCCCCAAAAAAGATCCAGTAGTACTATGCCCAGCAAAAGTGTCTTTATCAGGCTAATTTCAAATATGATAAGAGCAAATGCTTATATGGTCTTAAACAGAGGCTGCTTTAGTCAAAGAATGGGATGCCCTGGCAGGGACAAGTAGTGCTATGCCCAGCAAAAGTGTCTTTATCAGGCTAATTTCAAATATGATAAGAGCAAATGCTTATACGGTCTTAAACAGAGGCTGCTTTAGTCACAGAATGGGATGCCCCCCCAAAAAAAAACCAGTAGTACTATGCCCAGCAAAAGTGTCTTTATCAGGCTAATTTCAAATATGATAAGAGCAAATGCTTATACGGTCTTAAACAGAGGCTGCTTTAGTCACAGAATGGGATGCCCCAACAGGAATGGACCTGGCAGGGTCCAGTAGTGCTTTGCCCAGCAAAAGTGTCTTTATCAGGCCTAATTTCAAATATGATAAGAGCAAATGCTTATATGGTCTTAAACAGAGGCTGCTGTAGTCACAGAATGGGATGCCCCAAATAGGAGTGCACCTGGCAGGGTCCAGTAGTGCTTTGCCCAGCAAAAGTGTCTTTATCAGGCCTAATTTCAAATATGATAAGAGCAAATGCTTATATGGTCTTAAACAGAGGCTGCTTTAGTCACAGAATGGGATGCCCCAAATAGGAGTGCACCTGGCAGGGTCCAGTAGTGCTATGCCCAGCAAAAGTGTCTTTATCAGGCCTAATTTCAAATATGATAAGAGCAAATGCTTATATGGTCTTAAACAGAGGCTGCTTTAGTCACAGAATGGGATGCCCCAAATAGGAGTGCACCTGGCAGGGTCCAGTAGTGCTATGCCCAGCAAAAGTGTCTTATAATATGTTACAGAATGGGATGCCTCAACAGAAGTGCACCTGGCAGGCAGCAGTAAGCCTATGCCCAGCAAAAGTGTCTTATAATATAAATATAATAAGAGCAAATGCTTATATGGTCTTAAACAGAGGCTGCTTTAGTCACAGAATGGGATGCCCCCAAAAAAGATCCAGTAGTACTATGCCCAGCAAAAGTGTCTTTATCAGGCTAATTTCAAATATGATAAGAGCAAATGCTTATATGGTCTTAAACAGAGGCTGCTTTAGTCAAAGAATGGGATGCCCTGGCAGGGACAAGTAGTGCTATGCCCAGCAAAAGTGTCTTTATCAGGCTAATTTCAAATATGATAAGAGCAAATGCTTATACGGTCTTAAACAGAGGCTGCTTTAGTCACAGAATGGGATGCCCCCCAAAAAAAACCAGTAGTACTATGCCCAGCAAAAGTGTCTTTATCAGGCTAATTTCAAATATGATAAGAGCAAATGCTTATACGGTCTTAAACAGAGGCTGCTTTAGTCACAGAATGGGATGCCCCAACAGGAATGGACCTGGCAGGGTCCAGTAGTGCTTTGCCCAGCAAAAGTGTCTTTATCAGGCCTAATTTCAAATATGATAAGAGCAAATGCTTATATGGTCTTAAACAGAGGCTGCTGTAGTCACAGAATGGGATGCCCCAAATAGGAGTGCACCTGGCAGGGTCCAGTAGTGCTTTGCCCAGCAAAAGTGTCTTTATCAGGCCTAATTTCAAATATGATAAGAGCAAATGCTTATATGGTCTTAAACAGAGGCTGCTTTAGTCACAGAATGGGATGCCCCAAATAGGAGTGCACCTGGCAGGGTCCAGTAGTGCTATGCCCAGCAAAAGTGTCTTATAATATGTTACAGAATGGGATGCCTCAACAGAAGTGCACCTGGCAGGCAGCAGTAAGCCTATGCCCAGCAAAAGTGTCTTATAATATAAATATAATAAGAGCAAATGCTTATATGGTCTTAAACAGAGGCTGCTTTAGTCACAGAATGGGATGCCCCCAAAAAAGATCCAGTAGTACTATGCCCAGCAAAAGTGTCTTTATCAGGCTAATTTCAAATATGATAAGAGCAAATGCTTATATGGTCTTAAACAGAGGCTGCTTTAGTCAAAGAATGGGATGCCCTGGCAGGGACAAGTAGTGCTATGCCCAGCAAAAGTGTCTTTATCAGGCTAATTTCAAATATGATAAGAGCAAATGCTTATACGGTCTTAAACAGAGGCTGCTTTAGTCACAGAATGGGATGCCCCCCAAAAAAAAACCAGTAGTACTATGCCCAGCAAAAGTGTCTTTATCAGGCTAATTTCAAATATGATAAGAGCAAATGCTTATACGGTCTTAAACAGAGGCTGCTTTAGTCACAGAATGGGATGCCCCAACAGGAATGGACCTGGCAGGGTCCAGTAGTGCTTTGCCCAGCAAAAGTGTCTTTATCAGGCCTAATTTCAAATATGATAAGAGCAAATGCTTATATGGTCTTAAACAGAGGCTGCTGTAGTCACAGAATGGGATGCCCCAAATAGGAGTGCACCTGGCAGGGTCCAGTAGTGCTTTGCCCAGCAAAAGTGTCTTTATCAGGCCTAATTTCAAATATGATAAGAGCAAATGCTTATATGGTCTTAAACAGAGGCTGCTGTAGTCACAGAATGGGATGCCCCAAATAGGAGTGCACCTGGCAGGGTCCAGTAGTGCTATGCCCAGCAAAAGTGTCTTTATCAGGCCTAATTTCAAATATGATAAGAGCAAATGCTTATATGGTCTTAAACAGAGGCTGCTGTAGTCACAGAATGGGATGCCCCAAATAGGAGTGCACCTGGCAGGGTCCAGTAGTGCTATGCCCAGCAAAAGTGTCTTTATCAGGCCTAATTTCAAATATGATAAGAGCAAATGCTTATATGGTCTTAAACAGAGGCTGCTGTAGTCACAGAATGGGATGCCCCAAATAGGAGTGCACCTGGCAGGGTCCAGTAGTGCTATGCCCAGCAAAAGTGTCTTTATCAGGCCTAATTTCAAATATGATAAGAGCAAATGCTTATATGGTCTTAAACAGAGGCTGCTGTAGTCACAGAATGGGATGCCCCAAATAGGAGTGCACCTGGCAGGGTCCAGTAGTGCTTTGCCCAGCAAAAGTGTCTTTATCAGGCCTAATTTCAAATATGATAAGAGCAAATGCTTATATGGTCTTAAACAGAGGCTGCTTTAGTCACAGAATGGGATGCCCCAAATAGGAGTGCACCTGGCAGGGTCCAGTAGTGCTATGCCCAGCAAAAGTGTCTTTATCAGGCCTAATTTCAAATATGATAAGAGCAAATGCTTATATGGTCTTAAACAGAGGCTGCTGTAGTCACAGAATGGGATGCCCCAAATAGGAGTGCACCTGGCAGGGTCCAGTAGTGCTATGCCCAGCAAAAGTGTCTTTATCAGGCCTAATTTCAAATATGATAAGAGCAAATGCTTATATGGTCTTAAACAGAGGCTGCTGTAGTCACAGAATGGGATGCCCCAAATAGGAGTTCACCTGGCAGGGTCCAGTAGTGCTTTGCCCAGCAAAAGTGTCTTTATCAGGCCTAATTTCAAATATGATAAGAGCAAATGCTTATATGGTCTTAAACAGAGGCTGCTGTAGTCACAGAATGGGATGCCCCAAATAGGAGTGCACCTGGCAGGGTCCAGTAGTGCTTTGCCCAGCAAAAGTGTCTTTATCAGGCCTAATTTCAAATATGATAAGAGCAAATGCTTATATGGTCTTAAACAGAGGCTGCTTTAGTCACAGAATGGGATGCCCCAAATAGGAGTGCACCTGGCAGGGTCCAGTAGTGCTTTGCCCAGCAAAAGTGTCTTTATCAGGCCTAATTTCAAATATGATAAGAGCAAATGCTTATATGGTCTTAAACAGAGGCTGCTGTAGTCACAGAATGGGATGCCCCAAATAGGAGTGCACCTGGCAGGGTCCAGTAGTGCTATGCCCAGCAAAAGTGTCTTTATCAGGCCTAATTTCAAATATGATAAGAGCAAATGCTTATATGGTCTTAAACAGAGGCTGCTGTAGTCACAGAATGGGATGCCCCAAATAGGAGTGCACCTGGCAGGGTCCAGTAGTGCTTTGCCCAGCAAAAGTGTCTTTATCAGGCCTAATTTCAAATATGATAAGAGCAAATGCTTATATGGTCTTAAACAGAGGCTGCTTTAGTCACAGAATGGGATGCCCCAAATAGGAGTGCACCTGGCAGGGTCCAGTAGTGCTATGCCCAGCAAAAGTGTCTTTATCAGGCCTAATTTCAAATATGATAAGAGCAAATGCTTATATGGTCTTAAACAGAGGCTGCTGTAGTCACAGAATGGGATGCCCCAAATAGGAGTGCACCTGGCAGGGTCCAGTAGTGCTATGCCCAGCAAAAGTGTCTTTATCAGGCCTAATTTCAAATATGATAAGAGCAAATGCTTATATGGTCTTAAACAGAGGCTGCTGTAGTCACAGAATGGGATGCCCCAAATAGGAGTGCACCTGGCAGGGTCCAGTAGTGCTTTGCCCAGCAAAAGTGTCTTTATCAGGCCTAATTTCAAATATGATAAGAGCAAATGCTTATATGGTCTTAAACAGAGGCTGCTTTAGTCACAGAATGGGATGCCCCAAATAGGAGTGCACCTGGCAGGGTCCAGTAGTGCTATGCCCAGCAAAAGTGTCTTTATCAGGCCTAATTTCAAATATGATAAGAGCAAATGCTTATATGGTCTTAACCCTTTAAATGCCAAGCACGTAGTTTCTACGTGGTTGCTTCTCCTACCGTTAAGTGCCAAGCACGTAGAAACTACGTGCCTGGCATTTCCCCCAAACAGTTAAAAAATAGAAAAAAAAAAATCACTTACCTCCAGTATCCCTGTGAAGCCTGGGGTCCCCTCTTCCTTGGGGGGGCATCCGATCGCCCCCCCATCGTCCTCCGTCTGCGGGGGGGGGGCCCGAAACCAGCCGCCCCCCCCCCCCCCCGTTTCCAGCACTGATCGCCGCTGTAAAAAAAAAAAAAAATAAAACTGTCATTTACTCACCTCCGCGCCCGAGCCTTCTGTCCGGGTCTCCTCTTCACCAGGGGGGGTTCCGATCCCCCCCCCTGGGCTGCGCAGTCTTCAGGTGAGGACCCTCTTCCGGGTCCTCACCTCTTGTAATGGCGGCGATGGCCGCCGCCGCCGCTTAGCCCCGCCCATTGTGGGAGGAGCGGGATGACGTCATCCCGCTCCTCCTATATCCCCTCCGAGCTCCGGCATCTGTCAGATGCCGGTGGTGATCGGAGCAGAGCGGGTGTCAGGTGAGGAGGCTCCGATCGGAGCCCCCTCGCCTGTCACCCGCCCTGCGCCGATCACCACCGGCATCTGTCAGTGAAGTGACAGCGGCGAGGGACAGCGGCGAGGGACGTCGGATCGGAGGTGAGTATGGTGTAAAAAAGAAAAATAAAGATTTTTTTTTCTCTGTGTCTGTGTCATTTTTTTTACTATTAACCCCTTGTGAACTGGTAAGGGGTCCATGACCCCTATACCAGTTCACAAGGCTGGGGAGATGGCAAGCCACCTGCGCTAGCGGGTGGCTTGCCATTAACCCCTGGCACCCCCATTACCTGCCTCCTCAAAGGCCAGGGGGGGGCAGAAGAGCCCGGGCCCACATGGGCTATGTGGGCTCGTAGGCTGCAGGGTGGGGGTGCCACATAAGCTGGCCCCCCCACTCTGTGCCTACAAGCCCCCGTAGCTGGTCACGGGCTGGTTACTGTGGGTAAGGGGGACCCCACGTCAATTTTTTTTTTGATTTTTAAGGGTTTTTAACCCTTAAAAATCAAAAAAAAATGGGGTCCGCCCCCCCCTGGGAGGGGGGACCCTATGTCATTTTTTTTTTTGATTAACCCTTTGTAATCTGTCATCCAGCAGCTATAAAAGGCTTCTAGCAAGTGAGCAGAAGCCAGTGATCGCCGAGGGACAGAGTGCTCCAGGATGGATGGGAGGTGAGTACAGTGTAAAAAAAAAAAAAAAAATTAATAAAATATTTTTTTCTTTATGTGTGTCTGTGTCATTATTTACTTTTAACCCCTTGTGAACTGGTAAGGGGTCCATGACCCCTATACCAGTTCACAAGGCTGGGGGGATGGCAAGCCACCTGCGCTAGCGGGTGGCTTGCCATTAACCCCCGGCACCCCCATTACCTGCCTCCCCAAAGGCCAGGGGGGGGCAGAAGAGCCCGGGCCCACATGGGCTATGTGGGCTCGTAGGCTGCAGGGTGGGGGGGCCACAAAAGCTGGCCCCCCCACTCTGTGCCTACAAGCCCCCATAGCTGGTCCCGGGCTGGTTACTTTGGGTAAGGGGGACCCCACGTCAATTTTTTTTTTGATTTTTAAGGGTTTTTAACCCTTAAAAATCAAAAAAAAAATGGGGTCTCCCTCCCCTGGGAGGGGGGACCCTATGTTATTTTTTTTCCCGATTTAACCCTTTGTAGTGTGGATGGTTTTTGTATTTTTTTTGTGAATGTTATAAAATACTTGTTTCAGTTAGGGGGGTCTCCTGGGCAGGAACGGGGGGCTACCGATAAATATGTGGTACCGTTCTAATCGGTAGAAATGGGGCTTTCACATGCAATATGATTTTCCTTAATAAAATACATTTTGTATTTAAAATAAAGGAGTCAATTTTCTAAAAAAAAATTTTTATTTATTTATTTTTTTTTTCACTTAATAATATTGTAAAAAAAAAAAAAAAAATTACAAACAAGACATTTCATGTTAAAGTCTAAACTCTGCTGCAAAAAATATATATATAATTTTTCTGAAAGTTACAGCAAAAATGGCGCAAAACATGTCGCAAAACATGACGCAAAATGGGGAAAAATGACCTGTCAACAGAGGGTGACAAAATCTCAAGTAGGCTGGCAATTAAAAGGGTTAATAGTACCTATGCATGTTGGGTATTGTTCTGTTCGGGGGACCTTGCGCTTTCAGACTTAGCTTGTTTTGTCTGGTTTGCATATTTATATTTTAGGAAAAGGTGTTTTTTATTCAGCTTTTTTATAAATTTTTTAGGGAAACCCTGCGCAACCAAAGAATTCTTTGAGGAATTAATTCCAGAAAGATGAGCCCACTACAACAAGCTGGGTACCCTTAAAAAGCTTAACGTGTGTACTTTCAGGGAATATATGGTTTATGGGGGATATTCCAAATGTAAAGGGTTGTTTTGGTTGAAAAATCGCAAGGTGCGCACTTTGTCTGCAGAGCTGAAATTTTCAAGTAAAATTACCGTTATGCGCATGCTTTACTTTGGGGTGTTTGGCAACTCTTCCCTTGACAGAACCTATGCATGTTGGGTGTTGTTCTGTTCGGGGGATGTTGTGTTTTCAGATTAAACTTGTTTTTTCTTGTTTGTATATAGTTTTTTTAGGAAAATGTGGCTTTGATTCTGCTTTTTTATCCTTTTTTTAGGGAAACTCTTTGCAACCAAAGATTACGTTGAGGGATTACTTCCAGAAAACTATGGCCACATCCACAAGCTTGGTACGCCTAGAAAGCCTGAGGTGTGTACTTCCAGAGAATATATAGTTTGTTGGGGGTATTTCAAATGTAAAGGGTTGTTTTTCTGGAAAAACCGCAAGGTGCGCATAGCGCATAGCATAGTTGTATTTTATCTGAAAATCTCCTAAAGCGCTGTTTCAGTTTGGGGGAGTCTCCTGGGCAGGAAAGGGTGTTTACCTATACATCTGTGGTACCGCTGTGACTGGGAGAAATTGGGATTTCACACGCAATAAGATTTTATTGACAAACTTACATTTTTTATTCCAAAAAAAACTACAATATGTAAAAAATTTTTTTTTTTTTTTGCACATATTTCACCCAAAAATATTAAGAATACACCTAACAAATGACAAACAAGACATTTCATGTTAAAGCCCAGACTCTGCTGAAAAAAACAATATATCATTTTCCTGGGAAATCCCTGGAAATCCCTTCAAAAATCACATTTGAACATGGGGAGCGCAAAATAGTGCAAAATGGTCTGGCAACAGAGTGTGACAAAAACTCCAGGTAGGCTGGCACTTAAAGGGTTAAACAGAGGCTGCTGTAGTCACAGAATGGGATGCCCCAAATAGGAGTGCACCTGGCAGGGTCCAGTAGTGCTATGCCCAGCAAAAGTGTCTTTATCAGGCCTAATTTCAAATATGATAAGAGCAAATGCTTATATGGTCTTAAACAGAGGCTGCTGTAGTCACAGAATGGGATGCCCCAAATAGGAGTGCACCTGGCAGGGTCCAGTAGTGCTTTGCCCAGCAAAAGTGTCTTTATCAGGCCTAATTTCAAATATGATAAGAGCAAATGCTTATATGGTCTTAAACAGAGGCTGGTGTAGTCACAGAATGGGATGCCCCAAATAGGAGTGCACCTGGCAGGGTCCAGTAGTGCTTTGCCCAGCAAAAGTGTCTTTATCAGGCCTAATTTCAAATATGATAAGAGCAAATGCTTATATGGTCTTAAACAGAGGCTGCTGTAGTCACAGAATGGGATGCCCCAAATAGGAGTGCACCTGGCAGGGTCCAGTAGTGCTATGCCCAGCAAAAGTGTCTTTATCAGGCCTAATTTCAAATATGATAAGAGCAAATGCTTATATGGTCTTAAACAGAGGCTGGTGTAGTCACAGAATGGGATGCCTCACAGCAGACTTAAGATCAGTTCAGTATATATGCACAGTTAGTTACTATAAGCAGCCTGAAAACGCTAACAAAGCCTGTCAGCCAGCTAGTAACACTCAGGCTGGATGAAAAAAAAAAAAATCTCCCTGTCACAGCCTCCGTTTTTTCCTACCTTTCCCTGGCTTTCTGTCTGTCTCCTGTCTGTCTCCTGCCTGTCTCCAGCCTGTCCCTGTCTGTCCCTGTCTGTCCCTCCCTGTCCCTGCCTGTCTAACTGTCTGTCCCTCAGCTACACAGCGTTCTGTCTCTCACGAATGCAATAGAGAAATGAGGAAAAGCAAGATGGCCGCCGTTAAATACCGCTGTGTGACGTCACCGGGCTTGCTGGCTGCTTATAGGCTGCATGTGACTGCCCCAGCTTGCACTGGCGCGGGATACATGTCCAGACATGTCCCGTCCGCCATCTTAGAATGCCTGTAAATGTAAATGAATGGATGTTAAAGGAAAACATCGAGTGATCGAATCGCGGGGAAATTCGGATTCGATCCAAATCGAATTTTTCCTGAAATTCGGATCGAATCCGGGTTCGTCCGGATCGATTCGCTCATCCCTAGATACAATTATAGTTTACTAGTTAGTATCACTAGCCTTTGTACATGCCCTTGAACTCTCCATTATTGTGAGCACTTGCACTTTTTGCACTTTGCACTTTCTTAGGTCACGTCTTTTGTGACCCTTCTTGTTTGTTTTGGTTATTATTAACCACTTTTTGCTCAGTCACTTTCATGCACTCACCTCAATTCTGAGGTCCTTTTAGCACCTTTCACTGCACTTTTCCCCGGAGCGTTTTATGGGCATGCACAAACATATGATCATTTTATTATATACTCATTGTGGATCTATTAATTATATAGTGCTATACACTTCATGAATGTGTTAACATGTAGTGTGAACTCATTAATTATATGCTGGTATACACCTTATGACTATATTTACCTGGTGTATCAGAGATTAAGTGTATAGTCTGACGCATATCCCCATGAACCCCTGTGTTTTTAATTGTTTTTAACATATGTGCAGGCTGTTAAAATAAAGTTTTGTTTATTGATCAAATTCTGGTGTCTCTGTTGAGCGGTCACATTGGTGGGCCCTGGGGTCTGTGCTGGCAGCTCCACTTTACTCTCTTGGTTTTGCCCGGTTCACCGGGCTTTTGGACCCACCTGGACCTGCATCCAGACACACCCTTTGTTCATTTATATATAATTTTGGACCCTTAGTGCTGTGCAGGTATACTTCTCTTCTGCTCTGCTTAGCAGCCTATCTGTTATACTAAATATGCTTGTTCATCCTTGCTCAGCTTAATCAAAGTATTGCATTTTGAATTGTTTTTTTGTCTACCTTTAACAAAAAAAAAAAAACACCAGGCCGCAGGGCATCCCAAACCTGCACTTAGCAGCCTATCTGTTATACTAAATACGCTTGTTGATCCTCCTCAGCTTAATCAAAGCATTGCATTTTGAATTGGTTTTTGGTCTGCCTTTAACAAAAAAAGACAGGCCGCAGGGCATCCCAAACCTGCACTTAGCAGCCTATCTGTTATACTAAATATGCTTGTTCATCCTTCCTCAGCTTAATCAAAGTATTGCATTTTGAATTGGTTCTTTGTCTACCTTTAACAAAAAAAAAAAACACCAGGCCGCAGGGCATCCCAAACCTGCACTTAGCAGCCTATCTGTTATACTAAATACGCTTGTTCATCCTTCCTCAGCTTAATCAAAGTATTGCATTTGAATTGGTTTTTGGTCTGCCTTTAACAAAAAAAAAACACCAGGCCGCAGGGCATCCCAAACCTGCACTTAGCAGCCTATCTGTTATACTAAATACGCTTGTTCATCCTTCCTCAGCTTAATCAAAGTATTGCATTTTGAATTGTTTTTTTTCCTGCTGCCAAAACACTAGGCCACAGGGCATCCCAAACCTGCACTTAGCAGCCTATCTGTTATACTAAATACGCTTGTTCATCCTTCCTCAGCTTAATCAAAGTATTCCATTTTGAATTGGTTTTTGGTCTGCCTTTAACAAAAAAAACACCAGGCCGCAGGGCATCCAAAACCTGCACTTAGCAGCCTATCTGTTATACTAAATACGCTTGTTCATCCTTCCTCAGCTTAATCAAAGAATTGCATTTTAAATTGTTTTTTGGTCTGCCTTTAACAAAAAAAACACCAGGCCGCAGGGCATCCCAAACCTGCACCTAGCAGCATATCTGTTATACTAAATATGCTTGTTCATCCTTCCTCAGCTTAATCAAAGTATTGCATTTTGAATTGGTTTTGGTCTGCCTTTAACCAAAAAAAAGTACCAGGCCGCAGGGCATCCCAAACCTGCACTTAGCAGCATATCTGTTATACTAAATACGCTTGTTCATCTTTCCTCAGCTTAATCAAAGCATTGCATTTTGAATTGGTTTTTGGTCTGCCTTTAACAAAAAAAAACACCAGGCCGCAGGGCATCCCAAACCTGCACGTAGCAGCCTATCTGTTATACTAAATATGCTTGTTCATCCTTCCTCAGCTTAATGAAAGTATTGCATTTTTAATTGGTTTTGGTCTGCCTTTAACCAAAAAAAAAACACCAGGCCGCAGGGCATCCCAAACCTGCACTTAGCAGCCTATCTGTTATAATAAATACGCTTGTTCATCCTTCCTCAGCTTAATCAAAGCATTGCATTTTGAATTGGTTTTTGGTCTGCCTTTAACAAAAAAAACACCAGGCCGCAGGGCATCCCAAACCTGCACTTAGCAGCCTATCTGTTATACTAAATATGCTTGTTAATCCTTCCTCAGCTTAATCAAAGTATTGCATTTTGAATTGGTTTTTGGTCTGCCTTTAACAAAAAAAAACACCAGCCCACCTGGGTATCCCAAACCTGCACTTAGCAGCCTATCTGTTATACTAAATATGCTTGTTCATCCTTGCTCAGCTTAATTAAAGTATTGCATTTTGAATTGGTTTTTTGTCTACCTTTAACAAAAAAAAAACACCAGGCCGCAGGGCATCCCAAACCTGCACTTAGCAACCTATCTGTTATACTAAATATGCTTGTTCATCCTTCCTCAGCTTAATCAAAGTATTGCATTTTGAATTGGTTTTTGGTCTGCCTTTAACAAAAAAAAAACACCAGCCCACCTGGGTATCCCAAACCTGCACTTAGCAGCCTATCTGTTATACTAAATATGCTTGTTCATCCTTGCTCAGCTTAATCAAAGTATTGCATTTTGAATTGTTTTTTTGTCTACCTTTAACAAAAAAAAAAAAACACCAGGCCGCAGGGCATCCCAAACCTGCACTTAGCAGCCTATCTGTTATACTAAATACGCTTGTTGATCCTCCTCAGCTTAATCAAAGCATTGCATTTTGAATTGGTTTTTGGTCTGCCTTTAACAAAAAAAGACAGGCCGCAGGGCATCCCAAACCTGCACTTAGCAGCCTATCTGTTATACTAAATATGCTTGTTCATCCTTCCTCAGCTTAATCAAAGTATTGCATTTTGAATTGGTTCTTTGTCTACCTTTAACAAAAAAAAAAAACACCAGGCCGCAGGGCATCCCAAACCTGCACTTAGCAGCCTATCTGTTATACTAAATACGCTTGTTCATCCTTCCTCAGCTTAATCAAAGTATTGCATTTTGAATTGGTTTTTGGTCTGCCTTTAACAAAAAAAACACCAGCCCACCTGGGTATCCCAAACCTACCCTTAGCAGCCTATCTGTTATACTAAATACGCTTGTTCATCCTTCCTCAGCTTAATCAAAGTATTGCATTTTGAATTGGTTTTTTCCTGCTACCAAAACACTAGGCCGCAGGGCATCCCAAACCTGCACTTAGCAGCCTATCTGTTATACTAAATACGCTTCCTCAGCTTAATCATCCTTCCTCAGCTTAATCAAAGTATTGCATTTTGAATTGGTTTTTGGTCTGCCTTTAACAAAAAAAACACCAGCCCACCTGGGTATCCCAAACCTACACTTAGCAGCCTATCTGTTATACTAAATACGCTTGTTCATCCTTCCTCAGCTTAATCAAAGTATTGCATTTTGAATTGTTTTTTTCCTGCTGCCAAAACACTAGGCCGCAGGGCATCCCAAACCTGCACTTAGCAGCCTATCTGTTATAGTAAATACGCTTGTTCATCCTTCCTCAGCTTAATCAAAGTATTGCATTTGAATTGGTTTTTGGTCTGCCTTTAACAAAAAAAAAAAACACCAGGCCGCAGGGCATCCCAAACCGGCACTTAGCAGCCTATCTGTTATACTAAATACGCTTGTTCATCCTTCCTCAGCTTAATCAAAGTATTGCATTTTGAATTGTTTTTTTTCCTGCTGCCAAAACACTAGGCCACAGGGCATCCCAAACCTGCACTTAGCAGCCTATCTGTTATACTAAATACGCTTGTTCATCCTTCCTCAGCTTAATCAAAGAATTGCATTTTAAATTGGTTTTTGGTCTGCCTTTAATAAAAAAAACACCAGGCCGCAGGGCATCCCAAACCTGCACCTAGCAGCATATCTGTTATACTAAATATGCTTGTTCATCCTTCCTCAGCTTAATCAAAGTATTGCATTTTGAATTGGTTTTGGTCTGCCTTTAACCAAAAAAAAGTACCAGGCCGCAGGGCATCCCAAACCTGCACTTAGCAGCATATCTGTTATACTAAATACGCTTGTTCATCTTTCCTCAGCTTAATCAAAGCATTGCATTTTGAATTGGTTTTTGGTCTGCCTTTAACAAAAAAAAACACCAGGCCGCAGGGCATCCCAAACCTGCACGTAGCAGCCTATCTGTTATACTAAATATGCTTGTTCATCCTTCCTCAGCTTAATGAAAGTATTGCATTTTTAATTGGTTTTGGTCTGCCTTTAACCAAAAAAAAAAACACCAGGCCGCAGGGCATCCCAAACCTGCACTTAGCAGCCTATCTGTTATAATAAATACGCTTGTTCATCCTTCCTCAGCTTAATCAAAGTATTGCATTTTGAATTGGTTTTTGGTCTGCCTTTAACAAAAAAAACACCAGGCCGCAGGGCATCCCAAACCTGCACGTAGCAGTCTATCTGTTATACTAAATATGCTTGTTCATCCTTCCTCAGCTTAATCAAAGTATTGCATTTTGAATTGGTTTTTGGTCTGCCTTTAACAAAAAAAAACACCAGACCGCAGGGCATCCCAAACCTGCACTTAGCAGCCTATCTATTATACTAAATATGCTTATTCATCCTTCATCAGCTTAATCAAAGTATTGCATTTTGAATTGGTTTTTTGTCTACCTTTAACAAAAAAAAAACACCAGGCCGCAGGGCATCCCAAACCTGCACTTAGCAGCCTATTTGTTATACTAAATACGCTTGTTCATCCTTCCTCAGCTTAATCAAAGGATTGCATTTGAATTGGTTTTTGGTCTGCCTTTAACAAAAAAAAAACACCAGGCCGCAGGGCATCCCAAACCTGCACTTAGCAGGCTATTTGTTATACTAAATACGCTTGTTCATCCTTCCTCAGCTTAATCAAAGTATTGCATTTGAATTGGTTTTTGGTCTGCCTTTAACAAAAAAAAACACCAGGCCGCAGGGCATCCCAAACCTGCACTTAGCAGCCTATCTGTTATACTAAATACGCTTGTTGATCCTCCTCAGCTTAATCAAAGTATTGCATTTTGAATTGTTTTTTGTCCTGCTGCCAAAACCCAATATGCAAAAACACAATATTGCCAATTTTCATAGTATCTAGTGCAGAGAAGCAGTTTCTCACTTTATTTAGCTTCTTCTTTTTAAAGTAAACACATTGTTTATCGCACCTATTGCACATTTCAAATACATAAAAATGTCAGGCAGACAAGTGCAAGGATGTTCAAAGAGGAGTGGCAGAGGCCAAGATTCAGCAGGCAGAGGTCGCAGCAGACTAGGAGCTAGTGGCAGCAGGAGTCACGGTGAGAGACCTGATCTGCCAGTATCTGCTAGCGGTTGGGTCTCCACCAGTAACGCTTCTGCCGTGGTAGATTGGTTAACGCGCTCATCAACATCATCACAAGTTACATCTGAGACCCCCAGTCTAGGGTCGGTAGGTTCCTCTGACACAACCCTGAGTTGGCATGCCCCGAGAGCAGTCCCTGTCCTCCCAATGCCTCTGTCCTACGCCGTTCCCTCCCCCAGCGACGTATCCTATGCTTTGGGTTCAACTCCACTCTTTAGTGTGGAGGACGATCAGATAGAGGATAGTCAGCAGCTACTGCCCAGCCAAGAAATGGAGGTGGCTTCTTTAGCTAGGCAGACAAATAGTGATGTGGACAGTGTCGTGGGTGTTGCGAGCGTTCCGGCTCCTGTGTCAGACACTGTTGAGGAAACCGAGAACATCAGTGACGTGCAGCCACAACTCTATGATGATGATGATGAAGCCGATTGCACTTGGGAGCCGGGTAAAGAAAGGGGCTTCATCGTCATCATCAGGAGAAGAGGGACGCAGGTTGCCCCAGAGTCAGCAGCTTAGGTAGCAAGGTGTTAGCAGCATGGTTGGCAGTCAGCATGGGGGCACAATTGTAAAGCCTGGAGCCAATCGGGGCCGGGGTAGAGTACCTGCTGCGTGGCAGGCTACCTTATCGGGAGGTAGTGGAGCAGGGGTTGCTGGAGTTTGCGACAGTAGCAGTGAATCAGTGAGGCCTGTTGGTGGGAAAAGTAGCTACTCGACAGTGTGGCAGTTTTTCCTGAAGCATCCGCAGGAGGGTAACATGGCCACATGCAAGATATGTAGGCAGAAGGTGAAGTGTGGCTAGGGCCCAAATGTTGGCACCACGGCCCTGCGTCAACATATGATGCGTCACCATAAAGCGGCCTGGGAGAACCGAGGCTCCGAAGAGGTGGTGCTTCCTCACCAAGTGGCACGCCGCTCCCAATTTCTGCCAGCCAAGGCTCCAGCACCTCAGCCGAAGGCAGCTGTGCATCATACCCATCCTCTGTCGCTCCTGCTCCTCCTCCTCCAAGTCATGCATCCTGCCAGCAATCCATCAGCGAAGCCATGTCCAAGAGACAGCAGTATGCGCCCACTCATCCTACGGCGCAGAAGCTGAATGTGCTCCTGTCCAAGTTGCTGGTGCTGCAGTCGCTCCCTTTTCAGGTGGTGGACTCTGCACCTTTCAGAGAACTGATGGCTTGTGCCGAGCCGAGGTGGAGAGTCCCAAGCCATCATTTCTTTGCGAAGAAGGCAGTACCAGCGCTGCACACTTTTGTTGAACAGAAGGTGGGCCAGTCTTTGAGCCTGTCGCTGTGTAGCAAAGTGCATGGCAGCACCGACGTCTGGAGCTGTAACTACCGTCAGGGACCGGCCCACTGGGTGAATGTGGTCCCTTTGCAGCAGCAGCAGCAACTTGGACAGGTCACGCCACTTCGGCCTCCGCGCTTCCTGCCCGTTGGGCCTGTGACACCGTGCGACTCGGCCTCCTCATCCTCCGCCATCTCCTCACTCTCCACTGTAGGCTCAAGTCTCAGTGCCCCTCCAGTCTACCATGTGTGCAGGGCACGGAGGTGTCACGCAGCGCTTCACATGGTTTGTCTTGGCGAACGGAGTCACACAGGGGAGGAACTGCTTACATTTATTCATCAGTAAATCCAAACATGGCTTACTCCAAGAAAACTTAAAATGGGAATCATGGTTACCGACAATGGGAAGAACATTTTGTCTGCGCTGCGCCAAGGAAGCCTGACCCATGCCCCCTGCATGGCTCACATCTTCAATCTGTTTGTCAAGCGGCGTCTGCAAGACATCCTAACAACTTCAAGGAAACTTTGCATGCACTTCAGCCACTCATACACCGCCAAACACACCCTTCTTGAGCTACAGCATCAGAACGGTAGCCCCCAACATAGTCTGATTTGCGATGTTTCCACCCGTTGGTATTCCACCCTTCACATGTTGGACCAATTATATGAACAGAGAAAAGCCATCACGGATTTCCTGATGATCCAAGCGGATATGGGGACTCCCCTGTGTAACTTCAATGTCAACCAGTGGCAGCTCATACGTGACACCTGCCGTTTGCTCAGACCCTTTGAGGAAGCCTCTTTATTTGTCAGTTGGCAGGATTACGAGATGAACGACATGATTCCACTGCTTCATGTACTACAGCACATGTTGGAAACCATGGCTGGTCAGGGCGCTGGAGACATGGCGTCTACATCTTACGGCCACATGAATCCCGTTGGAGCTGAACTGAAGGAGGAGGAGGAAGAGGAGGAGGAGTGGCCCAGTGAAGCACAGTTTAGGCTTGACGAAATGGCTGGTTTATCTAGTCAGCGGAAAGGAGAGGAGGAGCAGGAGCAGCCAGAGGAGCTAGAGGGTTTTGAGGAAGGCGAGACAGAGGACCCGGACACACCGTGGCAGTATGCAGTGGAAATGGAGACAGGTAGTCCCTCCAAGTCACTTGCGCAAATGGCAGGAAGCATGCTCACGTGCTTGCGTAGTGACCCCAGAATTGTTTCCATTTGTCGCCGGGATGACTTCTGGCTGTCCACCTTATTGGACCCTCACTTCCGGCACATAATGGGGGCATTTTTTAAACCCGCTGAGAGGGAGGACAAACTGAACTACTACAAAAACATTCTACGTAGTCAGTTGGCCGATGCCTATCTGCGCCATGGTCCATACTCGGGGGGACCTCTGCGCTCCCCTTCCACTGCCATGGCTTCCTGGGGGGGGGTTGGCAGGAGCAGCAGCTCCATCAGCAGCAGCCTCAGTCTTCAGTTGCTAATGAGTAGCTTTCTACACCCGCATACTCATGAGGCTACTCATGAGCAGTAGGAAGACCTAGAACAGGACCTCAACCAGCAGGTCACGTCATACCTTGACATGACCATGCCAACACACCTTGAGGATCCGCTTGAGTTCTGGGCAGCCAACTAGCAGAGTTTGCCCTGGAAAAGCTGTCCTGCCCAGCAAGTAGCGTGCCATCTGAGCGGGTGTTTAGTGATCCGGGGGCCATAGTTACGGCGAGGAGAACTCGTCTGTCAACTAAAAATGTGGAGAGACTCACCTTTGTCAAAATGAATCAGGGATGGATCAGCCAGGATTTCCACCCACCAATGGCTGATGCATGCGACTAGATTCAGCATGGTGCCACGTTTTACACTTTTCAAATGGTGCAAAACATATTTATGTCTTTAGGCCAATTTTTGGGCTCCTGCTGATGCCAACTTCAGGGTGTGCCTTCCAGCCAATTTTTGGGCTCCTGCTGATGCCAACTTCAGGGTGTACCTTTCAGCCAATTTTTGGCCACCTGCCGCTGCCAACTCCAGGGTGTCTTTCAAGCAATGTTTGGGCCCCTGCTTATGCTGCTGCCAACTCCAGGGTGTGCCTTCCAGACAATTTCTGGGTTCCTGCTGCTGCTGCCAACTCCAGGGTGTGTTAGTCAATTTTTGGTTCCTGCTGCGGCTGCAGCCAACTCCAGTGTCTCTTTAAAGCAATGTTTGGGCTCCTCCTGCTGCTGCTTGCAACTCCAGGGTGTGATTCATCCAATTTTTGGGCTCCTGCAGCCAAATCCAGTGTCTCTTTAAAGCAATGTTTTGGGCTCCTGCTGCTGCTTGCAACTCCAGGGTGTGATTCATCCAATTTTTGGGCACCTGCTGCCAAATCCAGTGTCTCTTTCAAGCAATGTTTGGGCTCCTGCTCCTGCTGCTTGCAACTCCAGTGTGTCTTTAGTCCAATTTTTGGGCTCCTGCAGCCAACTGCAGTGTCTCTTTAAAACAATGTTTGTGCCCCTGCTCCTGCTGCTTGCAACTCCAGGGTGTGATTCATCCAATTTTTTGGGCTCCTGCAGCCAACTCCAGTGTCTCTTTAAAGAAATGTTTGGGCTCCTGCTGCTGCTTGCACTCCAGGGTGTGATTCATCCAATTTTTGGACTCCTGCAGCCAACTCCAATGTCTCTTTTAAGCAATGTTTGGGCTCCTGCATCTGCTGCTGCTGCTTGCAACTCCAGGGTGTAATTCAGCTTATTTTTGGGCTCCTGCTGCCAACTCATTATTTTTGGGCTCCTGCTGCCAACTCCAGTGTCTCTTTCAAGCTATGTTTGGGCTGCTGCTGCCAACTCCAGTGTGTGTCAGTCAATTTTTGGGCTCCTGCTACGGCTGTTGCCAATTCCAGTGTCTTTTTCAAGCAATGTTTGTGCTCCTGCTGCTGCTTGCAACTCCAGTGTGTCTTTAGTCAAATTTTTGGGCTCCTGCAGCCAACTCCAGTGTCTCTTTAAAGCAATGTTTGTGCCCCTGCTCCTGCTGCTTGCAACTCCAGGGTGTGATTCATCCAATTTTTGGGCTCCTGCAGCCAACTCCAGTGTCTCTTTAAAGCAATGTTTGGGCTCCTGCTGCTACTTGCAAATCCAGGGTGTGATTCATCCAATTTTTGGGCTCCTGCAGCCAACTCCAGTGTCTCTTTAAAGCAATGTTTGGGCTCCTGCTGCTACTTGCAAATCCAGGGTGTGATTCATCCAATTTTTGTGCTCCTGCAGCCAACTCCAGTATCTCTTTAAAGCAATGTTTGGGCTCCTGCTGCTGCTGCTTGCAACTCCAGGGTGTGATTCATCCAATTTTTGTGCTCCTGCAGCCAACTCCAGTATCTCTTTAAAGCAATGTTTGGGCTCCTGCTGCTGCTGCTGCTGCTTGCAACTCCAGGGTGTCATTCATCCAATTTTTGGGCTCCTGCAGCCAACTCCAGTGTCTCTTTAAAGCAATGTTTGTGCCTCTGCTCCTGCTGCTTGCAACTCCAGGTTGTGATTCATCCAATTTTGGGGCTCCTGCAGCCAACTCCAGTGTCTCTTTAAAGCAATGTTTGGGCTCCTGCTGCTACTTGCAAATCCAGGGTGTGATTCATCCAATTTTTGTGCTCCTGCAGCCAACTCCAGTATCTCTTTAAAGCAATGTTTGGGCTCCTGCTGCTGCTGCTTGCAACTCCAGTGTGTGATTCATCCAATTTTTGGGCTCCTGCAGCCAACTCCAGTGTCTCTTTAAAGCAATGTTTGGGCTCCTGCAGTTGCTGCTGCTGCTGCTTGCAACTCCAGGGTGTAATTCAGCTAATTTTTGGGCTCCTGCTGCCAACTCCGCGCCCGCCGGCTCCCGCCGCCTCTCCTCTTCATGGGGGGGCTCCGATCACCCCCCGCTCTTCTGTCTTCTGGAGGGGGCATAACAGCCCTCCTCCCTCCGCAGCTTCCGATGGTGGCCGCCATCTTGGATTCTGGCCCCCGCCCCTTTGGGGTCGATGACGTCATCGCTGGGTGTCGTCAGGGCACCCGGCAGTTCAGCTATCAGATGCCGGTGACGGCTGGACAGAGAAGGAGGAAGATAGGCGATCCTCCGGTCGCCTGCCTCCCCCCTCCTCTGCCCAGCCGTCACCTGCATCTGATCACAGGACACAGGAGATGAAGATCAGAGATGAGTAAAGTAAAAAAATTCATTCATTTGAAAAAAGTTTGTCTTTTTTTTACTTTTAACCCTTTGTGAACTGGTAAGGGGTCCATGTGACCCCTATACCAGTTTACAGGGCTCGGGGGTCTGACAAGTCACCTACGTGACTTGCCATTAACCCCTGGCCCCCCAAATTACCTGCCTCCCCAAAGCCCAGGGGGGGCAGAAGAGCTGTGGCCCTAGGCTATGATGGCTTGTAGTCGGCAGGGCCAGGGGCCACTAAAGCTGTTCTACAAGCCCCCATAGCTGGTCACAGGCTGGTTACGCTGGGTATGGGTGACCTCACGCCATTTTTTTGGGGGGATTTTTAAGGGTTTTAACCCTTAAAAATCCCCCCAAAAAATGGGCTCCCCCTCCCTGGGAGGGGGGACCCTATGTCATTTTTTTTTTAAATGAACCCTATGTTATCTGTAACCCAGTAGGTATAAAAGGCTTTCAGCAGCAGCAGAAAAGCAGAAGCCTAAGTGATTAGCGTGGGACACAGGGATGGATGGGAGGTAAGTATTTAAAAAAAATATTTAAAAAAAGTATTTTTTTTTTTTACTTTTAACCCTTTGTAAACTGGTAAGGGATCTACGAGACCCCTATACCAGTTCACAAGGCTCTGGGTCTGGCAAGTCACCTGCGGCTAGTGGGTGACTTGCCATTAACCCCGAGACCCCCAACCCCTGCCTCCCAAAAAAACCCTTAAAATTCCCCCAAGAAATGGTGTCCCCCCCCCCCACGCTGTGAAGGGAGCCCCACACCAATGTTTTTATTTAACCCTTTATTATGTGGATAGTAGTTGTATTTTATTTGTAAATGTTATAAAGTGCTCTTTTCAGTTTAGGGGATCACCTGGACAGGAACAGGGGGCTACCGATACATATGTGGTATCATTGTAATCGGGAGAAATTGGGCTTTCACATGCAATATGGTTTTCTTTAATAAAATAAATGTTTTTGTTAAAATAAAGGAGATAATTTAAAATATATATATATATATATATATATATATATATATTTATTTATTTTTTACTTATGTACTTAAAAATATATAAAACAGTAGAAAAAATACAAACAAGACATTTCATGTTAAAGCCTAAACTCTGCCACAAAAAGAAAATATGCCATTTTCTTGGAAATTTCTGCCAAAATCACAGTTAACTATCACGCAAAATGGTGAAAAATATCCTGTCAGCAGAGGGTGACAAAATCTCAAGTAGGCTGGCAGTTAAAATGTTACAGGTACCTATGCATGTTGGGTATTGTTCTGCTCGGGGGACCTTGCACTTTCAGATTTACCTTGTTTTTTCTTATTTGCATATTGATATTTTAGGAAAAGGTGTTTTTTATTCTACTTTTTTATACATTTTTTTGTGAAACCCTGTGCAACCTAAGAATTCTTTGAGATATTACTTCGGGAAAGATGAGCCCACTACAACAAGCTGGGTATGCTTAGAAAGCTTAACATGTGTACTTTCAGAGAATATATGGTTTATTGGGGATATTCCAAATGTAAAGGGTTGTTTTGGTAGAAAAAGCACAAGGTGCGCACTTTGTCTGCAGAGCTGAAATTTTGAAGTAAAATTACCGCTATGCGCATGCTTTACTTTGGTGTGTTTGGCAACTCTTTCCTTGACAGAACCTATGCATGTTGGGTATTGTTCTGTTCGGTTCATGTTGCTTTTTCAGATTTTCTGGTTTGCATATAGTTTTTTTATAGGAAAATGTGGTTTTGATTCTGCTTTTTTATTCATTTTTAAGGAAACCCTGTGCAACCAAAGAATACATTGAGGGATTACTTCCAGAAAAACTGCACCCATGCCAACAAGCCTAGTATGCCTAGAAAGCCTGAGGTGTGTACTTCCAGGGAATATATAGTTTGTAGGGGATATTTGAAATGTAAAGGGTTGTTTTTCTTGAAAAACTGCAAGGTGCGCATATTGCATAGCATAGTTGAATTTTATCTGAAAATCTCCTAAAGCGTTGTTTCAGTTTGGGGGAGTCTCCTGGGCAGGAAAGTCTACCTATACATATGTGGTACCACTGTAACCAGGAGAAATTGGGGTTTCACACGCAATAAGATTTTATTGACAAACTTACATTTTTTATTACAAAAAAAATTACAAATGGTAAAAAATAGTTTTTTTTTATTTTTTTGTACAATTTTCACCCAAAAATATTGAGACTATGACATATGACAAACAAGACATTTCATGTTAAAGCCCAGGCTCTGTTGAAAAAAACAATATATCACTTTCCTGGGAAATCTCTGAAAATCCCTTCAAAAATCACAGTTGAACATGGGGAGCACAAAATAGTGCAAAATGGTCTGGCAACAAAGGGTGACAAAATCTCTAGGTAGGCTGGCGGTTAAAGGATTAAAGCAATGTTTGGGCTCCTGCTGCTGCTTGCAACTCCAGGGTGTGATTCATCCAATTTTTGGGCTCCTGCAGCCAACTCCAGTGTCTCTTTAAAGCAATGTTTGGGCTCCTGCTGCTGCTTGCAACTCCAGGGTGTGATTCATCCAATTTTTGTGCTCCTGCAGCCAACTCCAGTGTCTCTATAAAGCAATGTTTGGGCTCCTGCTGCTGCTTGCAACTCCAGGGTGTGATTCATCCAATTTTTGGGCTCCTGCAGCCAACTTCAGTGTCTATTTCAAGCAATGTTTGGGCTCCTGCAGCTGCTGCTACTGCTGCTGCTTGCAACTCCAGGGTGTAATTCAGCCTATTTTTGTGCTCCTGCTGCCAACTCCAGTGTCTCTTTCAAGCTATGTTTGGGCTCCTGCTGCTGCCAACTCCAGGGTGTGTCAGTCAGTCAGTTTTTGGGCTCCTGCTGCAGCTGCTGCCAACTCCAGTGTCTCTTTCACGCAATGTTTGGGTTCCTGCTGCTGCTGCTTGCAACTCCAGGGTGTGATTCATCCAATTGTTGGCCTCCTGCAGCCAACTCCAGTGTCTCTTTAAAGTAATGTTTTGGCTCCTGCTGCTTGCAACTCCAGCGTGTGATTCATCCAATTTTTGGGCTCCTGCAGCCAACTCCAGTGTCTCTTTCAAGCTATGTTTGGGCTCCTGCTGCTGCTGCTTGCAACTCCAGGGTGTGATTCATCCAATTTTTGGGCTCCTGCAGCCAACTCCAGTGTCTCTTTAAAGCAATGTTTGGGCTCCTGCTGCTGCTTGCAATTCCAGGGTGTGATTCAGCTAATTTTTGGGCTCCTGCTGCTGCTGCTCTCTGCAATTGTGCCGCTCTGCGATTCTATTAGCGATGCCTCTGATCTGCATGTGATAATTATTTACAGTATTTTTTCACTAACCCAGCACGCATCCTATGCGTGTTACAGCAAGGCAGAATGGTTAACAACCCTATTGAGGCTCTAGGAGGCTCAGAAATAGCCGTTTTTAATATCGGTTCGTCGTGAATTAATTCGGGCCGAAACGATTTTTGTCGGAAAATTCGAATCAGTCGAATCTAATTTTTCAAAAGTTCGCTCATCTCTAATACCGATGTATGGCTCATTGGAAGTGGCACCCGCTTTACATATTACTTGATGGAAAAAAATACATATTCAAGTGAACCGTGTCAGATGGAAATTCAAAATGTCTTACAGTGTATACTGTAAGACATTTTATTGGGGAGTTATGAAAGATCCACCAGAGATCAGCATTGTTGGTTAATTATAAAGTGATCTAATAAAAAGGGGATAAAGGGGAAGAGGAGAAGGATTCGCCAGCAGGGTGGGCTCTTAATGCAGGATGGGCTCTTTAGAACCGCTGCTGCCACTCTAACAGTTTTTCTGACATGGTGACAGTCCTCTCACCCCCCCTTTATACCAAGTTTAGAGGGGACAATGCGGAGGGAGGAATGTGCCAAGCTTGTTTACTTCCACGCTGTGTTGGAATGCAGTGCAGACTGTGTGAAGATTTGCACCATGGTGTGACATCTCGGAAAGCACGTACGCACAGTAGCACACACTGCGCATGCTTGAGCGACTTACCATCAGTGGCTAAAGTCCCCTGCGCATCAATACCAATATAAACTGTCTAGAACTAGGCACCTCTAATATAAAGGTAAGAAAACATGTTGGTGAAAGCCCTCACTGGGTTAACCTACCCAAATCTCCTAACAAATATACAAATATGGCCTGATGCAGAGCCTCCCCCGATCTGAGCTTATTTTGTTCCGTTTTCCCTATGGCCCGTTTTGCTAACATTTGTCCCGGGGTTAAAATGTGATGCAGAGCCGCCGTCGGGGGAACTCCGTTAATGCTCCGTTTCTGTGTCTTCAATCAGGAAGGGTTTTTTCCCCCCTCTCAGGGGCATACTATTTCGTCGTGGCTTCCGTTCCCATTCACACGGACGATCCGTTTTTCCCTCCTTTTTAATGGGTTTCCAAACGTACCTTCTTGCCATCCGTTTCCGTTTTCACCCCTATTTTGATGTTTAGGACAAGTATACTTACATATTTCTTCTTCTGGTTTGTCTATAATGCTTACCTTAATCTCTGTTTCTTCTTCTTCCTTGTCTATAATGCTTACCTTAATCTCTGTTTCTTCTTCTGGCTTGTCTATAATGCTTACCTTAATCTCTGTTTCTTCTTCTGGCTTGTCTATAATGCTTACCTTAATCTCTGTTTCTTCTTCTGGCTTGTCTATAATGCTTACCTTAATCTCTGTTTCTTCTTCTTCCTTGTCTATAATGCTTACCTTAATCTCTGTTTCTTCTTCTGGCTTGTCTATAATGCTTACCTTAATCTCTGTTTCTTCTTCTGGCTTGTCTATAATGCTTACCTTAATCTTTGTTTCTTCTTCTGGCTTGTCTATAATGCTTACCTTAATCTCTGTTTCTTCTTCTGGCTTGTCTATAATGCTTACCTTAATCTCTGTTTCTTCTTCTTCCTTGTCTATAATGCTTACCTTAATCTCTGTTTCTTCTTCTGGCTTGTCTATAATGCTTACCTTAATCTCTGTTTCTTCTTCTTCCTTGTCTATAATGCTTACCTTAATCTCTGTTTCTTCTTCTGGCTTGTCTATAATGCTTACCTTAATCTCTGTTTCTTCTTCTTCCTTGTCTATAATGCTTACCTTAATCTCTTTTCTTATTCTGTGTTTTCTTCTCCTTCTTCTTTCTGTTCCTTGTCCCATATACTTACCTTTTGGGACATGTAAACACACCACACTTTTTTGTAGTGTTTTGTTTTTTTACTGTAATATATATTTTTTTTTAACTGTTAAAATCTTTGGCAAAATGTGTCCAATAACATTAAAATTTTTATTAAAATGGGTGGCTCCTTTAAAAGAGTTGCCGTTTTCTTTGCTCTGTGAAAGAAAAACATCATCATTTTTAGTGTTTTTTTAATTTGATTTTTGTTATTTGGGGGGACATGAGTTTAAACTAGTTTTCAAAAAAATAACTAAAACTTACATTGCTTTTGGGCAACAGGGCGTCTGGGGCGCAGCCTCCTCCCTGGGTCCACCAGTACGTCCGGCTCTGAATCTGTTTGGATCCAAAACACAAGTATATTAGTTACTCTTTGTGCCTCCTGAATGTCAGATTAGGTTATGCTTCGAGGCATCAAATCACTCACCTTCCCCAGCCACCTCTTCAGTCTTAAAGGAGCCACAGCACTCAACCCTGTTAGCTTGCAGGCCAGCCTATAATCTGTCTCTAAACTTGGTTAAAAACAGAGGACTCGGTCACACACATCTGCAGAAGTATGCTTAAACTGCACCACTACGCCAAAGTGCCTCTTTGGCACTCTAATCTCTGAGAGCCCATTTGGGACATACGGTGCAATAGATAAATTGGGAGCAGGCTTACCTGAGGTGAGCCACCTCCCTCCACTATCCCTTGGGATGGGCCTGCGACGTCAGAATCTACATAGAACAATAGTGCACATGAGTCTATGTCTTTCTTGCATGTATCAGGACATATGTTATTTGGATAGTCTTACCGGAGTCAGGTTGCTGCTCAGTGAGGCTAGACTCCCTGTCGTGCATACTGAGGTCTAAGGGGCCCTCATACTCACTGGCAGAGGAGGGGGTGGGCGTTGGCACTGGCGGTGGGCCACCTATACCTTCCCCAGCTTCGTCCAACACTGGGCTGCGGGCTCTTTTCCGGGTGGGGCGGCAACGCATATTCCATTCATTAGCTGAAATATAAACACAATCATAAAAACAGGCCCAGCCAAGGCCAGTGTGAATCTTGCATGTCAAGTTGCCACACTTACATGGAAAATGTTTGGCAAAGTACCGCCTCACCGGGGGCATATGCTTCCTCTTTAAGTCAGACCAGTGTTGGCCGATCTGGGTGAAGGTATAGGTGGTCCCCGAAATGCGGGCAATCGCGTCTACCACCGCCAGCGCCAACGTCCCATTAGTCACACAAAAACATGTCCAAGTCTCATGCCCTACCTAAAGTCACTTTCTGCCCCTCATTCCTACTTACATGGGCCTAGTTCTACAATCTGCATGTAGGCTAGTTTGATGTTGCGCACATGTTTAAAAGTAAGGTGGTCCATTAGTTTACTTTAACAAGTCAGTTGATCCTAATTAATCTTGCCCTGCCATAGCTATTTTTTTAAAGCGCCTTGTGCGCGCACATAAACGCACGCTCGCCTACTCACATCCATGATTAGGTCGTCCTGCTCAGCTGTGTATATAGCTGGCGACACGCCAGTGCACGCAGGCACACACGCTGCTGAACACGCCCACACGGTAAAAATATTTAAAGGTCAATGCACTCAGCTCTGTGTACCATATCACTATGGCCAGACCAAAAGGGAGCCGTAAGACCCACAAAAGCCGAGAGGCACATACTAGCTGCTCAGATCCATCACACAAAAAACAACACAAGAGCAGCCACGAGAGCCAGGAGGGACATGCACCTACTAAAAGGGTGGATAAGCCACACACACAGGTAGCTCACCCAAAACGCAGGAGCAAGGAGCCCTTGCCACATTTGCCAGCACCTGCTAAATCAGCCAGGCCTCACAAGGGACACAAATTTGTTAAAAGCCTGCAGCCTACACCTCCTCCACACACAAAGCATGCCCAAAAAACAAGACACACCACCAAGGGGAAGCGTAGGTCCAAAACCTCCACCCCACCCAGGCCACCCACCCCTCCTCCACAACACTCACAAAGTACCACTACCACAGATTCACTAGAGAGCTCAACAGGTGAAAGTTCCACAGGCACCCAGCCATTAACACAGAGCAGCACCCACACTCCATCACACTCACCCATAAGCCCAAGAACCCCACACGACTCCCCAGACAGCCAGCCAACTATTTCATCTGATGCAGGGGACACCACACACCCATGTGGCCGTCAGCTACACCATGGCTCACTTACAGCCCGTTTTTGTGATGCCCAAAGCATGGCTGTAGCCACTGGTGTCTGTGAGCACTATGATGCCCTATTTGGCCGTTATTCAAAAAGCACCACAAAGCAGGCAAAGCAGGAGATCTGGACTAATATTTGCAGCCAAGTTAATAGTGTTGGCTCTGTCAGGAGAGATCTGCAGCAAATTAAGCGCAAATTTGGTGATCTCAAATATTATGGGAAAAAAAAAATGGACATGCGCCGCCAGCAGAGGTAAAGTCCATTTAGAGTGTAAATGCATGTCTAGCCTGCTTTGTAACAGGATGTAACACTTAATAGGTGTGATTTAATCTACCCCAGCCAGCAGACAGGGGGTGGTCTCCCGACTAAAATCACACTAACCCCAGCAGAAGAACATGTCTACACATATATTCACCCTGCAACCCTTCAGGGCCTGCCAGAGGGACTAGACACAGACAGGAATGTCAGATCGAAAGGTGAGTTTGTTTTTACAGAGAGACTTTTCAATGTGCACCCATAAACTTGGGTAACCGTTAATACACACTGTGTTTGTTGTTAAAAATGACATTTCATTCTCTCTTCCAAGAACAAACTCAAAACACATCACAAGGCCAAGCAACCCCTGACTTGTCCCAGAGGCCCATGCAACACCAGGTTTCTTCCCACACAAACCAAATTGAGTATTTGGATGAGGTAAGTCAATGGTCCACTGTGTAGACTTTGGAAATTGCACTTGCATCCATTATTGGGAAAGCAGTGAACTCAATAAATGCTACAGTTCTTTACAGAACATACAAAGTCCCCCAATTATTGAAGACATTCGAGATTTGGAGGAGGACACCAATCAGATGCCGCAAATGCCTACACAACCAGTGTGTGAACATCAGAACCAACAGGCACAGCAACTTCATCACCTGGTGTCCACTACCACAACCTCTGTGCAAACAACCTCTTCTGCCGTCCGCACCACACACTCAGTGGCAACCCAACCACCAGCACCAACTCAATCTGGTGCAGAACCACCCATCCCTGCCAGTGCAAGAACAAAGCCAAGGCGACATAGAAGCCAGAGGAGACAGCTTCAGATTATGGAGGAAGCGTGGCACCAGGAGAATATAGCTTTCTCACAAACCACCCAACAATTTAATGACACGGTGCGCGCCCAATTAACATCGATGACTAACCAATTAGAGGTTTTAAACTCAAATGTGTATGGCCTACTGGCAGAAACAAGAAGCCTAAACAGGCATATGGGTGAAATGGTCCAACAATGGCAGCACATTAACCAAAGCCTGGCACATATTGCTGCACACATTCACCCACCCCAACCATCAGCTGCAACATCAGACTATACCTACCACTAAATGGTTGTGTTAATGTATATGACCCCACATTTCAGTTTATAAAAAAATCCAAAAAAAGGATTGCAAAGAAATTTTTGTTAATTCGCAAATAAATTTAACAGAAAAACATTTGAAAGGTGTGTATTTTATGCAAAAACATTGTCCACTAGTTGAGCACGTATTGCCTGTGCTGTGCCACTTGGTGATCAGGAGTATGGAGGGGTGTGATCTTCAGAAATCTCTAAAGTGTCCTCAGGCAGGTCAGTGTATCTGGATATCCGGCCTCGAATGGCAAGGTTGTGCAGGACACCACAAGCCATAATGATTTTGATAACCTTGGCAGGCTGATACTGTAGTGCACCCGCAGTCTGATCCAGACATCGGAAGCGCATCTTGAGAAAGCCAAAGGCACGTTCCACCACTGAGCGCGTACTCCTATGGGCAGTGTTATACCGCTCCTGGGCCTGGGAAGATGGGTGCAGGATGGGTGTGAGTAGCCATGGTAGCAAAGGATAGCCAGAATCACCTGCAAAAAAACAAACAAAAAATAAGCACTAACAATAACACAAACACACATGACAAATGTGGCTATTGGAAACATATGTAGTGTCTGGCACCCTAACTAGTCAACACATAACTATAAGGCCATCCAAAAATAACAAATAACTCTAATTCTAATAACTAAACTATATCCACAAGTACTAGAGATGAGCAAACTTCTTGAAAGTTCGATTCGGGCGATTCACCTAATTTCCCCAAGAAATTCGGGTTCGCCCGAATCGAACTTTCACGAATCGCTCATCTAAAAAGCAAACACTTACCTGCATGATCGGAGCGTGGAGGCCGGCGCCGCTCTCAGGCGCCCTCTGATGACGCGTCTTCTGATGACAGCTGAGAGTGGCGCCGGCCTCTCAGCTGTCATCAGAGGATGCGTCATCAGAGGGCGCCTGAGAGCGGCGCCGGCCTCCACGCTCCGACCATGCAGGTAAGTGTTTGCTTTTTAAAAAAATGCCGGCATGGTGGGAGCAGGCAGGCCGGCTGCGCTGTCAGCGAGCCGGCTTCCGCCGCCCGCTGACAGCGTAGCCGGCCTGCCTGCCCGCTCCCACAATGCCGGCATTTTTTTTTTTATTTCAGGGAAAATTCGATCGGCACGAACCCAAAAAAACACGGGTTTGTGCCGAATCGAATTTTCCCTGAAATTCGGAGCGAATTCCGATTCGCTCATCCCTAACAAGTACCTTACATGCATTAACCAAAAATGGCATGTTAGGTAACTTGAAATGCCTAACAACATTGAACAACAGACAGAGCCCTAAGGGGAATAACATCAATAATGTTTAGGTGTGCATTAAAGCAGGGACAAATAGGTGAGCTGTGCAGTGTCAGAGCAAAGCACAGTTCTGATGAGCCAACATGCACATCCAAGCAGTACACTCCGATACAATGACTGTGGTATGCTACCTAGCTAAGAGGGCCAGGACAGGATTCAATAGTGGAGAATACATACAAGAATTAAGATGATCAAATAGTGGTAAGTAAGTGATTGCCAACTTGTACTGTTTCATTGCTATCTCTCACAGATTAGTGGGGGACAGGCACCAAAAAAGTAAAACAATTTTGAACAGCAACAACACGTTTGAGACACATACCCAGTAGCCATCCGCCAGACAGATCTCCAGATTGAAATCGTTCAAAGAGGCAGGAGTTCCTCAAAATGTGGGTATCATGCGTGGAACCAGGGAAGGCTGCAAATAGACTAAAAAATTGCAGATCAGGGCCGGACACTGCCTGGACATTAATGGAATGGCCCATCTTCCTGTTCCTGCACAAACCAAACATAACTGTAATTAGTGTGACCATAAGTGTCAAGATGCACACAAATATTCTTAAACATCAACAACATTACTAAACAATGGATGCTAGTGGTACACAGGGTGTATCAAAAAGCTGACCTAAACCACATACCTGAACAGATATTCCTGGTCAGCAGGCGGAATGATCGATACTTGGGTACAGTCAATGGCACCCATGACGTTGGGCATGTCGGCTAGGTTATAAAAGGCCAGCTTAACCGCATTCCAGGCTTACCCTGTGTCTGGGAAAAATATAAATTGGGGGGCCAGGGTAGCCATGCCATCCAAAAACTTGGTTAGGCTGCTGCTCAGCGTAGACTGGGTCATCCCCACAGAGAAGGCACCCAGTCTCTGGAACGAGCCGTTCACCAAAAACTGCAGGCAGCCAACCAATTTGGTCATACCTGCAATTGCATGCCCCTTTCTTGTGGTGGGGGCTAACCATGACCGCAGCTGGCTATACAAGTCCTGGAGAGAAACACGGTTAAGGCGGGTGAGCTCGAATAGCTCAACGTCATGCATGCCATCGATGTCCAAACGTGTACGGTGCAGCCTGGTTTCTGCCATGCTCAAAAGTACAAGACCGCTTAGCTGACGCCTTTGATGCTCGCGCACAGAGGAAACCATGATATGGAGCTCAAATACGGGTGCTAATAGTGGCCGTAAGTGAAGCGTCGAGGCCCTCGTTAAATGGGGCTGGTTTCAATCGGAAATCAAGGCTCTGAATCAATTAAAAAAACGGACCAATCAACGGGCCGTCCGTTTTCACGGAGTTCAGCTTCTTGCGAGCCGTCAATCGGTAAGGCGCATGCCGACACACCTGAGCGCATAAACGCACACAAAAACCAACATAGCACCCTTTCAGGACCCGATCACAGGCCAAAACCAACGGGAAAACGTACGGGATAGCTGAACGGGGAGGCTCTGCATCAGGCCAATAGAGTGCAAAAATGAGCCTAACATACCTAAATATATTCACAAAATACCCATACAATTAAAGAGTGCCAAATCAGAAAAATATGAATAAGAAATATAAATACAGGTGTACCAAAAAAGTCAGTGAAAAATGAACATCAAAATTGGAATGAATAAATAAAGCAGGACCGAATACCTGAGTTACCATCCACCAGAGGGGACCTTCGTCATACTAGAGTTAACTCATTCTGTGGCTTAGAAACTTCTGCCTCTGGGATGTGTGGCAGCCCTAAGGGAAGTCAGTCTGGGATAATACCTATAAACTTGAAGTCAGCCAGAAGGCCTCAAGTGGAGGTGTAGTGACTGGGATGCTGTGGACAGCTGTTGGGATAGTCGTGATGCAACTTGGTATTGTTTCTAAAGCTGGAATAAAGAATCCTTATGTTTGTACTCAAGTGAATCCTCTCTGCAGAACATCTGGAAGTAAGAGCACTCACTCACACCACATTTCACTACAAGGTGTCACTTGGTAGAACCCCCCCCCCCCCCCCCCCCATTGCTCTGCACACCTCCACCACTGGCTCTGGAAGTAAAAGAAAATCAATGGAAATTAGGCCTTTGCGTGTGTTAAACTTGTATGTTTGATACTTTAGTTCACACATATCTGCATTTTTAGTTGTTTCTAACTTCTCTCTTTTTCAACTTCCTGTTTGCTGTCATGGAAACATAAAGCAAATATTCTACAAGAGCGTAAGTTACATTTAGGGTTTATTTTGTTTGTAGCATGCTGCCAAGTTAAAAACAATCATATTTCTTTTGTTTCTGCATGATGTGGGTAAGCATGTTACACAGCCCAGATAACTGAACATCTTTTCTGTACACACTAAGGATTTTGAAACAAAACATCTACAGCAACGCAGACATGTGCCCCCGGCCCATAGAACAAGGAAGCATGGGGCACGCTGCTTCCATTGTCTCTGTGGTATGTCCCCGCCCAAAATACCTACCTAGCCATGGCATCCTGATGCACTGCCTCCGTTGCCCCGTGTCTTTGGCACTTCTCCCTCGCTGGTCTTATGCTGCACGCGGGCCCCACTTCTCTTTTGGATGGTGAGTGTCCCTGGTGGGGGGGGGGGTGGCTTCAGCTGATGATGGGGGCATACTATGGGGCCCCATCAGGGATATGTACACTGGGATGAGCGAATCGAATCTGACAAATCTGAATTTGTTACGAATGACTCGAATCGCTTCCTTAAACTTCATTTAGCTCGGTCTAGGCCATCTAAAATGGGAGATCCACATGTCAGGACATGTACCATGGGGCAAGGTATCCTGGGAATGTCATATGCAGCCTATCAACAGCCAGCCACCCCGGTGATGTCACAGTCTTGCAGGCACTCATTTCAGCAGTGAAAACGGGTCAGGGAGAGATAGAGCCAAGGAGAGAAAAAGACAGTAAAAGAAAGAGATAGGGCAAGAAAGAGAGGGGCAAAGAAAGAGACAGGGAGAGACAGTGATAGAGAGAGACAGTGTACAGTGTATTTGCATTTGGTTTTATGCCCCACGGACACACACACCTGCCTTGCTTTTCTATCAAAACCACGTTTTAAAACTTGCTGTAGTACATTTAACTCGGATCAGGGGCATCCCATTTAAGGTCATCTGACAGTGTGTTTGTATTTGTTTTTAGCTAGATCACCTGTCTATAATGCTCTTGCTTTTCTACCAAAAAACATGTTTTAAAACTGCTGTAGTCCATTTAACTTTGACCAGGGGCAACCCATTTCTGCATTAGTTTTTAGCTAGAGCACCTGCCTACAGTGCTCCTGCTTTTCTACCAAAACCAAATTTTAAAACTTGCTGTAATGCATTAACTCTCACCAGGCATCCCATTTAAGGCCATCTGACAGTGTGTTTGCATTTGTTTTTAGCTATAGCACCTGCCTATAGTGCTCCTGCTTTTCTACTAAAACCACGCTTTAAAGCTTGCTGTAGTGCATTTAACTCTGATCAGGGGTATCCCATTTAAGGCCATCTGACAGCGTGTTTGCATTTGTTTTTAGCTAGAGTACCTGCCTATAGTGCTCTTTCTTTTCTACCAAAACCACATTTTAAAACTTGCTATAATGCATTTAACTCTGACCAGGGGCATCCCATTCAAGGCCATCTGACAGTGTGTTTGCATTTGGTTTTATGCCCAGGCCTTGCAAGCCTAGTTAGTGATACAGATCACACACACCTGCTTATATTGCTCTTACTTTTCTACACACCTGCTGCTGTTCCAGAAATACTGTTTCAAGTGTAGAGTAGCGTTTTGTTTTCCCCTCATAAACACAGTAAGTATATCGGGCAGAGAAGTGCCAGGATGTGCACAGAGGAGTGGCAGAGGCCTAGATTCATCAGGCAGAGGTTGCAGCAGACTAGGGGCAAGTGGCAGCAGGAGTCGTGGTGAGAGGTCTGATCTCCCAGTATCAGCTAGCGGTCGTGTCTGGACCAGCAACGCATCTGCCATCCTCGATTGGTTAATGCAGTCATCCACTTCATCACAAGTGACATTTCAGTCAACAGTCTGTAGGTTCCTCGGATACAACCCTCAGTTGGCATGGGCTGGGAGCAGTCCCTGTCCTCCCATGCCTCTGTTCTATGATGTTCCCTCCCCCAGCGACTTATCTTATGCTTTGGGTTCAGCTCCACTGATCTGATAGAGGACAGTCAGTAGTTACTTCCCAGCCAGGAAGTGGAGTAGACATTCGCTGCTTCCTTCACTAGGCAGCCAAGTAGTGATGTGGAAAGTGGCATGGGAGGTGGCTTTGCGAGCGTTCTAGCTCCTGCAGCAGATACTGGTGAGGAACCCGAGAAGGACATCAGTGAAGTGCAGACACAACTTGATTATGATTGCATTATTGATGAAATGAATTATGTAAAACTTAACTTTTAATAAAATTCTTAGGATAACATATATGTGCCCAAAACTTTTATACATGGGCTTCTCATGCTGCTGCCAACTCCAGGGTGTCTTTCAGGTAATATATGTGTAGGTTTGTGTGTATCAGCACTTGGAAATTTGTGTTTTAGCTGCACTTGTTGGGAGTTGACCAATACTCCCTAGATTGGGTATGTTGTACAGCTATTTGAGCTTTGCCCTAAGTATCAAAGCCTAGGGCTAGGAAAAAATAGATACAAGTGCGCTTCAAGGAGAGAAATGGTGCAGGTTGACCAGTAGTGAGATAGGGTCTATTAGAATGGGTTTTTTTTGAAAGGTGAGTAACTTGTTAGATCCGGGTTTCACTGAAAAAAAAATTACTCACCTTTCAAAAAAAAAAACCCAATCTAATAGAGCTGAAGCTCGCTGTGGGCCCCCTGGTAAAGGTAAGTTCCTTACACATATATTGTACAGCTATTTGAGCTTTGCCCTAAGTATCAAAGCATTGAGATGAGATGACGGGGAGTGCGGCGCGCCACTGCGGCTGCCTCCCTCGCTCCCCCGTAGCTGTGCGGGCCTGTGCTCAGGTGCGTGCCCTGCAGTCCTGTGTGTTTGCAGCCAGGAGGCGCTGTGCTGCTAGTGGCAGGCAGTGCAGCGTCGTCCTCACTTGTATAGAATCAGGCGCTGGTCAGTCCAAATAGCAGGAAGTTTTGCACCAATCACCTATCACATTCTAGTATTGCACCAATCAGCACATACACATCCACCCAGGGTGGCCATTGCTCAGTTCCCCAATAAATATAGAGTCAGCCCAGTACTCAGTGCCCGTGATAGTCGCTTGTGATTAGGGTGTGGTTAGGTTAGTTATTATCTGTTTCCGACCCGGCTTGATTGACCATCCCCATCCGCTGCCTATACCAACCTTTGCTTTGTCTGACCTCGAACCTGCCTGCCCCTTTGGATACCCCGCGAACTCTGACCTCCCGGCTTGACCCTTTGGCTACCCCTGACTACGCACCTGTCTCATCCCTGTACTTTGACGCATCATCCGGACTGTCTTCCTGTGTATGACCTTGACTTTGGGATACCCTCGCGGTTCATTGACCTTCGCCGTAAGCAGACATCCTTTGCGCCTATTAAGACCTGGGGCAACTGTGTCTAGCGAGGTGTTCCTAGCGTCCTGGCAAATGGGGGCTTGACTATAGGCAGAAGAGGCGATGGAGATTGGGGGTTGTCTACTTATAGAAGGCTGGTGTCCCTCTGCAGTGTGTCTTTCAGGCGATATATGGGCTCCTCATGCTGCTAGCAACTCCAGGGTATGTCTTTCAGGTGATATATATGGGCTCTGCGTGCTGCTGCCAACTTTAGTGTGTCTTTCAGGTGATATATGGGCTCCCCATGCTGCTGCCAACTACAGGGAGTCTTTCAGGCAATATATGGGCTCCCCATGCTGCTGCCAACTTCAGGGTGTCTTTCAGTCAATATAAGGTCTCCTCATGCTGCTGCCAACTCCAGGGTGTCTTTCAGGTGATATTTGGGCTCCTCATGCTGCTACCAACTCAAAGGTGTCTTTCAGGCAATATATGGGCTCCTCATGCTGTTGCCAACTCCTGGGTGTGTTTGTCAGGTGAGATATATTCTCCTCATACTGTTGCCCACTCCATGGTGTCTTTCAGACAATATATGGGCTCCTCATGCTGTTGCCAACTCCAGGGTGTGTTTTTCAGGCTTTATATGGTCTCCTAATGCTGCTGCCAACTCCAGTGTGTCTTTCAGGCGATATATGGGCTCCTCATGTTGCTGCCAACTACAGGGAGTCTTTCAGGCAATAAATGGGCTCCCTATGCTGCTGCCAAGTCCAGGGTGTGTATTTCAGGCAATATATGTTCTCCTCATGCTTTTGCCAACTCCAGGGTGTCTTTTGGGCAATATATGGTCTCCTCATGCTGCTGACAACTCCAGGGTGTGCGTTTCAGGCTGTATATGGTCTCCTCATGCTGCTGCCCACTCCAGGGTGTGTATTTCAGGTGATATATATTCTCCTCATGCTGCTGCCAACTCCAGGGAGTGTATTTCAGGTGATATATGATCTCCTCATGCTGCTGCCAACTCCAGGGTGTGTCTTTCAGGCAATATAGGGGCTAATCATGCTGCTGCCAACTCTAGGGTGTCTTTCAGGCAATATATGGGCTCCTCATGCTGCTCCCAACTCAAGGGTGTCTTTCAGACAATATATAGGCTCCTTTTGCTGCTGCCAACTCCAGGGTGTGTTTTTAAGGCTTTATATGGTTTCCTTATGCTGCTGCCAACTCCAGAATGTGTATTTCAGGCAATATATGTTCTCCCCATGTTGCTGCCAACTCCAGGGTGTCTATTTTAGGTGATATATGGTTTCCTCATGCTGCTGCCAACTCCAGTGTGTCTTTCAGGTGATATATGGGCTCCTCATGCTGCTGCCAACTCCAGGATATGTCTTTCAGGCAATATATGGTCTCCTCATGCTGCTGCCAACTTCAGTGTGTCTTTCAGGCAATACATGGGCTCCTCATGCTGCTGCCAACTCCAGGGTATATCTTTCAGGCAATATATGGGCTCCTTATGCTGATGCCACCTCAATGCTCTGTCATTGTGCTGCTCTGCAACAGCGATTCTTATAGTTATGCATCTGATCTGCATATCATACTTCTTTACATTATTATTTCACTAACCCTGCATGCATCCTATGCGTGCTACAGCAAGGCAAAATGTTCTACAATCCTATTGAGGCTCTTGGTAGGCCAGAAATAGCCATTTTTAATAGTGATTCATCACGATTAATTTCGGACCAAAACTATTTTTTCCGGAAAATTCTGTAAATTGGTCTAATCAAATTTTAAAAAAATGTGCTTATCTCTAATGCACACCCCTGACAGGTGATAAATACTTTTTTTAACAATATTCTAATTTCAACTTACCTATGCTCAATGCCCATTTTGCAAAACATGGGTTTTGGTCAGCTGTGGGGTGGGGGGACCCCGATTGAAGGCTGTAAAGCCCGCAAACATTACCTGAGGTCTCGCTCCTTCAGGGAAATGCAGCCCCGTGATTGGCTGGTGGCTGTCACGTCTCTCGTGCACGGCCTTTAGCTTTGCTAGCAGCTGGGGACAGCGGGCTCGAGCCTCAGGTAAGTATATTTTTTCTCTTTTTTTTTTTAAACTGGTATACACAGACATACACAACTAAGCTCTTTATTGTGATGTCGTGCACAGCCCATGTGTGTGCCATTGGGGATTTCATTCAGCTTCTCCAGCTTCACATTAATATGCGTGACAGGAGAGGCTGATTGGATGAGCAGCTGCGCCTTTGCAATGGATTTGAGAAGAGGTGTTTGCCTGGCATTCCAGTGGGTTTCAAAAAGCAGTGGGAACCTCAAACAAGGGTGCCCCAGAGGGAAGGACCAAAACCTGGGATAGTGATAGTTTTGGCCCATTTTAAAGCTGGCTAATATCCTAAATGCCAGGCTGTGCAATGCCTTGAAATAGCATATAAAAAATATGTCAGTATCCATTTCTACTTGTATACACATTTTTCTGGCTGTTTTTTGACCCTCATCACCACAGGACTAGAGTTAAATAGTGACATAGGGGTGGGGGCTTGGAGTGCCAAAACAATGTTATAAACCTGATTAGGGAGAGACTCATGTTAGGCAGCATAGGGGGTTAACGGGAACTAAAAGTCCTCTTTTAAAAACGGAAAGACAAAAGAATGCAGAAAGTATTTGCATGGGGAATACAAGTCAAGAATATTAGATTTTCTCCCGGAACCCCTTGCAGTGAGCCCATGCATGTCCCTTTACACCTCAAGCTATATCCAAAGTGCATGGATCAGCCAGGTTGTGCAATGCACTGGAATAGCATACCATAAAATGTCACCATCTACCTGTGTAAACATATTTCAGGCTTCATCAGCACAAGGCTGTTGGATAGTGATAGTTGTTGAAGCTTTGAGTGCCAAAACATCATCATAAGCCTGGTTCGGGAGAAAATCATGTTATGCAGTATCGGGGGATTAAAGCATTGCAGTTTGCTGATCCGGGAGTTTTGGATATAATTTTAAGTGAAGTAAAGGACTAATTTGCATGAACCCACCTACAGCAAGGCAAAATTCTAATATCCTTGGCTTGTATCCCCCATGCAAATACTTTGTTCTATGAAAACAAAACATGCCATATGCCATCTACTTTTTTTTCAAACTGGCGCATGTTGCTCTGCAAGAAATATATTCTGAAAATATTATAAACTATATCTCCCCGGGGCTTCACAAAACGTAACTTTTCCCTCAGCTTTTACCAAAGTAAACAATCTGGAGCAAGAGTGGGTGCATCCCCAGCATCTCTGGCCTCAGGTTTGCTCCCGCACCCAGCCACTCAGACAGGCTGAGGTCAGGAGCGCAGAGATGTGGCCCCCGATTGCAGAAAGGGAAGCCGTTTGCTGAGCAATTAATATGCACAGCAAATGGCTTTGATTGGACAAGAGCCCTCGCATTCACCATAGGACGGTAGCAAAGACGGTTTTGCTGGGAGATTGCCAAAATCAGGTTGAATTTTTCAGAATTATATTAGATTAGTTGCATGATTAAATATGTACAGATACCATTATTATGAACAAACAAGTAAATGTTCATGAAGACAAGAATGCGCTAATTCTTACTTTTCCTCTCTACAGTTATTCAGCCACCAACTATCACCAAACAGTCTGTGAAAAATTATGTTGTTGATCCACGTGATAATATCATCATTGAGTGTGAGGCTCAGGGAAACCCACATCCAACGTAAGTAATATAAAAGTAAGAAACAAGCAAAATATATTTGTCATATTTTACACTCATTAATAGAGATGGACGAACCGGAATTCGCTCCGAATTTCAGGAAATATTAGATTCGGCACGAACCCTAATATTTTGTGGTTCGTGCCGATCGAATTTTTCCTGAAATTAAAAAAAAAAAAAATGCCGGCATGGTGGGAGCGGAGCCGGCCGGCGGGCCACCATGCCGGCATTTAAAAAAAAAAGAAAAAAAAAAAAAAGCATTTTTGCCGGCATGGTGGGAGCGGGCCGGCCGGCTCCGCTGTCAGCGGAACCGGCCGGCCCGCTCCCACCATGCTGGCATTTAAAAAAAAAGGCAAACACTTACCTGCAGGTCCGGAGCGTGGAGGCCGGCGCCGCTCTCAGCTGTCATCTGAGGGCGCGTCATCATGATGCGCCCTCAGATGACAGCTGAGAGCGGCGCCGGCCTCCACACTTCGGACCGCCAAGTAAGTGTTTGCCTTTTTTCTCAAATGCCGGCATGGTGGGAGCGGGCTGGCCGGTTCCGCTGACAGCGGAGCCAGCCGGCCCGCTCCCACCATGCCGGCATTTGAGAAAAAAGGCAAACACTTACCTGCACCTTGCCTTTTTTCTCAAATGCCGGCATGGTGGGAGCGGGCCGGCCGGCCCGCTCCCACCATGCCGGCAAAAATGCTTTTTTTTTTTTTTTAAATGCCGGCATGGTGGGAGCGGGCCGGCCGGCTGTACCGGCCCGCCGGCCGGCTCCTCTGTCACCATGCCGGCATTTTTGATGGGGAACTTCGTAAAAGTTCGATTCGGCCGAACCCGAATTTCTTTGTGAAATTCGGCGAATCGGCCGAATCAAACTTTTCAAAAGTTCGCTCATCTCTACTCATTAAGCCAAAAAAAATATTATAGGAATGTTTGCTCAAACAGAACTATGGGTGTCCCCACAAGTGGAACAACACCTTGTTCCATGGTCCCATAGCACCACACTTCTTTGCAGCAGAATCCCTGCTCTGCACATTCTGTGCAACTGGCAGACCTTATGTTCTTCACACAAAACAACTTAGGGTGGAGGAAGCAGGGGTGCTGATGTTTACTGTAGTGCACTACCTCCTAAAAGAACCATGGGGATACACATATCCGAAATGTCAAGGGTGTTGTTCCTCTTTAATATTGATATTCTTACCCTTGAGGACAAAATTATTAGACACCCCCGCCTCCATAAAACGTAACATTTTTTCAAAATGTTATAACAGAGCAAGAAGTTTTCAGTGAAGCATTTCTGAACATTTTTATCTGCATATTATAACAAGATGATGTCAAAAGAAACAAACTTTACTGTTGAGGTCAATATTGAAAATTAGACTTTTTAAATCAAGTCATAGCAGGAAATTAAAAGAGACACACAATACAGAACAAGCCTGGCAGGGTTGGAAGCAAAGACCCTGGAAAGAAAATGATTGAGAGATGTGTGTGAATGACCTGGCCAAGTCAGAAATTATTATCTTGAAACACAATCAATAGAGTTCTGCACTGGAATAAATTGTGAGGTTGCAGGACAAGAAAAACTTCTGCAAAAAGACCCCTTCAAGCCAGACTGAAGTAAGCTACTGTAAGGACAACCTGCAAAATGATTATGAATATTGCAGCTCTTTCTCCATAAAGACATTCATAATGCTTGAAGGAAAAATGGAGAGGCTTATAATCCAAAGAACACTGTCCTCACAGAGAAACACAGTGAAGGCAGTATTATGCTGTGGGGATGCTTTAGTGTATTTGGACCTGGGAATATTATGAATATGTGAAGATCTTGCAAAAATACCGTAAGCAATCAGCAGCAAACCTTGGTCTTGGTTGCCCCCTTTTTTTCCAACATGACAAGGTCCGTAAACATATTTCCCTTCTAGTGAAGAAGTACAACCAGAAGACTAAAGTGGACGTTACTGACTGGTCTGCACAAAGTCCAGGGCCGTATTTGGTGTTGATGGTGCCCTAGGCACTTTAAGTGCTTGCGCACCCTTTTTTTAAGTTAGGCCACGGTCCATAAAAAACAGTGTGTAAGGGGAAAGGGTGCAATGGGCTAGAAGGGACAAATGGCAAAATGCAGAGAAGCAGGCAAGCATGTTCCATCTTTTACTGCGTTCTGACATACAGGAGTCACATGATCGCACCAGTGGAGGGGAGATGCTCTGGCCTGTGTTCAACCCATTGCACCCCTCCTTCACACAAATACAATCATCCTTCTGTGGCTGGGGGGGGGGGGCTTGTTAGGAGGCATTAATGTTCAGGATATGAGAGTTGTAATTTTTTTTCTTTACTACAGTAGTAAGGGCAGTGTCCCCCCCCCCCCCCCCCCCCTTTCAGGGTTTCCTAATGGTAAATACAGCCCTGACAAAGTCTTTACTTGAATCTATGGGAGGAACTCACATGGCCTCTCTGCTGCCTGGGGCTACCTGCAGAAAGGCACCCCCATATAGGCAGCAAGGAGAGTGTGAGAGGCATATAAGTGCAGAGAAGAGCGGACTACAGAGCAAAAGCAGATGGAGGTCAGAATGAGACGCTCTCCTCTCCCCCTAGCCATATACTCACTCCCCACATAACAAACAGCCTTACCACACACCCCCTAGCCTTGTACTCACCTCCTCCACAAAATCCCTACTAGAGAAGTTTGAAAAAAAGAGGAAATATAGACAGGAGGGATATTTGTGGTGAGTGCAGGGGTGGGTGCTGATCAACAATTTTTTGCAGTAGCAGCAGCAGACATTTTAGGACATTTAGTGAGGGAAAGCTTCTGTGAGTGAGAGAGGCAGGGTGGCAGCACTGTTTAATAGCATTTCAGTGTCAGTACTCTGATAGTACTGCAGCAGAGTCAGTACTTTGTAATAGCCTCTCAGTGTCAGTGCTCTGATATCACTTCAGTGTCAGTAATCTGATAGCATTATCTATTATCTATCTTATCTTATACCAATAGTTGGAGGCACTTGTGTGTTAGTGCCCACTTATACCAAAAGTTGAAGGCACTTGCTTGTTAGTAACCACCTATACCAATACTTTAAGGCAAATGTGCGGTACTGCTCATTTATACCAAAAGTTGAAGGCACCTATTTGTTAGTGCCCACTTATACCAATACTTGAAAGCATCTATGTGTTACTGCTCACTTATACCAACAGTTGAAGGCGCCTGTTTGTTAGTGCCCACTTATATCAATAGTGGAAGGCACCTGTTTGTTAGTGCCCACATATTCCAAAATAAGTTAGGGAATGCTGCTGGAGTGAGGGCGAGATAGGCATACTGTGTAATAGCATTTCAGTGTCAGTGCTCTGATAGTATTGCAGCAGTGTCAGTACTTTGTAATAGCCATTTAGTGGCAGTACTCTGATAGGCACTTTTGGCCTATGATACACTATTGCATTGTGGCACACCTGGCATTAGACCCTTTTGGCCGTTTACGTGTGGGCCACCTGACATTATACAAAGAGGCACACATTAAGACTTCAGAGTGCATTGTTATCTGTAGATGGTAACATAAACAAAATGTTTACCCATAATGCCTTCAACATGGATGCTGAAAAATATAGAGACACCTAACGTAGGGAAATTATATATATACACCAAAATACTCCATTGAAGGTAAAGAATAAGTGCTTAAGAATATCTTTCATAATGAGCAGTCACACAACTCTTTCATTTTATTATTCCCATTTTTCTTCTTAATTTCCCTAAGCCCCTCGTTTATCTGCAGTTGTTTATCCCTATGTAAGGTAGAATAGATTGATGTAACCCCAAATTTCATTTTCAGATTCTCTTACATAGGAAAAAAGTATGTACTGCTGAATAAAGACTTAAGTCCATCCAGTTCAGCCTGTCAATCTTTCAGGGTTCTCTAACCCCCGCACTTTATTACCTTAGTTGCCCTCATTTGAATGCGCTCCAATTCTGATATGTCCTTCTTACACACTGGTGCCCAGAACTGTGCACAGTATTCTATATGGGTTCTGATCAGTGACAGGGGTAAAATGATGCTCTGCTCATGGGCACCTATGCCCCTCTTGATGCACCCCATGATGCTGTTTGTTTTGGCAGCTGCTGCCTGGAATTGATTACTACAGTTAAATTAGCACTATCATGAAAATTTGCATTAAATAGCCACACAATAGCTTCTAACATGTGTATAAATTATGTGACAGTAAAAAAAGGAAAAAATGTATGCCCTAATTTTAAATAAAAAATGTCTCAGTCTGAATTTGCTGAATGGGGGGATCTGCTGTCACTGTATTCAGTGATATGATAGCAGACAGCCACAGCATTTAGCACACTGGTCTCCTAGCAATGATGAGACCACCAGGTGACTCCATAAGAAAAATACAATTCTGTGAAATACTCACCTGTAGAATTGATATTATTTGTATACAGTACGTCCTGCTCCAGATATAGTACTTACACTTGGGTTATCCTCCGCCAGATGGCCCTGCACTGCAGAGACACGCAAAAACAGGCTCCTCTCGGCCCCTCAAATACCCGGGAACCTCCCACAAATCCCCAGCATTGAAAAGCAGTGAACAAGAAGCCGGGAGAATTTAACCACCAAAAAGCTGGTAACTATAACAATGATAACAATCACCATACAGGGGATCCAGAATAATGCAAAAACCAGGGTGGGGTGGAGCAGGACGTACTGTATACAAATAATATCAATTCTACAGGTGAGTTAGTATACAGTACGTCCTGCTCCAGATCTAGTACTTACACTTGGGACATCCAATAGCAGTGTCCATAAAGCAGGGTGGGATCCCCAGCAAAAGGTGACAGCAGACAGTTTAAACCACTGCCGCCTGCAAAACCTTGCGGCCAAAAACAGCATCAGCTGAGGCCCTAACATCAACCTTGTAAAACTTTGAAAAGGTATGAACAGAAGACCAAGTAGCGGCCTTGCAAACTTGTTCAACAGAAGCCTGGTGCTGGAAGGCCCAAGAGGCACCAATAGCATGAGTAGAATGAGCAGTAAGGCGGAAGGGAGGACACTTCCCCTTAGCAGAATAGGCCTGAATCACAGCCTGACGAATCCATTTGCAAATAGTAGACTTGGCAGGAGCCAAACCCTTCCTAGGACCGGAAGGGACCACAAAAAGAGCATCAGTCTTCCTGAAAGCCGCAGTGACTACCAGGTAATACTTCAGACACCTGACCACATCCAAGGAATGCAGAACCCTTTCCTTAGCGTTGCTAGGATTAGGACACAATGAGGGAAGAACAATATCTTGATTCAAATGAAAAGCAGACACCACCTTAGGCAGAAAATCCGGCTTAAAACGGAACACCACCTTGTCCTGGTGTCTCTCATAGTATGGGGGCTGAATAGACAGAGCCGCCAGCTCAGACACACGCCTGACCGAAGTAATAGCCACCAGAAAGACAACCTTGAGGGTAAGTACAGCCAGAGCAGCATCCTGAATAGGCTCAAAGGGAGCACCCTGCAAAGAAGACAAAACCAAGTTCAAATCCCAAACAGGGACCATAGGTTTACGTGGGGGGCGCACATGAGTGACCCCCTGAAAGAAGGTCTTAACCAAGGGATGCTGAGCAAAAGACTTCTGAAAGAAGACAGACAGGGCAGAAACCTGACCCTTCAGAGTACTGAGTTTGAGACCCAACTCCAATCCATGCTGTAAAAACTCCAGAACCCTAGAGACTAGGAACTCCCTACAGGGAAGAGACCTAGACTCACACCAATCAATGTAGGTACGCCATACCCTATAATAGATGGCAGAAGAAGTTTTCTTCCTAGCCTGCACCATGGTATCCACCACCGAGGCAGACAAGCCTTTCTCCATCAAGATGGAGGTTTCAACAGCCAGGCCGTCAAAGCCAGAGTTTGTAAATTGGGATGGCGTAAGGAACCCTGAGTGAGCAGATCTGGTGCCCCTGGCAGGACGTACTGGTCTACTGCCATTTGTACCACGTCTGCGAACCACACTCTTCTTGGCCACCTTGGGGCCACCAGAATCACTGGCACCCTTTCCAGAGCAATCTTGCGCAGGACCCTGCCCAGCAGGGGGAACGGGGGAAAGACATACCGGAGCCGAAATTCCTTCCATGACATTGACAGGGCATCCGTGGCCAAGGCCAGAGGATCCTGAGACAGGGAGACAAAGGCCGGGAGCTTGTGATTGTGACGGGATGCAAACAGATCCACATCCGGTAGGCCCCAACGGTGACACAGGGACTGGAATACCCTGTTGCAGAGGGACCACTCCCCCTGATGGGAAGTCCCCCTGCTCAGAGAGTCTGCCAGTAGATTCTCTACCCCAGGGATATACACAGCCGAAATGCATTGAACATTGGCCTCCGCCCATGTCAGAATCCGCGACACTTCCTGGAGGGCACCCCTGCTCCGGGTCCCTCCCTGATGGTTGATGTAGGCAACTGCCATCCTGTTGTCTGAGCGCACCTGCACAGACATTCCCTGCAGGTGATCGGTCAACTGCTCCAGTACCAACCTGATCACCCGTAGTTCCAGAATGTTGATGGGTAAATGGGCCTTCTGAGGGCCCCACCTCCCCTGGAACCTCAGGGACTTCCAGAAACCCCTCCCAGCCTGACAGACTGGAATCCGGGGTGACCGTCTCCCAGGGGGGGCAGAAAGGACCTGCCCTTTAGCAACTTCTTGTGGTCCAGCCACCACGAGAGGGACCTTCTGACCAATGGGGGAAGCACACAAATCCCGTCCAAAGACGTGGGGTCCTTGTCCCATACTGATAGAAGGTGAAGCTGCAGAGGCCTCAAATGGAACTGAGCAAAGGGCACCGCCTCAAAGCTCACCACCATCAGGCCCACCAGCTGCATTCCCTGCTGAAGGGCTGGGGGCATGAGAGCAGGAACCTCACCTGCGCAGTCAGAGCTTCCACCTTCTGTTAACGAAGGAATATCCGTGACTGAACCGTATCCAGAATCATCCCCAGGAATGGGGTCACCGACGAAGGGGACAGAGAGGACTTGATCACCCAGCCGAAGGACTCCAAGGTGGACACCACCAGCTCCGCCTGCTGTAGAGACCGTGAGGTGATGAGGATGTCGTCCAGGTAGGGCAGCACTCGAATACCCCCTGACCTTATCAAAGACATCACCCCCGCCAGCACCTTGGTGAACACTCTGGGAGCTGAAGTGAGGCCAAATGCTAGGGCCACAAATTGGTAATGTTGATCTTTCAACGCGAATCTGAGAAACCTTTGATGTCCCAGAAACACAGGGATGTGAAGGTAAGCATCTTTGATGTCCACAGACGTCATAAAATCCTCTGGGTGCAGAGAGCCAGTGGCCGAGCGCAGAGTTTCCATGCGAAAGCGCCGGTTCTTGACAAATTTGTTGAGGATCTTTAAATCCAGAATGGGCCTGACTGACCCATCTTTTTTGGGCACTGTGAAAAGGTTGGAATAGAACCCCTCACCCAATTCTCTCAAGGGGACCCTGAAAATGACCCCCAGATCCAGAAGTCCTTGCACGGCCTGCATCAGGACCTGGGCTGATACAGGGTCCTGGGGGATCCGGGACCTGATGAATCTTGTGGGGGGTCGCACAGCAAACTCTATCTTGTAACCAGAGGAAACTACCTCCTGAATCCACCGGTCTGAGACTTGGCGCCTCCAGACATGCGCGAAGTGCTGTAGCCGTCCCCCCACCCTGGCGGGCGAGGGCGCCCCATCATGCCTGAGGGGTCTTGGAAGGGGCTTTGGGTTTGGACCCCCAGGAGGAGCCAGGACGTCATCCTCTGCTCCTATGCCAGGAATCTGCGCGAGCCCCCGCGAAGGACACCCCTTTCCCCTGCTTAGCGCCTCGGTAGTGGTAACTTACCTCCTTTAGCAAAAAGGTCTAGGCGGTCCCCAAACAGGCGTAGCCCCTTAAATGGAAGCCCAGTAAGGGCTTTCTTAGCAGCATTGTCAGCAGCCCACTGGCGCAGCCATACCGCGCGGCGTATAGCTACCGCCAAGGCGGAAGATCTGGCACACATCCTAATAGCATCATCCGATGCAGACAGGATAAAGTTCACAAACACATCACAGTTAGACAGTGCATTAATAGTATCAGGTGGCAACTCATCTGGGCCGTCAAGTGCATTCCTGACCATGGCCCTGAGCGCCACAGCAGTAATGGCCAAAGCGCAAATCGGGCGCAGCCCTGCCCCCCCCAAATGAAAAGGTATGGCATGCCAATTGGTCAATGCGCCGGTCCTCAGAATCCTGCACCGTAGTAGTGTCAGGGGAGTGCATAACAGAGGTGTTGGACAACCCTAGAATAGGAGCATCGACCTCGGGGGGGCGATGACCAGCACTTGACCATATCAGCAGGAAAGGGATACTTCCTGTCCAAACTCTTAGGGATCCCAGGAAGTCTACTGGGATGTTCCCACTCCTTAAGCACGAGGTTATTGAAATGGGTTTGCTCAGGAAATTCCAATCGAGCCTTAGCAGTATGAAATAGCTCACCCCTTTGCCTGGGAGCTGCAACAGGGGGAGAGATGGACAAAACCTCAAAAATCTGAACCAGCAGTTTGTCAGTATCATCCGGGGTCCAGTGATCAGAACCAGAATCATCATGACCCCTTGACTTCTCGTCAGATGACCCTGAGTCAGAGAACAGCTCCCCTTCGTCCGAGGGGGTATGGCCATATAGATGCAAAAACTCATCAGACTCCGTAGGGAAAAGAGCAGAGTCAGGGGTTAAGTGCCGCTTTTTTGTGGTGGCCTTACGCGCTAAAGTATTAGCAAGCAATTTTTCAACACTGGCCAGTCTAGCAGCCACATCAGGATGAGAATCCCCGCTTGTATTGGGGGTTAGACTCAGGCTTGGGGGAGTAGGTGAAGTGAGGCGAGGTGCAGGCCCAGCCACCGGAGGGGCGAGAAGTACTGTTAGCGCCTGCTGTGCACAAGAAACACAGACCCGTGCATTGTCACCGCTGATAGGTGAGACCCCACAAGCTACACACAGCTGGGCTTGTCCCGAAGGAACCCCGGTCACAATATCCTGGGATGCCTCCATATGGTGATTAATAGGCACAATAGGCCAGTGGGGATTGACGCTGTAAGCTACCCTGGATGCCCCAATGACAAGGGAAGTGGGAGTAATTATACTAGGCCCAACTGGCAATTACACCGGGCAGGGAGAAGCCACTGGATTCAACCGTCTGAAAGACATAATGGGAATAAAGGGTGTCAGAGCCATGCGCAGTAAGCAAGAATGATGAAAATCGCCCGCGAGGGCACTTACAGACCAAGGGAGGAGGAGGACCGTTACCACGCGCGCGCGACTAGCATCAAAATGGCGCCAAGCGAACCTCGAAGGGCGGGCCAGGGCGGTCTGTGACGCGGAGCGCGCCAAGCCAGGTCCCCGCCCCCCCGAAGAGCACAAAGCTCTAAGACAGTAGTCAATGTTGTCAAGAGAAGCGAGTGTATGACACACTTAGAAATATGATTTGCCAATGAAGACGCCGCAGCCTCTGAGGCGATGCCGCCGCCTGGTGCAGCACATCCAATAAAGGAAAGAGACACGTGCGGCGGCGGCGGCAGATACACAATAAAAATGCAAACAGCGCGGCTCTGACACCAGGTATACAAGTCAAAGGACAATACTAAGGCCATAAGCGTGTAAGCACAATACACTGAGACCACTACACCCCCCCCCTTTCTTTCCCCCTAGGGAGGGGGGAGGATGGCGACCCTTTGTACAGGGCCCACCGCTACACGGGGCAATAATGCGGGAGGGGCATCCCCTAGAGGCTCACCATCAGCCTAAACCGCCTACCCTTTGGTGGGGGACTGCGGTGGAGCATGGCTCCATAAGCACGCATGGTGCTGCCTACCTTCACCCGACCAGCACAGCCCAGGCTGGGAGGCACATCACAGGGAGGACGGGTGGGAATAGTCCAACAGGGCCGCAGACTTTGAAAGCCCCGCTCACCTGCGAGAAAGTGATACTTCATGTCTTCGCAGTCAGCACTGCAGAGAAATCTGGGAATTTGTGGGAGGTCCCCGGGTATTTGAGGGGCCGGGAGGAGCCTGTTTTTGCGTGTCTCTGCAGTGCAGCGCCATCTGGCGGAGGATAACCCAAGTGTAAGTACTATATCTGGAGCAGGACATACTGTATACTAAGAATATAAAAATCAAAAAATGACCATAGTTCCTCTGTACTATATAGCAGCGGGGCAGCGCGGGTCGGCTTCTCCCACTGCTCATCTACACCGCTATAACAAGAAACCAGGTGTCCGGATACTCACCGCTTCCAGGCCTCTTCTGTGGCTGCTGCCGCAATGCGTCCTTACAGCCTCCAGTGCCAGTGGCGGCCAGTGTTAATAAGCTTGGTCACTGGTAGTTCTAATAGGTTGCTCACGGTCTCGTGGAAGCATCATCCTGAGCAGCCTTTCACAGCATGACCAAGAGCCAAGCATTTTTGACCATAGTTCCTGCATTAAAGAGGAACAAAAGCCTGAGTGACCGACCCTGGAGTCTGACTCCAGTGCAGGCCAGTAGCCATCCCCTGGGGCATCTTAAATCTGGTTACCTCAAACCCACCTTTTTCCTGGATGAGAGCCTGTGCATGCACCATGGGATGGTGAAAGAAACATTTTTATAAGCAAACCGGAGGGTTTTTCACATGGCGTGCTGTCTAACATGAAAGGTTACATGAATTAAAAACTGTAAAAATAATAAATCTGGAAAGCAACAATGATGGATGAAAACAGAAAATATAAAAAACTAAATTGGACACAAACGGTTCAAGTCAGGAATCAAACTTTGGACTCTGTGTCAAAGCCCATCACTTTACTTGCTGAGCTATCTAGCTTGTTCAAGCAAAGAGATAGTCTCTCTCTCGACATGACAGCAGCAGCACACAGGTGTCTCTTGGCTCTCCTCCCGACATTGCAGCATCACATGGGCATCTCTCTCTCTCTCGGCTCTCCTCCTGACATGACAGAGGCACACCCCCTCCTCCTTCACCATTCATTCTACTACTTGAACAGCCTCTCTTCTATGACTATCGCAGAACACAGGCTCTAACTCCGCGCACTGCCGCACAGCCCCCCCTCCTCATCCACACATCCCTACACTTTGCTGCATGAAAGGTACATTTGTATAGGTCAACACAAGGTCTTCACATAGCGTAAGGTAACATTAATTTACACTGTATCCTGATCCATTGTTTGAGTATTAGAAGGTTGAACGCTTCCCTGAGATGGTGTGGACAGGCTTGGTGGGAGCCTCAGGTGTTTAAAGGCTTTTTTTTAAATGATATTATTTTTAATAAAACTAATAATGTTTTTCTGTTTGCTTTGCAGGTCTCTGGTGATGAGCATTGTGCAGATATTTTCATAACTTTAGTGACTGGTGACAAAGCATGCAAATGACCAGTGTCAGCTGTGATGTTGAGCTTGCAACATAGTGTTGCACACCTCATTTTTTCCAGAACCTGTTGGTGCAGGGCAGGGATGGCCTGCCAAGAAAAGTTGTGGCGGCTAGGAATGATGTAATGTGGGGAAGCTGCAGCTATAATATTTTTATTAGCACCATACTTTAACTGAGATAACCAGCCCCCTCGCCATATAGTTTTTATAGCTCTCTAGCTTCAGCAGCCAATATGGGAGCATTTCAAAGGCAAGCAATTATTAATACTCACATTCAAGCCCAGGGCTCATGGGTGAGATGGGCCAAACTTCCGCTTTCTGTCCATTGTTTAAGTATTAGAAAGTTGAATGCCTCCCTGAGATGGTGTGGACAGGCTTGGTGGGAGCCTCAGATGTTTGAAGGCTTTTTTTTTAATAATATTATTTTTTAATAAAATGAATAATGTTTTTCTGTTTGCTTTGCAGGTCTCTGGTGATGAGCAGAGATTGCCATAGCTTTAGTGACTGGTGACAAAGCATACAAATGACCAGTGTCTTGCACCTCCATGGCCACTTGCTGCTACTGAGCCCTCAAAGTCAGCTGGGAACTCTGCAAATAGTGCACCCACCAGAGTGCATTTGCACTCCCTCATCCTTCTATCCCGCTCCAGTACTGAGATCAAGAAGGTGATGATATCTTTATAGCTGGGATCCAGCAGGGTAACCACACAATAATTGACACTGTTGACTATGCGGGTATCTCTGCGTCTGCAGGCACTGCAGCATGTGCTGGCTCATGTGAACTAGATGACCCTAAGTCAAAGAGAATCTGTCCTCAGTGGGAGGTGTCTCCTCCTTCGCCACCCCCCCCCAGCCACGCTCCAGTGATGTCCAGGAGCTGCGCTGGGTGCCACCCTGCTGTGAGGAAAAGTCCTCCTCCAAATCCTGCAAAACTTTCCCTTGGCTGGCCGCTATTAGTCTAGCAACCCAACCTGTAAGCCACCTGTGGAAATGTGCCTTCCTCTTCCTCCTCTTCTTCCTCCTGTGGCAATTTTTCATCATGTCCTGATTTGTTTTTTCGTAGCAGGAGAAAGATGGGGATGTTAGCGCTGACGATGGCATCATCAGCGCTGATCGTTATAAAGATGCACAGCAGCATAGTACACATGTCCTTTAAGGCTGCTACTAGGTTCAGCACCATTGTCACACACCGCCTTGCCAGCCTTCAGGTTCAGCATTAGCAACCACTCATTTGTCTACTCCTGGCTCCCATAACTGGATGGGGAGGCAGGAAAGAAGGTAGTGGAGCAGGAGTCAACGATTGGAGGCATAACAATAATACTAACAATGTTTTACTGTTTGCTTGTGCCCCACCCTCCTGTAAATTTTGAATACAATAGCACTCTATAAATAAACAATATTGATAATAATGTTTTTTTGTCTGCTTTGCAAGTCCCTGGTTATGGACATCGTGCAGAGATTATTCTAAATTTTTCAGTCTTCCACCCACTCCTCCCTGCTATACCCTCCTTCTCAGCCTCCAGTTTGCAGAAAGCAGCAGGAGTCGGCACTTGGGTTTCATCCTCATCACAGATGTCCTGCGATGGACACATCTTCATGCTCCAACACAAGTTGTTGGTCATCTGGGAAGCCCTATGTCTGCAACTGGGCCAGGGGCAGATGAATGGCCCACGTAATCCCAGCTAGGAGTGTCGTCGTAGAGCAGCGGTTCTCAACCTGTGGGCGGGACCCCGGAGGGGTCGAACGACCAAAACACAGGGGTCGCCTAAAGCCATTGGAAAATACAATGCGTTCCAAACTGAATGCCTACGTGCATGTGCAAACGTGATTGCATCATCCGTCCGGGGCCTAAGGGTCGGGGGAAGAGGAGGGGGAAAGCTCCACAGTCCATAGCAGCGCATTACGTGTGTCCGACACTTGCTGACATCATCAGTGGGCGGACGCAGCAAGAGGCGGAGAGGTAAGAGAGCCTGCGAGACAGCCTGCTGGTGTAAAAAAGATTAATAATGTAAAAACAGTACACACACCATACACACAATCCTGTGTAAGTGTAAGGTGCTTTGTGTGTAATCATTACACAGTACACAAAGCAACTTACACTTACACAAAGCACCATACATTTACACAGAGTGAACTACATCGATCTTAAGATGTCACTATAAGATGTAGTTCACACTGTTCCCCAATGTATAATGATCTCCCACTATTTTCCCATATTCTGAATGAGGAAACTGCTGAAAACAGCGGTTTCCAGCATTGAATCCGCCTCCTATTGATTTCATTGTGAGTGCGGCGGATTTTGTGGAAGCTCCTGAGAATCTCGTGTTACCACACAATCCGCCGCAGCCTCCTATTAATTTCAATAAGAGACGGAGAAATGACTACTTATTAGAATTAGTAATACATATTTCTCAACATATAATTAAATATTGCTTTTGTGATTTATCACTATGTTTAAATTATGTTTGATTTGTAGCAATGAGAATACATAATGCATATCAGGTATTTACATTCTGAACCATAACTGTAGCAAAATTACAGTTTTGAAGTGACCACCAAAATTATTTTTTGGTTTGGGGTCACCGCAACATGAGGAACTGTATTGCGGGGTCACGGCATTAGAAAGGTTGAGAACCACTGTTACAGAGCATTAGTCACTGCCCCTTGTATTGTGGCTTGTGGGGGTGAGGTGGAGGGCTCTCCAGAAGTGGAGTGGGTTTAAGATAAATAAATGGGGCAGGGATGGAAAAATAAAAAAATATTATAATAATAATAACAATGTTTTTCTGTTTGCTTTGCAGGTTCCTGGGCATGGACGCGCTGAAGATTATTCTGAAAGGCACCCTGTTTTTACAGCCTCACGGAATATAATAGTGCTCTATAAATAAAGATAACAATACAAATTTATTTTGCAGGTCCTTGGTGAACAGAACTTGAAGCACTGTGTGCCGTCTAATCTATCAATGGATTAACTTGGTCTGGCCTCACCATTCTGGCAGCAGTATTGGGGCCTACATGAAAACACTGCAAAGCCTGGCTCCTGCTGACACCAGAGGAAGCACAGATGTAAGATATTCTCTCCCTCCAGCTCAATTACCAGCAGCAGCAGCACAGCCATGCCCCTGTCCCTTATTTGCTAATCTCCTAATTTGTGAAGTTACTGACAGTGGTCTGTCCCCCTCAGTATATCAGCCACCTGTCCCTGTAAAGTACAATTAGCAGAAGTTTTTCTCTCCCCCAGAGTATATGAAATCACGCAAGTATAGCAGCCTGTCCCTGGAAGTGGCCTGAAAAGGACAAATAGCAGAGATTCCTTTGTTCCTAGCTGTCCCACAGTATGTCAGCCACCTCCCTAGCTTTAGAAAATGAAATTCCCCGCACCCCTTACTTATTCGGTCAATAAAATATCTATTCTCTATTTTATTTAGTTTTCTGTTATTATTTGAGTACTTTCCTTAGCCCATTATATGCAAGGCTATTGCCCATGTGTGCCCACCCCAATTTAGCCTCCAACCCCTGTAAAAAACTAATATTTAGTTTTATTTTATGTATGTATCCATGTATTTTTTTAATATTTTAGTTTTCTGCTATTATTTTGCATACTTTCCCTGTGCGGGGCAATCCCCTCGATTTGCAGTTCTCTAGCCCTTGCTACCCCCATTTTACAGCCATTTTTGGTCCCCAAATTCGGGTCCCCATTGGGTTCAATGGGGCACAGGTTTGAGATCAGTCCGGGGACCCACACCGGACTTAAGCGGCAAGTTCGGCTGAACTCGTCAAACCTGAATTTCAGCGGGTTCGTCCATCCCTACTAGTGTCCTCAGTGGAGATTTAGCCTAATTACCGGTTTGCAGTTAGCCTGCATTAGCCTGCAGGACAGGGCTAGGTTGTTGCCCCATTTGTCCTTTTCTTAGAAATTTGACATTTAAAAAAAAAAAAACAGAGCAGTTGTTTTTAAACCAACATCCAGAATAACCTGCAGCAGGATAGTCTCTACTTACACCTCTGTGCTCTCATGACATCAGCGCTGGCTATGTGACCAAACTATTTTTCTTTTTTGGGGGGCTAGGCTTGCACAGAATTTTACATGTCCATCCAGTAAACTCTGGGAAGTTTGCCCACAGGGCTTGTTCACAGACCACTGTGCATTCCCTGATTGCCTTTAAAAGTAACAGCAGTACAGCTAATGAAACATGTATGTCTAAGTTCAAACTGCTGTTTTAGAAAATATGATATGATGTCCTTGTGCTTCCTATAGATGATTGAATTTAAAATAGACCAAAATGCTTGATTGTAATGCACTACACAAGGTCATTCTTAATTGGGTATGCACCCCAGGATTCCAACCTTCTTCTTCACACCCAGGGACATGCAAGTTCTAGCTCTGGCATCCCTGCATTGTGCCCGCTCTGGGCTGTGGGAGTGAGGAGAAAGGTAATAATTTGGCTATATGGGCTACTATAGACTATAAGACGCAACCAGTAAACTTCACAAAAATGTATATAGAAGATGTAGGGGTTAATTCAGAGCCACTGCCACTTGCCGGGGTTCTCAATGCAACTTACCAGTGAGAATTCATGGTGGGAATTCTCACTTACATCTGTAATTTCCCAACTTGCATACTAGTTAAATCAATCACTGCCAATGAGTTGTACTAGTTTTCATTGATAAAAGAAAAACATTCTTTTTAGCAATTAAACTGACAGCAGGGCAGTTTTTTTTTTCAGTTAGATGTCTATTTCCTATTTTTCTAATTGCATGGGGTCTTTCCCAAAAGGCAACCAGCCAAGGCACCAGACATACGGGCTTGTAACCCAGGACACAGAAGGAATGCAAGGTTTCCCTCAGCCCTGCAAGTTACAAGCCTTTTGCCTTTTGGTATGGGCTCAGGGCTCTTCCAAGGGTGGTATGGGCTTTTTGCTGGAGTGATCTGTCGCCCAATTTTTCCCCACAAAAATCCCCACACCCCGTGAAACAAATGAAGATTAACATTTTAAGTTGCCCTGCCCTGGCATTACCGATGGGTTAGAGCATTATGGGCTTGATGCAGAGCCTCCCCGTTCAGCTATCCCGTGCATTTTCCCGTTGGTTTTGGCCTTTGATAGGGTCAGGAAAGGGTGCTACGTTGATTTTAGTGTGCGTTTATGCGCTCAGGTGTGCGCTCAGCCGCCTTTCCGATTGTCGGCTCGCACGAGGCTGTTTCCCGGCAAAACGGACGCCTCGTTCATTGTTCCGTTTTTTTCAGTGATGCAGAGCAGCCGTATTTGCACTCGGGCAATAATATGCAGTCCTCTGTTGGAGCACATCAGCGGCGCCAGCTCCGCGGTCTTGTCCTGCTGAGTATGGCAGAAACCAGGCTGCACCTATTTGAGCTCACCCGCTTTACTGGGTATGTGTATGAAACTTGTATTGGTTGCCCACCCTGTCTTTTATTTTTTTTTCCCTTAACACACTATTTGGTAATTTTTTTGTTAGTATATTTTTAGCCTAATTTTTTAACTTTAAATTAAATGGGTTAAGTGATCGAACCCTATTGCGTCATGTTCTTGCCCTCTTATGTAAGTAGTATTCCCCAGACTTTTTTAATGAGTGTACAGGTTGGATGTGCATGTAGGCTCATTACAAATGTCCTTTACTCCAACCCTACCCCGCTCACCTATTTGTCCCTCTTTTCTATTGTTGCAATGCACACCTTTTTTTTGTTTTTTGTTTTTTGGGGGGGGGGGAGACTCTGGCTATCCTTTGCTCCCCTGGCTGCTGACCCCAATCCTGCACCCATCTTCACAGGCAGAGGAGCCCTACAATACTGCCCCCAGGAGGACTCGTGGTGGAGCGAGCCTTTGGTCTCTTGAAGATGAGGTTCCGTTGTCTTGATCAGACTGGGGGGGGCACTACAATATACGCCTGCAAAGGTCATTAAACTAATCATGGCTTGTTCCGCTTTAAGAGAGGGAGTCTGCCATTTCTGAGTAAAGTCTCAGTAAAAAGGGTTTCACACAGTGGGGCATCCCGATCTGGGATTTCCAGGGGGAAGACCAGTGGACGCTCTGGGTTTTGTTCTGCTTTATGTGAGGGAACCTGTGTTACTTTAATAATAATGTAAAGGAGGTGGGTTATTCCATCCTAACCTGATTTGGTCATGATGTTTTAAAGCAGGCCAAAACCCATGTAACCCAGCCCTTTGGAGTGTGAAGAAATCCAGGGCTGGGTTACAGGCATCATGTCTCTGGGGCAATCCAATTTGGGATGTCCTGCACGTCACTGCGGGGGAACGTCAGAGCTATACCAGGAGCTATGCCATCTTTACACAGGAGCAGGACGACATCATCATGGATGTGAGTATGCGAGCGTGCGTTTATGTGCGCGCACACATTCCTTATAATTAAAAAAAAACAAAGCGCAAGAATAGTCTGAAACAACTTAGTTTGTCACGTTACATACCAGCCCACCTTAGTTTAACACATGTACGCAGCTACAAACTAGGCTACATGCAGATAGCAGAACTAGGGCAATGTGAGGCAGCAAAAGGTTAATAAAGTGACTTTAGTTAGGCCAGGAAACTTGTTAATGTATTTTGTGGATTAATGGTGGGTCCTTGTATCTTTTTTTAACAGATGATGCTGCGGAATCGTTTTTTAAGAGTTTGGGCTTTTCATTAAAGCACGCTCAAGGTCCGGTTTAAAAAGGGCCCCAATAAAACAACGCCCAACCAAACCATAAAAACAATGCTAAACTAAGGTTGTTTAGCATTCACAGATACTAGAAAACCACAGGCACAAGACCCCGAGGCCTAATGTTTTTTATTTTGCATTAAAAATTTAATTGTTTTTTAGTTTTGGCAAAAAAAAAAAAAAAAAAATGAAAAATCCAAATCCCAAAAAAAATAAAAACAACGTTGGAATTAAAAACAAATAAAAAGATTTGGTGTGTTGTCTTTCCTGCAAATGTACAATCACACAACATCATCACACATTTACATGACACAAAAGGTTTAGATATGGGACAATAAATCAAAAACAATCAGAAAGAATTAAGGTATGCATTAATGGCAAGGAAAAAGGAACACCAAAAATTTAACAGAAATATATATATATATATATATGTGTCAAATTGGCAGTGGTTGCCATATGTATATTCCAATGGAGGTTTAGGGATGTGCGCTTGCGTGTAGCCAGATTGGCAACTGAAGAGCCATGGAGATGTAAGTATACTTGCTAAAACCACCAAAATGGAAGGCCAAATACGACGGAAACCAAGCAGGTACGTTCAAAAAGGCAGGAAAAATCAGGGAAAAACGGGCCGCCCGTGTGAACGGGAACGGGAGCCCCGATCAAATTGAAGGCACCCGAGAGAGCAAAAAAAGCTTTCCGAGTAAAGTGAAATTGACGGATCAGTTAGGGAGCCATTCCGACCGAGGCTCTGCATCACATTTGAGCCACGATTCAAACGGGAGCCCCGGACAATCGGAGGGTTTTAAGGGCAGTTCAGAGGAGGCTCTGCATCAGGCCCTATGTGTGTAACCAAGTTTGCCTAGTTTTTTCACTTTGCTGTGCTCTGCTCTGCTGTGTGCCTTTATATTAGTCTGCTGGTCTGCTGAATATCCTATCTTTCCATTCAGTTCTTTCAAAATGGTAGATCTCTACATTATTATTCGGGGTGTTATTAGCTATAATATATATAATATATATATTATATAATATATACATTGTGCTCCATTTAGTTTCCCTAGCTGTCTGAATCAGGTCAGCTAAGGAAATTATGAATGGAGCACAAGTGCTGATCAGTGGGTTGGTGTGGGATTGGATGTTTTTCCAGGTGATCCCTGGCAATACACAAAGTGGGACATCCAAAACCAGAATGTGCAACAGAAAAGGAAAATAAAGTACAAATCCTGGGTGATGATTCTCTTTAATAGTGTTGTGTAGGTCAGTTGAAATTCGGGTATGCTGAATTTGGCCGAAATTACCGGCAAAGTTTGTGTTGGTGTATGCAAATCTGAACCGGAACCCCATTGAAGTAATTTGGCACCTGAACTTTGGGGAACATCTGGGCAATTGCCCTGCACAAAATGGGCTAGGGAAAGTAAACAAAATAACCACAGAAAACTAAAAAATTAAAGAAATACACAGATAACTAAAAATATACGGAAGAGCCAGAGCCCACACCAAAGGGCATAAGGGGTTGTAACTTGTAGTGTTACAAGCCCTAATGTTTGATGCCCATGCTGGCAGCCTTTGGGGGGGACCCATGTTTTTTTTTAATTTAAGAAACATTAAGAAGCTTTAATGAATGCCCGTTAAGTGGTTACGTTTTTTCGTTGTATCTAATGAAAAATGCCCCCAAAATAACCATGACTGATAAAGAAATAAACCCACAGATAGTTTCCCTGTTAAAAAACGCATTTAGTAAAACATTTGAACCTGAAAAAATACTATTAAAATATAAAAAGTCAAGCTAATTCTTCGTTAGATAAAAATTGGATCTAACCAAAAATGCCATCAAAATTACCAAAGCATATAAAGAAATAAACCCCAACCTGATCGCCCCCATGCACTGGCTTACACATGCACTTGTGCCCCTCACCTGACCACCCTCCCCTCAACTGAACAACTTCGCACTCTCCACTCACCTAATCACCCCTCTAGTCAATGGAGGAAAACTTCCTCCCACTTGTCTAACTTCAGGGAAGTAATATATATAGTGCCTAACTGAAACAAACAAAATTAACACCATTTTTGTACCACAAAGGTACCTCCACACATCCAGCATGCACACCACGTATGTCAAAATTGTTCATTTAGCCGGCAAAGTTGAGGGTATAAAAAATTGTATTTGTAAATAATGGACAATTAGTTCACTCATCAAAAGCCAACCTGTTCATGAGTGGGAACTATAAGAGCCAATTGGTTGTCACTGGACTGCACATTCAAGACAAGTAACAACTTATATCTCAAAGCCAAACTATAGTTAAGTGTTATCCCATGTCCGAGCTCACTGCCTTCCTCTCTCAAGGTGAATATCAAAAATCCATTTAGCAATCAGTGGGACTTTAGGCCACTACTCCCTCGTCTGAGCTTTGCTTCCTTGGCCGGATGGTTCAAAGTTAGTTGCAACTTCTCCTCTAGAGCTTCAGTCAGCTGGCGCTTTCTCATTTCGGTGGGTGCCTCCACCTCGCCAGTAAGTGTAGGTTTGGTGTGCATTACTGGAGTGGCTAGAACCTTTCACCTCTAAAGTGTTTCACTCTCAGGGGCTTTGTCAATGATGGTGTAGAGGTGTCCATCCACCTCTAAATTCTTAAATGCAACAATAACCTGTTTGATCTATACTCTACAATCAATGTTAAAACAATCAAGAACATTCTTGCAATACAGGCACTCTCTGCCAATTCAAGTTGTAATAAAGCAATTACGCTATCATTACAAAATTACAAAACATAATTTGGGGGGGGGGGTCGACCAAAAGTACTCGTGTGTGTGTGTGTGTGTGTACTGTGTGGGTGACTCTTCTAATAGAGCATTCACAAAAGGTGACAAAAAAAAAACCACAAAAAAGCACCACTAGAACCACTGAGATATAACCGCTATTACAAATCTAAAAACAGCAGAACTGCTCTAAATGTTAAACCAGCACAGGGTGAAAAGACTACAGCGGTCCTCACCTTCTAACCATACAATAGCATGTTTCCATGTGAAGTATTACAAGTATTGAAGTCTTTAAAGCAGAACAAAACCCAGGAATTTGATTTTCCCGGGTCTTATCTCTTTCCAGGCTCCAATGGTGCATATGCAGGCTCTTGTCCAATGAGAGCCACCTGTTGTAACTTCGTCATTTGGCAAACGGCTCTCATTGACTTGAATGGGGAGCGCGGATGGCTGGGACAGGAGCATGCGCATGATGCCAGGAATGCAAAAGCGCATGTACATTTATTTGTTAGTTATATTAAAAAACATCTCCACAAATAGCAGGCAAACCTCTAAAATCCGTGAAATCGTGGACCTGACAGAACAAGGTGTTGGGGGGGTCCTCTGGTCCTTAGTCATAGATTTACCCAAGGTCGAGCACCCAGCTGCACATGCAGTAGAGCATTAACCCCTTCTACTTGTGATGCACCACTGGAGCCTGGAAAGGTGTGTGTTTATGGGCGAACTGGGGGGTTTCACACAGAGGAGGAAATGCAGATTTGGGATGTCCCAGTGGAAAAGCCAGCTACTGCTTTAATATTATCTTTTCAGAAAAAGAAAGACAAGCCTGAAAGGATTTCTTGAATACAGGCAATATAAGTAAAACCTTCTTTGCCATCATCTTGTTAAAGTAGTACTATTGAGAAATTGTGTAATATTTAAAATCCAAATAAACAAGTTGCCTAATGACTTATACACCAAACTGAATAAAACTCCCACCAAGCATGTAGTTTTCTTCTACTGGTACAAAGAAAATGCAGGGGTGTCTGCCATGGTGTATTGGGGTGACAGAACCAGTTTTCCTTCCATCAAAGTAAAAAAAAACAAGCCTGGCAGGATATTTCTTGATGCCGGTGCATAAGTGACCTCTGCTCCTGTCATCATTTATATTTATATAAATGTTTTTATCATTGGGCCATTTTTCGAGATAGGGCTCCTTTAAATACGGTTATTAATTAGAGCATTATTGTGTGTGTTGACCAATAATATATTTATCTTTTAATTATCCCCCTCAGATTTACATGGACCAGGAATGGAAAATTTTACAATGTGGCGAAAGATTCAAAAGTCTCATTGCGCAGACGCTTGGGAACTCTTGTCATAGATATCTATAGAGGTGGCAGACCTGAAGATTATGAAGGGGAGTATCAGTGCTTTGCTCGCAACCAACATGGCACTGCTCTCTCTAACAAGATCCTGCTTCAAGTGTCTAGTAAGTTTTCATATAGAAAAAGTTAGATTTCAGCTTTCCTAACTAACATTTAAGATAATGGGGATGGGGGGTGGCTTCATTAGGTGGGGTGAGGGGGTAAATGAATTACCTATGAGAAAGGGAATTGCCTTTTGGATCTTCTAATTTTGCTCTAACACCCAATGAACCAGGAAGGCTCCCAGACTTCCGGCCATCTACACCAGGTATACACCAGGTATACACAGCCCACTTCTTGGGGGCCCAGCACTGTCTCTACCCCTGTCTGTTTGATTCACATCTGCCCACTTCACTTCTGCTTGTTTTTGCCCGCCTCTTACTTGATTGCCTTTTTCCTCCTGAGCCCTGCTAAATGTTTTCTGTCTTACCCTAGCTTTCTTCACCTCTGTCCACTTCTTCCTCATTTATCTCTTCTCACATCATTCCACCTCACCTCTACTCATCTGACCTCTTCCCACCACAACTCTGCCCACATCACCTTTTCCCACATTGCCTTTTCCTGCCTCACCTCTGCCCATTTCTTTATACCTCTTACTACCTCAGCTCAGCCCCTTAGCTCTGTCCACTTCTTCCCAACTCATCTCTGCACATTCCCACACCTCTACAAGTCTCATCTCTTCCCACCTCGAATCCGCCCTCCTCACCTCAGCCAACTTAACCTGCTCTCTGCCCACCTCTTCCCATCTCACCATTTCTCACCATATTGCTGCCTACTTCTCACCTCACCTCAGTGAGTAATATGTAACAGTAAATACAGGCATATATAATGCTTAAAAATGTGCCTATCACCAGGATTTTTAATATTCTGGTGATAGGTTCTTGTCTCTGGTGCATCCCAATTTGGGATCCCCACCCTGTGAAACTACCAAGATAACACCCACACAACTACCCTTTTCGTTGTTCCAGGTAATGAGTGCAGGCTCTTATCCAATTAGCGATTTATGCTGTGTATACTAATGCAGTACATAAACTTTCGTTCGGAACAGTGCATCAGCATAGGGAGAGAGAGTGGGTTCATCCCTGATTTCTCTGCTCTTGTGCATCTGGGTGCAGAAGCTTGTCGCAGCTGCAGGGATGCTGCCGCGCCCCACAATCCTGGCATGGAACTGCTGGAAAGGTAGGTGTTGCAGGCCTCTGTGGGGGGGGGGGGGGGCTCACAGTGGGGCATCCCAAATTTTGATGTCTTGGGGCATTTATTCGGCAGGCCATGGAGTTACAGCTTTCCCACAGTAAGCTGTTTGCATTTTCTCTGCTTACATTTTAAGGCATACCCTTGATATCGAGCAATAAAACAATGCACTCCTAACAATATTGTGCACACCTTATATAAGAACAAATGCTCTTGAAAAAAAACCTAAAGAGCGCCATATCAAATACCTTGGTGTCCATCTGATAGCTAATTATGACTCCCTTTACACCGCTAACTACCCCGCCATGGTTAAGGACCTCCGGGCCATAGTAGCCTCCTGGACTAAGTTCCACCTTTCATGGTTGGGTAGGATAGCGGCTGTAAAAATTACGTGGCTTCCTAAATTACTTTACCTTTTTCGGGTTCTACCAATACCGATCCCGGCATCATGCATTAAGGGTCTCCAAGCGACTGTAAACTCCTTCATTTGGGGGAAGCAAAGACCGCGGGTTAACCGTGTGACACTATACAGACCCAAGCAACAAGGTGGCCTTGGGGTTCCCGACATAGCTCATTATTACTCAGAATGCCAAATAGCCCAATTAACTGCTGCTCATGCTGGGGAGGATAAGCCATTGTGGGTAGACATTGAGCAAGATAGTTGCTCCCCGATAGAAATCTCAAATTTGTTATGGTTGCCCCCATCGGCTCCTAAAGCCATTGACAACCCAATCTTGAACCACTCCCTCAGAATTTGTAAAGCTAACATATTGAAAGGGAACCTCTTCTCTCCCCATACTCCCCTACTATCTATTTTTGGCAATCCTGAATTTCTCCCGGCTTTTCTGGAACCGGCGGTCTTCACTTGGTGGAAGACGCAAAACTTAACAAAGTTTAAAAACTTTATGACATATAGGGGAATGCTAACCTTCTCCGAGCTGCAATCCCTTAGGGATATCCAGAGTAAGGAATTTCTCCGCTTCTTACAAATTACTCATTATATTGCTTCCAAAATCAGGAAGGGGCCTGCGCTGGGACCATCCTCACCATTTGAGATTCTATGTGGGGATCAGCCTCTTGGGAAGGGGACAATATCTACGGTGTATAGGCTACTATGTGAGCCCGAAGGGTCGCCCCTCCCCCCCTACAGGGATAGATGGGCAAACGATCTTGGTATTGATATCTCGGCGGAGGAATGGAAGGCAGTGTGGAGAAATTCATTCACGTGTTTTCTGAACACAGCCACTTAGGAGGTCAATACCAAAGTCTTACTCCGTTGGTACCTTGTCCCAGATAGGATCCATAGATTCTGCCCATCCTACCCACTGGAGTGCTTTAGAAACTGTCGTCTGCAAGGAACATATATCCATATCTGTTGGGAATGTAGGGCTGTCAGCCAGTTCTGGGCCAAGGTTTACTACCTCTTAAACAAAGCAACCTGACCCCTTCGTCCCGCCTTGCCCTTCTCAATATAAAACCCCTGGTTGCACAAGAACACAATTTGAGCTCATCAGGCACATCCTTACAGCTGCCAAACTGATTATAGCGCAATCCTGGAAAAGTAGGACCATTTCCAATGGGAGTCTGTTACCCCGCATCAACGAAGTAATGTTCTTTGAAAAGATGTCAGCTTCGATGCAGGGTGATATCTCCCCTTGGATCACTAACTTCTTACCTGAGGACTTTGACCTTCGCCTCCTCACAAATTAATACCCCACTATGTCGGCTGTAAAGCTGGTGGGGCTCGGACACCCGTATCCCTCCCCTTCCCCCCACTAGCCCTTCTCTTTTCCCTTCCTCACTTGGTTTTTTCTTTCCCTACCTTCCGCTCCGCATCCTCTTTCGTTGTCTCATACTACAGATACATCATGTTGTTTTTTTTTTTTGTTTTTTTTTTAAGAAGATAACGTTTGCTATATATGTGCAAGTTTATTTTCTTTAGGATGCTATAATCTGTCTTCTAAAATGTAAGGCATGTTGTATCATGATATACTCTCTCTAGAATTACAATAAAAGTATTGTTGAAAAAAAAAGAAAATGTATTATACTGTGTGTAATGAAATAAAAATGTGTTTTTTTTTAATAATAGACCATAATTAGTGATTATCAGAACACACTGGCTTTAATATTATTTACATTTTAGGATAAATGTGTGTTTTATAGATTTTACATTTGATGAAGAACGTGCAGAGGGCCCTTACAGAGCATCCAAAAATTAGCATGCCTCTTTCCCTAGGCAAAGTCGGAAGGCCACATCAGTACATTGCCCACATAGGTTTTTACAGATTTTAAATGTTATTAAGAAAGAGCAAAGGACCCTGGCAGGGCTTCTCGATTCCAAGTAGGTGGTGCCAAAAAGTGAATAGTTTTTTCTAGCCCACAGTAAGTAGAATGCAGGTGATGCCAACAAGTGAGTAGTGTTTTTCTAACCCCCAGTAAGTAGAATACAGGTTGATCCACCAATTGAGTTTTTTTTTCTAATCTTCAGTAATTATGCAGGTGGAGCCGACAAGTGAGTATTTTTTTTTCTAAACCCCAGTAAGTAGAATACAGGTGATTCATTTTTCCTAAGCCCCCAATAAGTAGAATGCAAGAAGTGCCATCCGGGGACTTATTTTTTCTAACCCCCAGTAAGTTGAATGCATAAAGGGTCAACAGGGGAGTAATGCAGGTGGTACCAATAGGGGAGTCGTTTTTATAACCCCAGTAAGTAGAATGGTTGTGGTGCCAGCAAGTGAGTATTTTTTTTTTAACCACCAAAAAGTAGAATACAAAAAGTGCCAATGAGGGAGTCGTTTTTTCTAACCCCCAGTAAGTAGTATGCAAGGGGTGCCAACAGAGGAGTAGGTTTTTCTACCCCCCCAGTAAGAAGAATGCAAGAGTTAGCGACAAGCAAGTAGTATTTTCTAACCCCCAGTAAGTAGAATGCAAGGGGTGCCAACAAGAGAGTAGTTTTTTCTAACCCCCAGTAAGTAGAATGCAAGGGGTAGAAACAAGTATGACACTGGTGGTGCCAAGAACTGAGGAGTTTATTTCTAGCCCACCCCCCCCTCCAGTAAGTTGAATGGAAGCGGTGCCTACAGCTGAGTAGTTTTCTATAACCCCTAGTAAGTAGAATGCAAGAGGTGCCAACAAGTGAGTAGTTTTTTTTCTAATCTGCAATAAGTAGAATGCAAGTTCCAACGGGGGTTCTCTGTATCAAGACTTGGCAGGGAGACCAGTCATCTAAATCACACCTGTGTAGCCTACCATTTGATGGTAAGCTTTTGTTCGTATCAGCTAAAAACTTCACTCTCCTCATTCAGAATCCAAGAAACCTAGAATTTTGGAATTTTCAAGGCTTAGATTTCTGAAAGGCTTGGTCTTCATAGAAGCCGAAGGGCAAAGGAGGTTTGTTGTTTAAACTTTCTCAGCAGCCTCAACAGCAGCCCTGACTTAAGCCCAGTGGGGGTGAGACTTCTGCTTTTTCTTCTGACATGGCAGAAGATTTCTCAGAATCCCTTCATTCTTCAGAGGATTCAGGATGGACTCCATCTAGAATGTGTCTCAAAGCAGGAGGAGTGTTTTTTAGTCACTAAACTGAAGGAATAGGCCGTCTTAGTGAAGGTCCTGTGGCACCTGAAAGGAGCAGGTTTTACTCTCATGTGTTTTTGGTCCAGAAGCCTACAGGAACATTTTGAATGATTCTGAATCTAAAGCAGTTAAATTTGGGGATCAGATACAAGAGGTTCAGTATGAAGTCAATCTTTGCAATCAAAGATATTCTCTTCCAGGATATTCCATCTACATGTACATGTTATCTGCATATTCCTATTTTTCTAACTCACAGAAGATTTCTGAGATTTGCAGTGATGATAGGCATAGTAACCTATCATTGGCAATTCAGAGTAATGCCCTTTGATCTTTTGACTGCATCTTTGGGAGAGGCAATGGCGTTTCTGAGATTAAGGCAGATAGGCATTGTGGCATACCTGGACAATCTTCTGTTTGTTCCGTCCAGGGAAATCTTGGAGAACAATATGAAATTAACATTGTCTCTCACTGGAGAGAACCTTTCTTCTACTTGCCAAGATTGAAAGGATAGTCTCTCTATCCTCTTATGTTCAAAAACATCCCAGACAAGACAATACTGGTGCTGTTGGGGCTTATGTCTTCAGCAATCCCAGCGGCTACATTCAAGAGCCCTCCCGGCGTTTTTGTGCGCCTGGAACAAAGGTACAGAGACTTTGGATTCTCCGGTTACACTTCCAGATCAGGTTTGTCAGTTCCTTCTGTGGTGGTCGGATCACAGAAATCTATCCAAAGGGAGACCTTTGCATCAGGTGAACCCAGTTCGTATCACAACAGGCGCAAGGCTAGAGGACCCATACTCTTCACTGCCAGGTCCAGGGAACCAGGTGGTGGTCTCCTTAAGAGCTGTTCACATCAAAGGGGAACTAAACATTCTGGCAGACCTATTCAGTCGCGTTCATCTCAGGCAGACAGAGTGGGAGTTTAACCACAGTGTTTTCAGGCTGATGGACCCCTGGGGCTCACCTGGTGGATCTCTTCGACCACAAAAGAAAGTTCCAAAAGTTCTTTGTCAGGAGGCTTTGGGGAGGGATAGCCTGGGTCAGAATTGGGGGGGGGGGTCAATCTATATTATGCCTTTCCTCTATTTCAAATTCTCTCTGGTCATAAGGAAGATAAAATTGGATCAGGCAAGGGTGATCCTATTGGCCCCGGAGACTGCGGGTCTCCCTACTAAAACAAATGTCTGTAGGTCCTCTCCTTTTGACAGCAGTTCTGCTGCATCAGGGACCAATGTTCCACTCTCAGGTTCAGAGCCTCTGCTTGATGTCATGGATCCTGAATGGGGCCTGTTAAGTAGTAAAGGGCTTTCTAGTTGAGTCATTAGGACCTTTCTCCAGAGCAGAAAAAATGGTTACCCGTAAGATCTACGGCAAAGTATGGATGAAGTTTTCTTCATTTTGTGCAGTCCATAACCTGAATAGTTCAGGTCTGGCTGCAGTTTTGGAGTTTTTACAGGAAGGGGCAGAAGTGGGACTAGCCACCAGCACCTTAGGTGCAAGTGGCAGCTCTATTGGTATTCTTGGACCATAGGCTTAGACAGAAGGATCTGGTTGAAAGGTTCTTTGTCTCTCTGTCTAGAGGAAGACCAGTAAATCCTAAGGTGTTTCCTCCCTGGGACCTTTCCATTGTCCTAAATGGGTTCACACAGTCCCCCTTTGAGAAAACAGCGGTTACATTTTTAACGCTTAAGGTCACGTTTATATTAGCCATTACTTTGGCTGTAAGAATGAGTGATTTGCAAACCTTGTACATCAAGAAACCATATTTTAGGATTTTATCACATCATCTCACTATTAGACGTGATCCACTTTACCTATCGAAGATTGCTTTGGAATTTCATAGGGGATCTACCTACAGGTCTCAGACCAGTTGACCTTAAGGATCAGCAGGAAATGCAGCTGTTTTATACCAGAAGCATTCTGTTGACTTATTTGGCCCGCACCTCGGTTTGGAGGAGATCCAATCATTTGTTGTTTTCTTTTGCAGGCAAGAATAGGGGTCTGTAAGCCTCTAAGGCCTCTATCGCCAGGTGGATTAGGGAAGCCAGCCAGTTAGATTATGAAAGTTCTGGGAGTCAGGCCCCAAAGTTCCTATGAGCACATTCTACTAGGGCGGTTTCTGCTTCTTGGGCTAATTGGTCAGGAGTTTCTCTGGAGAAGATTTGTAGAGCAGTGGCTTGAGTTTCCCTGCACACATTTTTGAAGCAATACAGTGGATCTTTCCTCTTTCCAGGTGATTGATATGTTGATGTAAGCATGTTTCTTCTGGGATACCTCTTTAAAAGGTCCAGGAGCAAGGGGCATGGTGTTTAATCATGTCCAGTGTGTGTTTCGTGTGTAGGTGGGGGGAGCTACTCGGCTAAGACGTCCTTTAGGACTACCGGAAATTCCATTACCAGTAATCTAATTGGGGTTTTATGCAGTATTATGTATTATTAAGTATTATGCAGGTGGTGTCAACAAGTGAGTAGTTTTTTCTAACCTCCAGTAAGTAAAATGCTGGTGGTACCAACAAGTTTGTATTTTTTTCCAGCCCCCTGTAAATACAATGCTGGTGGTGCCAATAATATTTTCTAACATTGCTCCTGATTTTCCCCCCGACTAGCTTCAGGTTGTGCCCCCTTGTTCTATCATTAAGTTTCTTCTTAAAAACACTTCCCTCTTGAACCTTATTCAATCCTTTCACATATTTAAGCTTAATCACCAAATTCAATAAGGGACCAATTTCTAATATATGTAGGGTTAAAACCTCTCCAGGTTTATTGTGCAGGTAATGGGGCTGCTCGTCATCAAGTCACATGACCGTCCTTAGCTCTACCCGGTGCGTTTCGTCATCCAAGGCTTATTCATGGGCTTGCGCGGGGCTGGGACAGTCACTAATTTATTCACCTCTTCATATCAAGTGGGCAATTAGATTTAACTCCTTCATAGGCGCTCCATGTTTAGCATCTTATATCGTCTCATTTATCAGCGCGTATACTATGGCGGTTTCACAGTAGAAAAGAAAGGGGGTGCACGCCTATCCCTCCATTACATATTAAACCTATTCTGCAGCATATATCCCAAAGAGGGGATCTTACAATGTTACATATAAAAGCAATATAACAGATTATAAACAATATAGGTAACTTTATAGGAGACAGAAAATACTGGACCAGTAATCAAACAATAACATATTTTAAAAAGCAGGCAACATTACAATAACAGTGCACAAGATGGACAATGTATGCTCTATTTTTAGTCCGTATCACAGTTCATCCAAAATGGGTTTATTTAACTTTTAATTATCCCCTATAAAGCAGTTCAGATCGTATTCAACATTTAGACCCCGCAGTTGTAAGAAATAAAAGGGAATTTATAAGTAGAAATAAAAGGGATAGGCGTGCACCCCCTTTTATTTCTACTTAACATCTTAATCTTAAATCTAATTGCCCTTGTGATTTTGAAGAGGTGAATAAATTAGTGACCGTCCTAGCCCCGCGCAAGCCCATGAATAAGCCACGTGTCTTGATGACGAGCAGCCCCGTTACCTGCACAATAAACCTGGAGAGGTTTTAGCCCTACATATATTGGAAATTGGTCCCTTATTGAATTTGGTGATTAAGCTGTTATAGGGGAAGATTTGATCAACTTAACTACAAGGAGCTTGCAAATATAATAACAGCTGATTGACAGGAAATTAAAGTGGAGCCAAATTATGGATTTAGATGAGCCCATTTTCTAAGTAAATCTGGTACGCTGAGCCTTTATATATAGATGCTGTGCTATATAAATATTGGTTGAACTGTATCTACGAGACAACAGTCTAAGGCTTGTAGCGAGACTATTGAAAAATGTTTTTCAATATTCTTTATTTTGTATCATTATTGCACAAAAATGTTTTAAAGGTTTATGCGCAGTCTAGAGAATTTTTATTTTCTATTTTTTTTACAAGTGAATAGCGTTTTCTAACCTACAAATGTATAATGCGGGTGGTTCCAACAGGGGAATAGTTTTTTCTAACTCCCAGTAAGTTGAATGTAAGAGTTGCCAACAAGGGACTCATTTTCTTCCAACCCAAAGTAAGAATTATGCAGGTGGTGCAAACAAGTGAGTGTTTTTTTTCTGACTCACAAAATGCAAGGGCTGACAACAAGTGAGTATTTTTTTTCTAACCCTCAGTAAGTATAATGCAAGGAGTGTTATCCTGGCTGTGCCAACAAATAAATAGTTTTTACTAACCTACAGTAAGTATAATGAGTGTGGTTCCAGCAGGGGAGTATTTTTTCTAACCCCCAGTAAGTTGAATGTAAGAGGTGCCAACAGGGGAGTAGTTTTTTTCTAATCCCCAGTAAGTATAATGCAAGAGGTGCCAACAGAGGAGTCATTTTTTTCCAACCCCCAGTAACATTTATGCAGGTTATGCCAATGAGTCGTTTTTTCTATCCCTCAGTAAGTAACATGCAGGTGGTACAAACAAGTGGATGTTTTTTCTGAATCCCAGTTAGAATGCAAGGGCTGCAAACAAATGAGTAGTTTTTTTCTAACCTCCATTAAGTAGCTTGCAAGAGGAGCCAACAGGGGAGTAGTATTTTCTAACCCACAGTAACTAGAATGCAAGGCGTGCTAACAAGTAAGGAATGTCTTTTAAGCACCCAGTAAGTATTATGCTGGTGGTGCCAACAATTGAGTAGTTTTTTTCTAACCTCCAGTAAGTAGAATACTGGTGGTGCCAACACATTTGTAGTGTTTCCAGCCCCCAGTAAATACAATGTTGGTGTTGAATGAGCGCTCTGCACTAGATGGTTTTATTTATCTCCCACATGGTTAATCATTCGACCGGATGGTCTTTGGTGCATACCTGGTGCATACCTGAGGAAATTAAAGCGTTGCAATACTGCATCTGGGCATTGGAAGCTATACCCCCTCAGTGTGGAGCCGTGGAAGTTTGAGTCTAATTGCTGATCCTTATATGCCCATTGTCATCATTTATTTGGTAAGAGGCCAGCTTTATTGGTGACTTCACGGTGGAGGTGCATGCCCTGTGGGACTGTTAAATCTTGATTTGAGTTATCACCTACTACCAGCTTTGTGTTTTACTACAGTTTTGGACTACTTTTGAGACGAAGGGCTCGCTACACGTTGAGCTTTTTTACTTGTAGTGCTGAGCGCGGTATCTTGTCTTTTTTGTGCTAGAATGCATGGAGTGCCAACGAGTGAGTAGTTTTTTCAAACCTTCAGTAAGTAGAATGCAAGGAGTGCCAACAATTGAGTAGTTATCTTTTAACCCACCATAAGTAGAATGCCAAGTGCGCGCTTTTATACTCACGGTGCCTCGCTCCCTGGCGCCACGTTGAGTGAGGCACTTTGAGTATAAAAGCGCCCGCTGGGCAGGGAAAGTGGGGTACCTCTGAAGAAGGGCCGCAGTGGCCCGAAACGGCCGTCAGGTGTGAGTTCAGGTTATGAGATGGATGTGTGATTGCTGGAGATAACGATGGTAACTGATCATTTTGATATTGATATATTACTTTGACTTATGTTACTTTACAATTGTCTATGAAAGTAGTGTGGAATATAATATGGGGCTATGTGACTCTATTTGGGCTTGTGCAATAAGTGATTACTAATACTGGCTACTTTTGCTTTGTTTACAAATTGACGACATAAGAGACAAAAAAAGACTTTCGTTTTTGTGCCGATCTGTTTTTTTTTTTAATTTTCCCACTCTCGTATGAGTGTGCGAGCGATTCTATGCATGCATTGCTATCCTTCTGTAAAGTTTTCGTCCGTTCGTACGGCAGAGTACGAGTACGAGGATGTAATTTTCCAGCGTGACTTTTCCGTTTCATTTTCTCATGTTACAACGTAGGCTTTCGTTTTTGCCCTTTTCCCATCGTCTCCTCCCACGAATCCTTTACGTTTCCCGTTAGATTGTGTTTCCCTTTTTCAATAAATAATCATCCAGACGAAAAACCTTACGATCTAGCACCTGCGCACTACAAACTTAACTCATTAAAGTGCTTGCCTACATATTTGCCACCCTCACTTCTACTACAATGTTTAGCTAAATCACTTAGCGCTATCCTCCATCTTTCCTTTTGGACCCTTAAAGCTCACCCCAACCACTTAGCACTATCCTCCCTCTTCCCTTTTGGACCCTTAAAGCTCACCCCAACCACTTAGCACTATCCTCCCTCTTCCCTTTTGGACCCCTAAAGCTCACCCCAACCACTTAGCACTATCCTCCATCTTCCCTTTTTGACCCTTAAAGCCCACCCCAACAACTTAGCACTATACTTCCTCTTCCCTTTTGCACCCTTAAAGCTCACCCCAACCACTTAGCACTATCCTCCCTCTTCCCTTTTGGACCCTTAAAGCTCACCCCAACCACTTAGCACTATCCTCCATCTTCCCTTTTGGACCCTTAAAACTTACCCAAACCACTTCCTGGTTAGGTTCTTCCTCCATTTTAGGCCCCTAAAACTTACCCAAATCACTTCAATGTTAGGTTCTTCTTCCATTTTAGGCCCCTAAAACTTAACCAAACCACTTCCCGGTTAGGTTCTTCTTCCATTTTAGGCCCCTTAAACTTACCCAAACCACTTCCCGGTTAGGTTCTTCTTCCATTTTAGGCCCCTAAAACTTACCCAAACCACTTCCTGGTCATCTGAATCTTCATCTGTAAATATTTATTTCAGCCTTCGTTTGGTGTTAATGTATTTGTGTAAAAAAATGACAATGAAACTTTTATTTCTTTTTTTTTTTTTTTTTACTAGAAGCACATTTTTTTGGATTTTTTTAAAATGTTTGTTTTTACAAATGTTTTAAAAACTTTTTTTTATAAAAAACTTTAAAATGTTAAAAAATTAAAAAAAAAATAAAAACTAATTTACATAAAAAACACAGTGACAGGACCCAGAACACTATTCTTCTTCTGTTGTCCCCAGTGAGTCAACCAGCTGCTGCATATCGGCCACCAACTCAAGGACCCTTCTATTCATTTCTTCAACTCTTGCCCGTGTAGTCCCTTTATAAAAAAAAACAAAACATTATTTTGCGACAAATACATGTTTCTCACCTGTGGATGGAATGTTTGTTAGTTGCCAACCTAAATAATGATGACATGTGTCAGTCTGCTAAGTCATTAATCTAAGGAAGTGGGCAGAGGTCATTCTGCTCAGTCATTAATCTAAGGAAATGGTCAGAGGTCATTCTGCTCAGTCATTAATCTAAAGGAAGTGGTCAGAGGTCATTCTGCTCAGTCATTAATCTAAGGAAGTGGGCAGAGGTCATTCTGCTCAGTCATTAATCCAAGGAAGTGGGCAGAGGTCATTCTGCTCAGTCATTAATCTATGGAAGCGGGCAGAGGTCATTCTGCTCAGTCATTAATCTAAGAAAGTGGGCAGAGGTCATTCTGCTCAGTCATTAATCCAAGGAAGTGGGCAGAGGTCATTCTGCTCAGTCATTAGTCTAAGGAAGTGGTCATTCTGCTAATGCCATTGACTATGGCTTGATGTATCTGGGTGATCATGTCAAATACGACATACTGCAAAGAATGACATTACAACTTACTTGGTTGGTGGTCGACGGATGCCTCGCTGGGGACAACCCTACGTCCTGGGCCCTGCCACTGCTGTGAAGTAGAGGCTGTAGAGACATGGCAAATAGAGTCACTTATAATGTCTTAGTCAACAGTAATCTAATGTCTATTTCAATGTGTGTGTCACATCACTCACCTTCTCCCTGTGCCTCCTGGGCGAGATCTGCTGCAGACTGCACATCTTCACCCGCTCCAGAAGCATCTAGAAAAACAGATTAAGGGAATTAGCTTTGTATTAAATAGCATGTATATGGGTACGCTGGGTACGACTCCCTGCCCATGCCGTGCCGGTCCTCCTCTGTGGAAAGGTCCAGGGGCTGGTCGGAGGACCCAACAGAGGAGGGGTAGGACCGTCGCCCTGGAGAAACACCACCTTCACTTCCAGCTGCAGATTCATGCAGCACTGGTCGGCCTGTGCGCCTCGAAGGTGCGGCTGGTTTGGTACTCCATTTCCAACACTAGAAAAGAAAAGCAATTATAAGGCCTACCTTCTGTATTACTTACATCTAGCATGCAATTGGTATGTACTTACTAGGGAAATGGAGTCCGAAAAACTGCCGCACCCGGGGCATGTGCAGCCGTTTCAGGTTCGACCAATGCTGCATAATCTGAGTGTGGGTGAAGGTGGTGTCCGTCTCATGTTGGATTCTGGAAACTATCTCCAGGGCGACAATCCGCTTCTCAAATGAGTTGGGCAGGTAGTCGTACCTGCGCTCCAGCATCGTCTACAAAACAAAAAATTAACATAGGATTTAGATCAAACTGCATACAAATATCTCTCACAAATCGATCATTTGACTAAATGACATTAACAGACACATTTCTAGCCTAATACAATCCTTGTAGCTGCCATAAGTCTTTGTTCGCACGTCTTATAAAACAAACCGATTATTCCTGTGCTTCCTTAAGGGCTAGGCATGCATTTAGATGGCAAATCAAAGGCATTAAACGACACTTACAAGCATGATGATCTTTTCTTGTTGGCGGGTGAAGATTGTGGGCGCCATCTTGCCTCTTGTCTGCAGCAGATAAGTAATGCCCCAGTAGTTTTCGGGTTCCGCACGGCCGGACGAATGGCCGTACGCACGGAATTAGTATTTAAAGGGTCCTGGACCCACAGCTCATTCTCTTTCAGAGTCTCAACATTATGGCACCCAAAAAAGCCGCCACTAGGGCCAAAGCAGCAAAGGAAGCCAGCAGCAAAAAGGCAGAGAAGTGTGGGGAGGCTTCTGCAGGCCCCACCACTCGCTCAAAAATGCACTTGTGCTCTGAGACCTCTCAAGTTTCGTAATATCATGCAGCGCTTTTCGGGGCTATTTAGCCCCTTGGCGTTCAATGAAACGATTTTGGTACCCGCCATTCTGAGTGGCCCTCGGGGGGGGGGGGGGGGGGGATCGGTAGAGAGTAGACTCTCCCTTTCCGGAGGACAACTGTGGAGGGAAGGGGGGGGGGAACACTGGACAAGTGGGGAGTCGCCTCCTTCTGGAGGGGCTAAGGGGGGTCAAACACAACAACAACTAAAAATAAACACAAAAATTAACTCTAAATATCCTCTAAGCAGAAAATCAAAACCCAACAGGTCCGGTGAACCTGCGAGCTGGCCCTAATGCGGGGTAGAGTGCCTGTCGGTATTTGCCGCAGATCAGATCACCCCCTCCCACATCGGATCAGCTAGCAGGTCAGCGTGAATAAAAGTAGTGAACAGCGAACCAAGAACAACAAGTAAGCAGGCAGTAATATTAAAATTGATAACACTAACAAGGCATGTCCATGCCCCTCCGGGCACAGCTCCACACGGAGGGAGGAGCTCAGCCCCCCCTCCCCCGGCAGGGAACCCCACAATAAAGGAAGAGGTGATCGCAGCACCCGGCCCGCGGACCCACGGCGGCACGCGCCACCAGGTGCTGGGGTCATCTACGGGTGGTTGGGCTCCCTACCGGAGGAGCGAGAGTGGCCGGGACACCCCGCCCCACCAGCAGGCTCACGTCTCGGCATCGTACGGCCTGGACTGCCTTCTCGCACGTCGATGTCTTCCAGGGCCCCTAGGGCCTCCCGGGTCTCTCCCAGGCACCCCTCCAGGCTGGGGGGGTGGAAAAGTCACTCTTGTCGCCAGCCAGTCCGGGACCTCCACCGGGTCACACCGAAGGAAGAGAAACAAGTCCGCCAGATCCCCCGGCGACTTCAGCAGGAAGGTGTCGCGGTTCCTCTTAATGATTAGGTGGAAGGGGTATCCCCACCTATATGTCGCTCCTGCGCACGTTACTGTCTCCAGCAATGGCTTCAGGGCTCGGCGCATGAGCAATGCTCTGCGTGAGAGGTCTTGCAGTATCTGAATGTTGGCTCCATCAAAGCTGATGTTTCCTTTCCGCCATGCGGCACGGGCAATATCTTCTTTCAACGTGTATCGGTGCACCCTACAAACGACATCCCTCGGTCTGGACGGGTCTGAGCTAGGGGGGCCAAGTGCCCTATGAACTCTGTCCAACTCGATCGGAGTGGCCGGATCTCTATCCAGCACGGTGTTGAGTATGACTGTAGTGACGCGTTTGAGGTCTTCCCCCAACGAGGCTTCTGGGATGCCCCGCAGCCTGAGATTGTTTCTAAGACTACTGTTCTCGACATCGTCAATATGAAGCATCTGGGCCCAGAGTAAGGATTCCTGTCGATCGCACCTCTCCTCGAGAGCTCTGAGGCGGTTTGCAGTCGAAGGGCCCTCCGACTCGAGCACAGCCACCCTCTCCTCGACTGCTGAGACTTGCTGCTTGACCTCTGCCAGCTCGCGTCTGTGCGCCTCTTCATACTTTGCAATAAGGCCCTCGATGTCGGCTCTAGAGGGTAGGTTCCGCAGAAGCGAGATTGCTTCCTTATGAATATCGACGTCACAAGAGGGCCCGGGATCCCCAGGTTTCCCAGCCGACAGGAGGGCAGGGCGCAGCTGCAGCTCCCTCTCGGCGGGGTCAGGCACCCATGAAGCCCATGGCTCTGGACCCGGCTCAGGGGAGAAGCAAAGCTGGTGTGGGGTCATCAGGGTCGGGCTGAGCTGGCCTGTGGGCCATGAGGCCTCCGGCGAAGGCAGCAGCGGTGGGGTACAGGGACTTGGGGGTGCAGGCCCGTGCCGCCGCACCAGAATCTCGGGCTCCAAGGGGGGGGATGTCGATGCTTCGGGGTCCTCTGAGGTAGACCCATAGGTGAGCGCGTGTCAGTCCCCAGCTGCCCCTCCATCAATGGTGCTCCGTCGCCCTCTGTTCCCCACCGGGGCAGGAACGCAAATTTGGCCAGGGTCAGCTGTGTTGTAGCTCCTGGTTTATCCCCCTGGGGCCCTGCCATGGCGGCACGTGGCCTCCTCGTGCCTGGGTCGCAGGGGGGCGTGGTCTCGCTTCTGGTCCTGAACAGGACCTTGTCTATCTGTGCAGGAGGGCAGGTGGGGGGCACAGGCGGGGCCAGATGAGCATGCACAGCCTGCTCTCCAGGTACGCTGGCTGCCTGTCTAGGCTCTCTGCCTGCCATCTGTTGTGCACCCACCTCGCTTGTAGCGGAGCGCTGGCTGGGCTCCTTCTGCCCCCTCATCTGGTCCGGGGAGTCCCGGTCAGCATCCATAGCCCCGCCCCTCAGCATCACCCCCCCGGCGGCCGCCATCTTGGAGCTCCCACTGCCTGTGCTGCTGGCTGTCTCCGCCATGTTGGTGCATACAGTCAGCGCCTCCGCCGCCGCCACTCCTCCGCCCTGCAGGCAGTCACCCGGCGTCTCCACCACGACGAGATCCGCCGGGACAGAATCTGCAACTGTTCCAACATGTTTCTACACCAAATCCTCAGCAGCAGAGTGAAGCTGGCTGCATGCTGCCACCCCATCGTGGGCAGCATGCAGAGACTAAGCCTACAGTCCCCAGTGTTAGCTCCGCTGCTGAGGATTTGCCAAGCAGGCCTGTGGCTGTTGGTTGACCTAGAGGCCCATCATCTGCACGCTCCACAACCCGGGGAATTGGGAGGCATAGTCAGCTATGTCGGCCAGTTTCCCAGAGGAGGGGCGTGCCGATGATGGAGTCAGCATGGCACCATGAGAGGCGGTTATTTCGCCTACAAAATCAAAGAAACCAGGAGCATCTTCATGGCCAATTAGAGACATTAAATAACACCTTCAACTCCATGCTGACTGAATTTAGGTCCAACAACAGCCACATGGCCACCTTATCGAATTATTACAGTGCCATGCTTGAGGAAGTTAGAAATAGCAACAGCCACATGGCCACCTTATCTAACAATCTCAGTGCCATGATGGCTGAATTTCGAACTTCCAATAGAAACATGTTGGAACAGTTGCAGATTCTGAATGCCACACAGGCCCAGGTGAGGGCCCACCTCCAAGGGCCCCAACCTGGGTTTTATGGGCATCCCCCATTTTAAGGACTATTTGGCCTGTATCTGCTCCACATCTTTGCTCTACATCCCCACTGTATTGACCTGTCTGGTGAGCCCTACCAATATACCCTTTTGGTATGGCTTTGCTTGTATGCTTTGGATTTGCACCCATATAGCTCATTAGAGTGCTGAGGTAGCCCACTAGCTAATGCCGGAGGTCAAGCCTCAATGAACCTGCCACTCAAGCTGTTGCGCTGCAGGCTTGGGCCTAATTACATTGGTTCTGGCTCCTCCTGTTTGTAGGCATGATTGGGAGACATTCTGGGCTGGCAAACTACTGCCTTGACCCCTGGCTGAGATTGAACAGGACTTGGATTTGGACTGGGGGTTCTTGTTTGGGTGGGCCAATGAGTAACAGGTGTAGATGTGGCATAGGTATGGCTGCTTTACACCTGTGTCTGTGGCATATGTGGCCAAGCAGGAGAGGGTGTGTCTGTGGGCCTATTTGTTTTCCTAAAAATCTGGACATGGCAATGCTTGTCACATATGTTTTTGTATTGTAAATTTGTATTAAACTTTGGCCAGGAGTGCCTTACTTTGAAACTCCTGCCTGTTGCCAATTGCTATGTGGCATGATTTGCCAAAAATGACATTTGTTGTTTGACCATGTATTTACATGAACTATTGGAGTGATCATCAACTCCAATGTTTGCTTTTCAAATAAACCCCTAAAATTTTTAATTAACCCGTTGTTGGCTAAGTTGATGCCTTTAGGTTTTTTGGGAGTAAAGATTACTTAAAGTTTGCACTAACAACTTGGGCACAAAAAAAAGACATGAGTTTCAAATCAGATGTGAGGTTTTTAGTAATCCATTCCTTACTCTTCTGTACATAAAAAAAAAAAACCAACACAAAGGGGAAAAAAAAATTAACAATCAATAAATTGACAAAACAAACAAAGGGACAACAAATTAGGAAAAATGTGTGGCTATCAAATTTGACCGCACGGCTTGGCCAGACGCACTCGGTGGGCCACGATAGTCCTCCTCTGGATCATCGGTAGGTGGACAGGGGGCAAATCCACATACCGGGGGACACGCTGTAATATGGCAAAATTATGCAACACTGCACACGCCATGATAATATCTATGATCTTTTTGGGGTCATACTGAAGGGCTCCCCCCGGTATGGTCCAAGCATCTGAAGCGGGTCTTTAATAGGCCAAACGTCCTCTCCACCACGGCCCTGGTCTTCCGGTGTGCCCTATTATGTGCATCCTGGGCGCCATTCTGGGGCCAGAGGACGGGTGTCAGCAGCCACGGAAGGAGTGGATAGCCGGAATCACCTGCAAATATTGTAAGCAAAACACATAAATTACACATTACTCCCTAAATGTAATACCAAAAACGGGCCATCAACATGACTAAGGAGCCTAGGTCACATTTGCCAAACAGCATGAGCATACATATTGCACAGGCAAAAAAAAGCCTAAAAACATCTAATAGATGTGGGAACAATTTAAACATCAAAGATGCCGGATGAGGGCCAGTCAGCCAAACTGCTAACAGGTATTGTTTTAGGACTGTGCGGCTCAGCATTCTTGGATGTCTTAACTTTTCAGGACCCGTAGCTGCTTTGTCTGAGGCAAAAACAGCTCGAACACAGCCCCTGCACTTTATCCCGCTATCTTCTACTCAGTAAGTGTAATGCATCTAAGCTAAGATGGCGCAGACACTATCATAAAGTCAAGAACATAATTTCAGCCGAGTGTGGGGAAGAGTAATGATTAATTTGCTATAAATTCAAAGTTTAAAATTGGGAAATGCAGAACAAACATTTGGCAAGGCTTTGTTGTTTGTAAAATCTAATGGTTAAAGTTGTGTTTCACATGTAAACAAGGTGTTCAAATTGCCATAGTTTCATACATGGGACACAAACTAAATTCATAGGCATACATATAAAAAAAATGGACGTTATTGGTGTCAACTTACCAAGGAGCCATCCACCGGAAAATTCCCCAGACTCAAACCGACCGTACAATCCAGATCTTCGCAGAATGTAGGCATCATGGGATGAGCCTGGAAACCCGGCGACCATACTAAGGAACCGCATGTTCGGGGCCACCACTGCCTGGACATTGAGTGGCCCATTTTGCGGTTCCTGGAAAAAAAAAAAAAAACATAGGCAAGGCAAACAAGTGAAACACTAACTAATCACACCCTAAGCAAAACCTGTGAGCCAATACAAATAACACTAACCAAGTACATTAGTATTTGGTAAACAAAAAAAAGGATATGTATGTTTGAAAAGGTAAAGATTAACTTTGAAGTGTCTAATTCAGGTACACATTAAAATGTTTCCCTTTTGAACACATGTTCAATTTTGGAGAAACTAAATACGGTCCATTGTTTCACAGGGACTCTTTATAAGGAGGGCATAATTACATGGAGGGCATAATTACATGGAGGGCATAATTACATGGATGGCATAATTACATGGAGGGCATAATTACAAGGAGGGCATTATTACAAGGAGGGCATTATTACAAGAAGGGAATAATTACAAGGAGGGACTTTTTTTTACAAGGAGGGACTTTTTTTTACAAGGAGGACTTTTTTTTACAAGGAGGGACTTTTTACAAGGAGGGAATTTTTACAAGGAGGCCTTCTCAAAAATTTTGAAAACAATAAGGTCAAGTAATTGTAAAAATGACAGATTGAACTTGCCTGTAGATATACTCGAAAATGATCCGAACTATAGCAAATGATCCGATTTGCTTTCGTTCATCGAAAGCGCATATACACATGTACCCGAACGTTCGTACGAATGAAAAATGGACGAAAAAAAACAAAAAAATGACAAACACACACAAAAACTTTCACAGACAGCTACAGAAGTCCAGACCAATGTGCCTCTGAATCCAGCCTATAGTTTACACTTATATGGATTGGACAATACACTTTAGATTCATATTGACAAGGCTTGGTCTATAATGCAATACTAAATATGAATTTTTTGATAAACATCAATTGTTTTAAGCACTTTCAAGCACACCTGAAGTAGTACAATATCTATGTATATGTTTTATGTGTAATCATGTGTATTTTTGTATACATATTGGGATCTATTATGTGATTTAGTTTAATAAATAAGATTTTTTCAGAAAAAATGGTTTATTGAGATTATATAATTTGAGTGTATATAAGGTTGCAGCACCTCTCTATGATATCCTTATGAGAGTGAATAAATGAGGAGTGCTGAACCAACTGACATTAACTGTTAGAGAAAACCCCGGACCAGGGCACAAACTTCTGAACTTTTCGATTGTGCCATGATGCAAAAAGATCTACGTCTGGGAACCCCCAGCCACTGCAAAGGGATTGAAAGACCTCTGACTGCCTTGATGCAGGACAGCTCTGCTGAGATGATCAGCCTGCAAATAGTCCACTCCTGGTATGTATACTGCCGAGATGCATGGAACCTGTTTCTCAGCCCAAAGTAAGATCTGACTCACTTCCATGAGAGCTTTCCTGCTTCTGTTGCCCCCCCTGGTTGTTGATAAATGCCACCACCATCCGATTGTCATTGTCCCCATAAAACCCCCGCAACCTGTTAGACTGGCATCTGTGTTGATGATCTTCAACTGTACTGGAAGGAAGGATTTGCCGATCTGAAGAGGCTGAGGACTCAGCCGCCAGGTTAGGGACTGCCTTGTTGAATGTGTCATGCAAAAGGGGTGATCCAGAATCTCTTGATCCCAAATTGAGAGCAATTCAAACTGCAGGCACCATCAAGCCCAACAGACTGACCAACCGTCAGGTGAGGGCAAGACAAAAGCTCCTGTACTCTGGCCTGAAGTAAAAGTCTCTTCTGTTCCGGAAGAAACATTTTTGATCTCAGAAGTGTCTAATGATATTCCCAGAATTGACATAACTTTTGAAGGAATGATATTCGACTTTGGATAGCTGACTATCCAGCCAAACTCTTCTAATGTTGATAAGACAATCTGTATATCCTTTTGGGCTTCCTGAAATGATGGGGCTCATATCAACAGATCATCTAAGTAAGTAATTATACGTATCCCCTGACTTCTTAGAAAAGCCATGAGACCTGCCAACACTTTGGTAAACACCCTTGGTGCTGATGACAGGCCGAAGGGCAGAGCCACTAACTGAAAATGTAGGCCATCTACTGCAAACCCCATATTTCTGATGACTTGGAAATATTGGAATATGTAGATATGCATCCTTTATATCCACTGTGGTCATAAAATCTGGCTGGAGTGACATCACTGCGGATCTTAGCAATTCCATGCACGATTTCTTCAGAAGGATAAATTTGTTGAGGCCCTTGAGTTCTACTATTGGGTACACCGAACTGTCCTTCATGGGAGTTATGAACAAAGTGGAGTTAAACCCCTGACCTCTCTCTGAGACAGGAACAGGACAGACTATTCCAATCTCTAAATGGCGAGCTACAGCGGATCCCATTGCTTCTGCTTTATACGGAGTTTGGGATACCCCTGACCAAAAGAATCTGTAAGGAGGTCTGGCCCTTTATTCTATCTTGTAACCTGAGGATATGACCTCCTGTATCCAATGTCTGTTACTTGGAGCGTTCAAATGTGAGCAAAATGCAGAAGCCATCCCCCATCCACAAGGGCCTAAGAGGGCTTTGAAAGGGGTTTTCCCTTGTTTCACCAGAAACCTCTTGCCTTATTTTGGGACTTTGATTTATTCCAGAATTCTTTTTGGTGTCCCAAGGAGGCAGAACCTCTACCCCCACAAAAAAGCAGAGGATCAGAGGCCCTGAGGAAAATAATATTAGACTTCAGCTTCTATGGCAGATTAGTAGACTTACCACCTTTACCATGTAATCCACGCACTCCCCAGATGCCCCCCCTTAAAGGGGAGTCCCGTCAAATTCTTCTTAGAAGCTGCGTCAGCTGACCATTGCTTAAGCTATAAAGCACGTCTTAAAGCTACCACCAGAGCTAATCCCCTGGCACTTAAAGCAGACCAAAACCCACATTAACTAGCATCCCCTGAATTGCTTCCCCCATGAGGAGTACTTTTAGCCAATTTTCACTGCTTCTCACTGCTTTCACTCTAATCCCAGATAATGGCACCCGTTTTAGCTGTGAAGCTCCACCTCCTATACTCCTTGCCATGGTTGTGTGTCATTGCCATAACTTAAGCAATGATCGTTCTCCTGCCATCTTACAGAGATGATTCAAAAAGAGAAAATATCCATTTCTAGTTCTACACCCTAAGAAGAGAGTATCGGCAAGAGCTTTGGCGAAAAGTATTTTGCAAGATCAGTGGGTTTAATTCCTCTTTAAGCTGATCTAATCATCCTTAGCCAAGATAACATACCTATTGATAGTCAAACTGGTCTTGATCAACTGGGAGCATGACCTCCGTGAAAAACAAAATGATTGTTTTAACAACTTCCTGCTCACCAAAGATGGTATGGATGTGGCACAGGCCGGCCACAAGGTCGACCCCATAACAGAAAAAGCATGATGTGCCATTAGATCTATGGGCTTATCCGCTGGATCCTTCGGAGAAGCACTGTCAGTGGATGGCAAAACAGAAGTCTTAGAAATACCTAAAACCGGAGCATCCACCAAAGGAGGGTGAGACCATAATTCAATCTGATCTGGTGGAAAGGGATACTTAGTATCTAGCACTCTAGGAATGGGCGGAAGACTATCCAGCTTCTGCCATTTATTTTGAATCAATTTAGAATAATGCATATGCCACATGAAAAAACTGCCTCTGTTTTTCCGGCTTAAACAAATCCCCCTTCTTTTTGGGGTCTCCTGGGCCCGAAGAATAAAAAAACTCCAGAATGAAAGTAATCAATTTATCCATCTTCTCTATAAAATGAGCACCCCCTTATGTAGAGGACTCAGAATCCGATTCCCCAGATGCCGCCGTCATGGTTAATGTAATACAGTCTCCGGCAGAAGGAAACATCTGTCTCTTTATGCCACTTTAATCACGCCCCTTCACACAAGACCCCACCCCCTTAACCCTTTAACCGCCAGCCTACCTGGAGTTTTTGTCACCCTTTGTTGCCAGACCATTTTGCACTATTTTGCGCTCCCCTTGTTCAGTTGTGATTTTTGAAGGGATTTCCATGGATTTCCCAGGAAAATTATATATTGTTTTTTCAGCAGAGTCTGAGCTTTAACATGAAATGTCTTGTTTGTCATTTTTCAAGTGTTTTTTTAATATTTTGGGGTGAAATATGTGCAAAAAAAATTAAAAAAATCTATTTTTTACAATTTGTAGTTTTTTTTTATAAAAAATTTAAGTTTGTCAATAAAATCTTATTGCGTGTGAAATCCCAATTTCTCCCAGTTACAACGGTACCACATATGTATTGGTAGACACCCTTTCCTGCCCAGGAGACTCCCTCAAACTGAAACAGCACTTTAAGAGATTTTTAGATCAAATACAACTATGCTAAGCGCTATGTGCACCTTGCAGTTTTTTAATAAAAACAACCCTTTACATTTGAAATACCCCCCACAAACGATATATTCTCTGGAAATACACACTTCAAGCTTTCTAGGTGTACCAGGCTTGTTGATGTTGCCACAGTTTTCTGGAAGTTCTCCCTCAATGTATTCTTTGGTTACACAGAGCTTCCCTAAAAAAGGATAAAAAAAACAGGATCAAAGCCACATTTTCCTAAAAAAAAAATATATGCAAACAAGAAAAAACAAGTTAATCTGAAAAAGCAACATCCCCCGAACAGAACGATACCCAACATGCATAGGTACTGTCAAAAGAAGAGTTGCCAAACACCAAAAAGTATATGCACAATGGTAATTTTGCTTGAAAATTTCAACTCTGCAGACAAAGTGCGCACCTTGCGCTTTTTCTGCCAAAAAAACCCTTTACATTTGGAATACCCCCCACAAACCATACATTCCTGAAAGTACACATGATAAGCTTTCTAAGCGTACCCAGCATGTTGTAGTGGGCCCATCTTTCTGAAAGTAATCCCTCAAAGAATTCTTTGGTCGCACAGGGTTTCCTTAAAAAATGTATAATAAAGCAGAATAAAAAATGAGTTTTCCTAAAATATTAATATGCAAACAAAAAAAACCAAGCTAAATCTGAAAGCGCAAGGTCCCCCGAGCAGAACGATACCCAACATGCATAGGTTCTATTAACCCTTTTAACTGCCAACCTACTTGAGGTTTTGTCACCCTCACTTGACGGGTCATTTTTCACCATTTTGCGCTATGCTTAACTGTGATTTTTGCAGGAATTTCCAGGAAAATGATATATTTTATTTTTGCGGCAGAGTTTAGGCTTTAACATGAAATGTCTTGTTTGTAATTTTTTTTACTGTTTTTTTAAATATTTTTGAGTAAATTAAACAAAACAAAATAAAAAAAAATTTTTTTAGAAAATTGTCTCCTTTATTTCAAATAAAAGCTTTTTTTTTTTTTTAAAGAAAACCATATTGCATGTGAAAGCCCCATTTCTCCCGATTACAACGGTACCACATATGTATCGGTAGCCCCCCGTTACTGTTCAGAAGACCCCCCAAACTGAAAAAACACTTTATAACATGTAAAAATAAAATACAACTACAATCCATGCTATAAAGGGTTAAATCAAGAAAAAAAATTGGCGTGGGGTTCCCCTTCCAAGAGGGGGGGTAATCCCCATTTTTTTTTAATTTTAAGGGTTAAAAACTCCTTAAAAATTCCCATAAAAAATGACATGGGGTCCCCCCTACCCAGCATAATCAGCTATGCAGGGCTTGTAGAACCGGGGGCGCAGGGGCAAGCTTTGGTGGCCCCCCACCCTGCCAGGTATAAGCCCGCACCTCCTAAATCAGCCCGGGCCCTTCTGCCCCCCCTGGGCTTCGGGGAGGCAGGTAATAGGGGGGCCGGGGTTAATGGCAAATCACCCGCTCGCCACAGGTGACTTGACAGCCCCCCAGCCTTGTGTGGTATAGGGGTTTCATGGACTCCTTACAAGTTCACAATGGGTTAAAGTAGACCAACGCCCAGGGCTGATCGGCCCGGGAATCTATAAGATTCCCAGACCGTTCTATTTCCTCCCCCTGGGGCATCCAAAATCGGGATGCCCCTCTGTGTGACACCCCACGGAACACCCGCTACCACTTACTTGAATCCCGGTCCTACGGCGCATGCACGGGCCGTATCCCTGCTATCCCTCTAGTAGGGCGCGTGCCCGAGCCGGCTATTTACGCTCCCTGTTAGAGGGAAGTGGGGGATGCACCCGCTAGTGCGCTCAGAGCGGCTGAGCTTAGACATCCATAACTCAGCCCCTCTGAGCGCTGATTGGACGAGTGGCCGCGCATGCGCCGTAGGACCTAGGTGAGGTGAGTTATTGTGGGTGATCAGGGGGGTTTCACACAGCGGGGCATCCCCGATCGGGATGCCCCGGGGAAAAGGACCAATTCCCAGGATAGTCAAAATCCAGGGTGTTGGTCCACTTAAAAAAAAAAACACACACACCACAAAAAGCTGGAAGCATTTATTACCAGCTGGGCGACAGGACATAAGGGATTAATTTAAAAAAAATTGACATAGGGCCCCCCCTCCCAGGGGGTGGGGGACCTCATTTTTTGGGGGGAAATTTAAGGGTTAAAAACCCTTAAAAATCCCCCAAAAAATTACGTAGGGTCCCCCCTACCCAGCGTTACTGACCCAGGCCAGCTATAGGGGCTTGTAGAACAGGGCGCAGGGGCCAGCGCTGGTGGCCCCTGGCCCTGTAGGCTACTAGCCCACATAGCCATAGTGGCCTGGGCCCTTCTGCCCCCCCCTGGCCTTTGGGGAGGCAGGTAATGGGGGGCTGGGGGTTTTGGCAAGTCACCCGCTCGCCGCAGGTGACTTGCCATACCCAGAGCCTTGTGAGCTGGTACAGGGGTCTTATAGACCCCTTACCAGCTCACAAAGGGTTAACTGAAAAAAGACACAGACAAAATTATTTTATTAAAAAAAAAAAAAATTATTTTACTGTACTTACCTTTGATTGTAAGCTCTTGTCCCTCGCCGCTCTGATGACAGATACCGGTGATCGGCATCCAGAGAAGGGGGAGGCAGGAGATCAGAGGATCGCCTGTCACCTCCTTCCCCGGCACCGATCACCGGCATCTGACAGCTGAGAGAGCTGAAGCCGGTGATCGGGACCGGGATGACTTCATAGCCCCGCCCCCAAAAGGGGTGTGGCTTAGCGGGGAGACGGGCCGGGCTGGCGTCATTAGCCCTGCCCCGAAAAGGGGGCGGGGCTTAGTGGCAAGATGGCGGCTGCCATCGGAACAGCAGAGGGGAGAGAGCCTTTCAGGCTCGGAAAGACCTGGGGGGGATCGGAGGCCCCCCAGGTGAAGAGGAGGGTTGGCGGGAGCCAGCGCACACGCAGGTAAGTAAATGTCATTTTTTATTTTTTATTTTTTTTTTACAGGAAAAGCCGGAGGCAGCTGAAATGGGGGGTCGCCCTATTCCGGGGCCCTCCCCTGCAACGATCGGAGACCACCATTTTGAAGAGGGGACCCGGCTGAATCAAACGAGGGGTCAGGTAAGTGACTTTTTTTAAAACTTTTTTTACTATTAGTGGGGAAAGTCAGGCACGTAAAATTTACGTGGCTGGCAGTTAACTGCAGGAGAGGCAGCCACATAAATTTTACGTGACTGGCGTTTAAAGGGTTAAAGGCGCGCAAAATTTAAAAATTTCAATGAAGTGCAAACACAAACAACATGTGGGAAGAGCAATAAAAAGGACGGAAATAAATCCCTGCATCCCCCCAATCAGGCTCACCAGACAAAATCTTGCGGCTGCTCTTCCTTAAAGTGGAATTGTAGCCCAGGAGAGACTTTTTAAAAAACACACCAAAGCGTCTCAAAACCCTGGCACTTACCCTTACCATGCCAGTAAGGAGAACGCAAGAGGTGCCAGCAAGTGATTCTATTTTTTAACTCCCAGTAAGTAGAATGCAAGGAGCCACATCGAGTAGTTTTTTTGTAACCCCCAGTAAATTGAATTCAAGAGGTGCCTACAGCTGAATAGTTTTCCATAACCCCCTGTGAGTAAAATGCTGGTGGTGCCAACAAATGAGCAGCTATTTCTAACCCCAGGTAAACTGAATGCATCGTTTTCCAACAAGTGAGTAGTTTTCGCTAACCCCCGGAAGTATTATGCAGGTGGTGCCAAAAAATAAAGTAGTTTTATTTAACCCCCAGTAATTAGAATGCAAGGGATTCCAACAGGGGCATAGTTTTTTCTAACCCCCAGTAGGTAGAATGCTGATGGAACCAACAAGTGAGTAGTTTTTCTGTAACCCCCAGTAAGTTAAATTCAAGAAGTGCAAAAATGGTGGTAGTTTTTTTTATTCCCCAGTAAGTATAATGCAACAGAGGAGTAGTTTTTTTTAACCCCTAAAAGTAGAATGCTGATGGTGAGCCAACAAGTGAGTAGTTTTTGTTATAAACTCCAGTAAGCAGAATGCAAGAGGTGCCTACAAGTGAGTGAATTTTTCTAACCCCCAGTAAGTAGAGTGCCAACAAGTGAGTAGTTTTCTCAAACCTTCAGTAAAGAGAATGCAAGGAGTGCCGACAAGGGAGTAGTTTTTTCTACCCCCTTTATGGAAAATGCAAAAGGGGCCAGCAGGGGAGTATTCCCCTTTTTTTTTCAAACCCGCGGTACGTAGAATGCAGTTGATAGCGAAAAGTGAGTCTTTTTTTTTCTAACCCCCCAGGAAGTATTATGCAGGTGGTGCCAAGAAGTGAGTGTTTTCTTTTAACCCCCAGTAAGTTTTATGCAGGTGGTGCAAACATGTGAGTAGGTGTTTCTAACCCCCAGAAAGTAGAATGCAGGTGATGCCAACACATGAGTATTTTTTTCTAACCCCCAGTACATGGAAGGCAAGCAGTGCCAACACATGAGTAGTTTTTTCTAACTCTCAGTAAGTTGAATGCAAGAAGTGCCAAAAAATGAGTGGTGTTTTTTAACCCCCAGTAAGTATTATGCAGGTGGTGCCAACAAGTGAGTAGTGTATTAAAACATCCAGGAAGTATTATGCAGATGGTGCCAACAATAAATAGAATGCAAGGAATGTGAACAAGAGAGTAGTTTTATCTAACTACCAGTAAGTAGAATGCAAGAGGTGCCAACAGGGGAGTAGTTTTTTTTAACCCACAGTAAGTAGAATGAAGGGGGTGTCAAAATGGAGTAGTTTTTTCTGACCCCCAGTAAGTATTATGCAGGTTTTGCCAACATGTGAGTAGTTTTTTCTAACCACCAGTATGTAACGTGCAGTTGGTGCAAACAAGTAAGTCGTTTTTTCTAACCCCCAGTAAGTAGTATGCAGCTGGTGCCAACAGAGGAGTAGTTTTTTTTTTTAGCCCCAGTAAGTGGAATGCAAAAGGTGCCAACAGGGGAGTAGTTTTATCTAACCCCCAGTAAGTAGAATGCAGATTCCAAAAAGTGTGTAGTTTTCTCTACCCCCTGTGGTAAAGTGTATGGGAAAGTGCTGAATGGTGTATATTATATATATATATATATATATTGTATATATATCTCCCTTACTTTGCTCAATCAGGCATAATCCATGCCGGGTTTACAGGACTCTAGTCCACATTCCCAGTCCAGTGCAGGTTTTTCCCCTAATCCCAGTTCTCACACAGGTGATGAGGCTAATTGCGGGGAAGCCTAATAAAAGGAGCCGATTAGGCTTTCAGTTTGCTGGTGAAAAGCCTGGGATGAGGAGCCCAGGCCATACTGCTCACAGATACTGACAGAACTGAATGCGGCCAAAGGACTTTGTGTCATCCGAACTTGGATTTATGGATTAACAGCATGGACTTGTATGCCCTGTAAGTGGACCTGTTACAGCAAGCACTTTCAGCTTGCTGCATTATCATACCCTGGACTTTTCTAGAGCTGGTGAGGTAACCGCTTGCTGTACTGTATTGTTGGCTGCAACCTTCTCTGATGTTAAGAGATTTTTGGCTGTTGAATATTTATTTTCAATAAAATTGCTTTTGATTTAAAGAAGAACTGTCGTCCGAGTCATTGCCGTTTGCCCCAGATCCTGACAAATTGGTGGAGGATGCGGGCAGACTGTTGCTATGGGCAACGGAGTGACAAATCACTGCATTTGACTATTGTGGATATTTTAAAGCTCTTCCAGTACAATGGAGAAGGTAATAAAGCAGCTGATACAGGCTAATCTACAGCAGCAGCAGGCTATGGCACAACAGCAGCAGGCCATGGCAAACCAGCAGGAGACAAACTGCCTGTTAATGAAGCAGACTGCTGCGCTCAGAGAGGCTGTCATGGCTAAAATCTCACACCTGGAGAGAAGCCCGGCTGAGACTAGTTGGTGCAAGGAGAGACATTCAGCGGGTCTTGCAAAAGATGACTCCCGACGATGATGTCGAAGCCTACCTCACTGTATTCCAGCGCGTGGCTGAGAAAGACCAGCTGCCAGTTGCCGAGTGGACAGGTGTGATTGCACCGTTCCTGACAGGTGAGACGCAAAAAAGCCTATTTTGACCTCAGGGAGCAAGATGTACGGGCCTGTGCAAAACTTAAAATAGAGATCCTTGCTCGCTTGGGTGTTACACCAGCTGTGGCGCAGATGGTCGAGAAAGTCGTGGTGGACCACTACTTTAGGACCCTGCTGCCAAAGCTACAGCGGTGGGCTGGACAAGGAGACCCTCAGACTGCTGAGCAGCTGGTCAACTTGGTGGAAAGATTACTAGCGACTGAGGACTACCTCTAGGATGCCCCTACAGCACCAGCACCCTCCAAGACCATCAAACCCGTGACTTCTGTGGGTAAGAGAGTTCCCTCTGGAGGTGTGTGGAAGGGTCTAAGAGGGGGCAGGGCTCTAGACCTGGGGTAAAAGACTGACCCTGACCCCCAGAGGCCCCCTAATCCTAGGGAGGACACCCGGGCAAGGAGGTTCCGTGTTCCCCAGTGCTGGAGGTGCCAAGAGTGGGGACACGTAGCCGCTGATTGCCCCCTTTCCCCCGTGCCCATGGAACGTGACGCTAGCCGCCGAAGGTCCCTGTTAGCAGAACCCGCTTGTACTGCCATTCCCCGGTCAGAGACTGAACCACATATTTTGATGTTAAAAGTGAATGGCTACTCAGTGAAGGCCCTTTTGGACTCGGGTAGTCTGGTAACCTTGGTACGGGCCAGCCTTGTGGCTGGGGGTTACGTACCAAAGAAAAATGTCAGAGTGCTTTGCATCCACAGGGAAGATCGTAGCTTACCCTGTAGCCATGGGTAAGTTTGAGATCTTCACTGGAACACTGAACTACGAAGTCGGCGTGGTAAAACGCCTAATGTACGAAGTAATAATAGGTCATGATTTTCCCTTGTTCTGGGAGTTGTGGGAAAGGGGTAACTCTTCCGCCGCCAGCGAAGAATCTCCGGCAGAACCTGTAACCATCCCTGTTGTAGAGTCGGGTGAAATTATGGATACCTCTGAGTTGTGCAGCGATGACTGATTTCCACTACAGGTGTTAGCAGGCGAGGATGACGAGACTTCCCTGCCTGATCAGCGGGTTTTAGACCTAGAAGTCGCTCGGGGTAATTTTGGGTCTGAACAATTAAGAGACCCCACTCTGGGGACAAGGGAAAAGGTCACGGTAGTGAATGGTGTACCTCAGGAACCAGAAGCTGACCAGAAGTTTCCACACTTTGCCATGAATGGGGATCTGGTGTATCGGGTCTCCAAAATTAATAATGAAATTGTGGAACAGCTTCTGATACCTAAAGCATACCGTCGCATGGTGCTGGAGATCACCCATAATCATGTGTTTGGAGGGCATTTGGGGACTAATAAGACCCAAGAGAGAGTTCTCCAATAGTTCTTTTGGCCTGGGGTGTACGAGTAAATAAAAAGGTACTATGAGTCCTGCCCTAGCATCACATTTCCGGAGTCCCTTGGTGCCACGTCCCATCATTGAGGTCCCTTTTGAGAGAATTGCCATGGATTTGGTGGGGCCCATTGGTGCCCAAGTCTGCAAGGGGACACCAGTACATATTAGTGGTATTAGACTATGCTACCCGCTACCCAGAAGCAGTGCCGTTAAGAAATATGGCCTCCAACAGTATGGCTAAGGAACTGTTTCTTATGTTCTTGCGTGTAGGGATTCCGAAAGAAATCCTAACTGACCAGGGCACGCCCTTCATGTCAAAGGTCATGAAGGAGCTGTGCAAGCTTTTTAAAATTACCCATCTCCGCACATCAGTGTACCACCGCCAGACGGGTTAGTAGAGAGATTTAACAAAACCCTTAAGCACATGTTAAAGAAATTCGTAGAAAGGGATGGCCATGATTGGTACTGTTTGTTGCCATATCTCATGTTTTCCATCCGGGAGGTACCCCAGGTGTCTACAGGGTTTTCGCCCTTTGAACTATGCATGGTCGGTATCCCAGGGGTTTGTTAGATATAGCCAAGAAAACCTGCGAGACTGAGGCCACGCCATACAAAAGTGTAATTGAACATGTGGCCTAGATGCAGGACCGAATAGACAAGGTAATGCCGATAGTCAAGGAGCATATGCAAAGGGCTCAGGAGAACCAGAGCAGAATATATAATAGATCTGCTAGGGTGAGGGCCTTTAATCCTGGGGACCGGGTCCTGGTGTTAGTGCCCACTGTTGAAAGAAAATTTCTGGCAAAGTAGCAGGGTCCCTATGTAGGTTGTAGAGAAGGTGAGTGAGGTGAACTACAAGGTTTATCAACCAGGTAGAAGGAAACCCTACCAGATTTACCACATAAACCTGATCAAGCCGTGGAAGGATCATGAAGCTTTAGTAGTCACTCCGGCTAGAGTTAAAGATGTGGTGCAGACAGTTCCCCCGGTCAAAATAGGTTAGACCTTGTCAGGACACCAGAAGCAGGAGGTCAGGGAGTTTCTACAGGGAAATAGAGATACGTTTTCTGACCTGCCGGGCCTAACTGGATGATGTGGTCATTTTTTCATCTGATTGGAAGAGTCACCTCTGCAAGGTACAGACCGTCCTAGACTCCATCAGTAATGCTGGCTTAACTATAAACCCTTAAAAGTGTGCAGTGGGTCTGGAGGAGGCAAAATACCTGGGTTACATCATTGGTAGAGGGCTGGTTAAACCCCAGATCTAGTTTTATCTAACCCCCAATAAACAGAATGCAATTGGTGTCAACAACGAGTCATGTTTTCTAACCCCCAGTAAGTAGAATGCAGGGCGTGCCAACAAGTGAATAGTAATTTCTAACCCCCAGTAAGTAGAATGCAAGGCGTGGCAACAAGGAAAATGTGTATGTAGAATGTAAGGGGTGCCAATGAGTAGTTTTTTCTAACCCCTAGCAAGTGGAATGCAAGGGTGAGTCATTTTTTTTCTAACTCCCAATAAGTATTTGTAACCCCCCCCCCGTATGCAAGGTCCACAAGTGAGTATTTATTTTTCCAAACCCCAGTAAGTAGAATGCAAGAGATGCTAACACAGGGGGGTTAGAAAAAACTACTCCCCTAAGTAGAATAAGGGAGGTGCCAAAAAGTGAGTAGGTATTTTCTAACCCCAGTATTAAGTATTATCCCGGCTGTGCAAACAAGTTAATATTTTTTTCTAACCTACAGTAAGTATAATGCAGGTGGTGCCAACAGGGGAGTTGTTTTTTTCTAAACCCCAGTAAGTTGAATGCAAGAGTTCCCAACATGGGAGTACATACAGAGTTAATACAGTTGAAAAAAGTTCATCAAATTGGGGAAGTTAGTTTTTATTTTATAATTTTTTTTACTGATAAACTGTTAATGTTATTTTCTTCTTAATAAGCATCTAATCCTTTTTTTGAAGCTACCAGTGGTTGATGCTGTAGCAAGCTTCTGTGGGAGGCTATTCCACAGTTTTATAGTTCTTCCGGTAAAAAAATGATTGACGCCTCCGGACACTGAATTTCTTTTTTTCCAGTCGAGGGAGTGCCCACTTTTAGTGAGGATTTTACGTAAAATATTGCTTCCCCATATTTTTTGTATTGGCCATTTGTATATTTATACAATGTAATCCTTGTAATCTTTCTTCATAACTAAGATCCTTGAATTCTCTTATAAGTGTGCACCCTTTCCATAGTCAGAGCGTCCTTGCTATGAACGGACAGCATATTCCAGGAAAGGGCCTTGTGAAGAGGCAACATTACATCCCCATCTCGTGATTCCATGCCCCTTTTATTGCATTGCAATGATATTGCATGCTGTTACTTAGCCTGTGATCTACCAGTACCCCCAGATCCTTCTTAAAAAGCGTCTCTCTCAGTTTTACTCACACAAGGACATGTGTGGCCTTCTGGTTATTCAACCCCCAAGTGCATGACTTTTCATTTTTACCAATTGAACTAAATTTGCCAAGTGGATGCCCAGACACTCAAAGTGTCCAAGTCAGCTTGAAGCTTGCGAACATCTTCAATAGACTGCACTATGCTACATATCTTTGTCATCTGCAAAATTAGAGACCGTACATTGGATTCCATCTTCTGTTATGTTGTTTATAAACAAGTTGAATAACAGTGGGCCTAGCACTGAATCCTAGGCTATACTGCTTACAACTGGTAACCATTCAGAGTAGAACAACTCTCTGCACACGATCCTTCAGGCAGTTATCAATCCAGTTACAAACTGGATTTTCTAATCCTAAAGACCATAATTTCTCCAATAAGTGTCTAGCAAAAGCCATAAAAACTATATCTACAACTGCCCCTCTGTCCAGGCATCTTTTCACCTCCTCATAGAATCCAATGAGGTTAGTCTGGATGCCTCTGCCCTTAGTAAAACCGCGCTGACTGTCACCTTTATTATTATACATAATATTATGTATAGCTACATATTCGTGTACGTAGTCCCTTCAAGAAATTTTCCCACAATAGATGTTAAACTAACAGGTCTATAATTGCCCAGAGAATACCTAGAACCCTTTTTAAAAATGGGCATTTCATTTTCCTTGGGCCAATTTCTTGGCAATATACCAGTTGTTAGTGAGTCTTTAAAGATCAAGAACAGGGGTAATGAGATAACTGAGCTGAGTTCTTTAAGAACTCTTGGGTGAAGTTCATCTACTTAGGTAAAGGAAAAGTGGAGCTTTCCTAGAATGGAAAGTATTTGCACAGTACCCAGTCCAAGGACAGATGGCATTACCCATCTATCCTTGCAGTAGGCAGAGCTATGCAAATCATCGCTTTATGTCTCTGTGCCATTCAAGGCCAAGGATTAGCTTCAAATTTACACAGCCATACACATCCAACTAGTGGACACGTGTTTTGAACTTTCCGTTCTAGGCTCCTCTTTTACTTTACCTAAGTAGAGGGTTTTTTGGTCTCTTTAGCCCCCCTATATTAAGCCTAACATGGGTCTCTCCACACTGGTTTGCGACTCTGTTTTGGTACTGACCAAGCCTCACTGCCCATACAGCCAGAAACATCCACCCTAGTGCTGATGAGAGCCTAAAGCTCGAAACACGTGTCCACTAGTTGGATGTGTATGGCTGTGTAAATGTAAAGCTAATTCTTGCCATTACACCCTTAGCGTTTCTTAGGGCCTTGGATGGCACAGAAACATAAAGAGATGATTTGCATTGCTCCACCTACTGAAAGGATAGATGGGTAATGCTATCTGTGTTTGGACTGGGTACTGTGCAAATACTTTCCTTTCTAGGAAAGCTCCTTTTTTCTGTTTTTCATGGATGATATCCATGTTTACTCTGTTGAGAATTCTACTTGGGCTAATGCTAATAGTGGCATCTCCTGTGTTAGCTCCTTGCCCCTCTCTTGTGTACATAGAACTAAAGAATCCATTTAACAGCTCCGCCTTCTCTTCATCCCAGTGACCATTATCATTAATTAGGGCCCCTACCTGTTCTAATTACGTTTTCTTTAAATTTATATATTTAAAAAACGTTTAGGGCTCGTTTTGCTTTCTTTGGCAACGTCTCTTTAATTTAGTGATTTTGCCAACCTTATTTCTTTCTTACATGCTTGAGAGCTCAGCCTTGTAATGTTTAAATACACCTTTTCTTGTTCTTTATTGTCCTTTTAACCCCATCCATAGGAATACATTTTGCAACGTTGTTACTCACAATTGATTTAAGGCACTTCCATTTGGCCTCTGTTGGCTTGATGCAGAGCCTCCCCGTTCACTTCTCCCGTGCGTTTTCCCATTGGTTTTGGGCTTTGATCGGGTCAGGAAAGGGTGCTACGTTGATTTTAGTGTGCGTTTATGCGCTCAGGTGTGCGCTCAGCCGCCTTTCCGATTGTCGGCTCGCACGAGGCTGTTTCCTGGCAAAACGGACGCCTCGTTCATTGTTCCGTTTTTTTCAGTGATGCAGAGCCTTGTTTTCCGATTGAAATCACCCTAATGAAACGGGGCCGCCGAGCCTTCACTTACGGCAAGTCAGAGCAGCCGTATTTGCACTCGGGCAATAATATGCAGTCCTCTGTTGGAGCACATCAGCGGCGCCAGCTCCGCGGTCTTGTCCTGCTGAGTATGGCAGAAACCAGGCTGCACCTATTTGAGCTCACCCGCCTTACTGGGTATGTGTATGAAACTTTTATTGCTTGCCCACCCTGTCTTTTATTTTTTTTTCCCTTAACACACTATTTGGTAATTTTTTTGTTAGTATATTTTTAGCCTAATTTTTTAACTTTAAATTTAATGGGTTAAGTGATCGAACCCTATTGCGTCATGTTCTTGCCCTCTTATGTAAGTAGTATTCCCCAGACTTTCTTAATGAGTGTACAGGTTGGATGTGCATGTAGGCTCATTACAAATGTCCTTTACTCCAACCCTACCCCGCTCACCTATTTGTCCCTCTTTTCTATTGTTGCAATGCACACCTTTTTTTATTTTTTTTTTTGTTTTGTTTTTTGTTGTTTTTGGGGGGGGAGACTCTGGCTATCCTTTGCTCCCCTGGCTGCTGACCCCAATCCTGCACCCATCTTCACAGGCAGAGGAGCCCTACAATACTGCCCCCAGGAGGACTCGCTCTGTGGTGGAGCGAGCCTTTGGTCTCTTGAAGATGAGGTTCCGTTGTCTTGATCAGACTGGGGGGGCACTACAATATACGCCTGCAAAGGTCATTTAACTAATCATGGCTTGTTCCGCTTTAAGAGAGGGAGTCTGCCATTTCTGAGTAAAGTCTCAGTAAAAAGGGTTTCACACAGTGGGGCATCCCGATCTGGGATTTCCAGGGGGAAGACCAGTGGCCGCTCTGGGTTTTGTTCTGCTTTATGTGAAGGAACCTGTGTTACTTTAATAATAATGTAAAGGAGGTGGGTTATTCCATCCTAACCTGATTTGGTCATGATGTTTTAAAGCAGGCCGAAACCCATGTAACCCAGCCCTTTGGAGTGTGAAGAAATCCAGGGTTGGGTTACAGGCATCATGTCTCTGGGGCATTCCAATTTGGGATGTCCTGCACGTCACTGCGGGGGAACGTCAGAGCTATACCAGGAGCTATGCCATCTTTACACAGGAGCAGGACGACATCATCATGGATGTGAGTATGCGAGCGTGCGTTTATGTGCGCGCACACATTCCTTATAATAAAAAAAAAACAAAGTGCAAGAATAGTCTGAAACAACTTATGCCCTTATTCATCAAGCGATAGCGCCAGGTAGTGTCTGACGAGCGCCAGGTAGCGGCAGCTAACGGCGACTACCGACTCAAGTACGCCCGCGGCGGTCACAATGACGCATTTATCAAGCAAAATGAGGCTAGCGCCGGCGAGAGCGACGGCTAGCGCGGCATTCATCATGAAGCCGCCTGGACCGAACAGCGCCGCTGCAAATTCCCTCACAGCGCCAGGTATGAGCTGTCGCTCCCTGGCGATGTCCAATGCATTTCAATGGAGCAAGCTATAATTAATCATAATTAATTGGTATTTTTTTTTTAAATTTTTTTTTTAATGTCAAAAAATCGGAGAACACTTCTGCAATGTTAGGATTTATTTTTAAGTAAAAAAAAAAATAAAAAAAAAATATGTGCAGAATTGATCTAACAGGTCTGAGATTAATGTATTCATATAACAAAATGATTCTAAAAACATGTATAATGTTACATTAAAAAAATATGGTTGTTTAGGGGTTAAAAACTAGTTAATACAGATCGCCGCCAGCGCTCTGGGGTTTAAACAAGGAATGGACAGCACATTCGGAGCGTGATTTTTTGATGAATATGAAGCTAGCCGTTCGCTCTGGCCATTCGTTGTCAGGCGCTCACATACAACGCTGGACCTGTGAAACAGCGACCCCCCAGCCCGTATTCAACATTACCGCACACCGACTGAGTCGCTGTCATCAAGCTAACGCCGGCCAAGCACAGCGAATACTGGCTGGCGCTGAAAAAATCACGCTACAGTCGCTCATCTGTCGCTACCTGGCGCTATTGATGAATCGGCCTCCCCGTTTGTCACGTTACATACCAGCCCACCTTAGTTTAACACATGTACGCAGCTACAAACTAGCCTACATGCAGATAGCAGAACTAGGGCAATGTGAGGCAGCAAGAGGTTAATAAAGTGACTTTAGTTAAGCCAGGAAACTTGTTAATGTATTTTGTGGATTAATGGTGGGTCCTTGTATCTTTTTTTTACACATGATGCTGCGGAATTGTTTTTTAAGAGTTTGGGCTTTTCATTAAATCACGCTGAAGGTCCGGTTTAAAAAGGGCCCCAAAAAAAACACGCCCAACCAAACCATAAAAACAATGCTAAACTAATGTTGTTTATCATTCACAGATACTAGAAAACCACAGGCACAAGACCCCGAGGCATAATGTTTTTTATTTTGCATTAAACTTTTAATTGTTTTTTAGTTTTGCCAAAATAAATAAATAATATGAAAAATCCAAATCCAAACAAAAAATAAAACAACGTTTGAATAAAAAACACATAAAAAGATTTTGTGTGTTGTCTTTCCTGCAAATGTACAATCACACAACATCATCACACATTTACATGACACAAAAGGTTTAGATATGGGACAATAAATCAAAAACAATCAGAAAGAATTAAGGTATGCATTAATGGCAAGGAAAAAGGAACACAAAGGAGATTAAGGTATGCATTAATGGCAAGGAAAAAGGAACACAAAGGAGATTAAGGTATGCATTAATGGCAAGGAAAAAGGAACAAACAAAATTAAAAAAAAAAAATAAATGTATGTGTCAAATTGGCAGTGGTTGCCATATGTATATTCCAATGGAGGTTTAGGGATGTGCGCTTGCGTGTAGCCAGATTGGCAACTGAAGAGCCATGGAGATGTAAGTATACTTGCTAAAACCACCAAAATGGAAGGTCAAATACGATAGAAACCAAGCAGGTACGTTCAAAAAGGCAGGAAAAATCAGGGAAAAACGGGCCGCCCGTGTGAACGTGAACAGGAGCCCCGATCAAATTGAAGGCACCCGAGAGAGCAAAAAAAGCTTTCCGAGTAAAGTGAAATTGACGGATCAGTTAGGGAGCCAGTCTGACGGAGGCTTTGCATCACATTTGAGCCACGATTCAAACGGGAGCCCCGGACAATCGGAAGGTTTTATGGGCAGTTCAGAGGAGGCTCTGCATCAGGCCCTGTATCCTTATTTCTCAACAGATGCTCCCAGTCTATAGGGTTGATTCAGAGCCTTCTATGTCCTATCTTGTTTTTGTTCATAAATATGAACGTTACACATAGCTATTCTTCAGTATACATGCGTTCTATTATACATTGATGTAGCTTGCAACAAAATGTTTCAGTGTCCAATGAGGTCCTACTTTAATAGTATAAGTGGAATATCGAACACCCAATACAAGTACTTGCATTCAAAGAATTTTAATGCTGGTGATAATTCATCTACAAGAATATTTACATAAGACAACAAGAGACACTATATACAACATGTGGACCGCAGTATAGAGATAAAAAGGTATGGTAACCAGCATGCATGTAACTAGACTGCTTTAAAACAGGAAACAATGGAGTATCCAATGTTACAGTGTATCTGGTAAGTTTTACAAGAGAAACAATAAGCAGCTAGCATACAATTGGTGCAGTACAAGGCAATGGATAATAAAGTAGCTTACACAGAAAGGCAGACAAGCTGGTATACCAAGTGGACAAAAGCAAGAACCTCGACGTTTCGGCCGGGATGGCCTTAATCAAGAGAGCAGTGTCTGTTAATCACAGAAAGCAGACTTAAATAGTGACAAAGCCTCCAGCAATTGAACACAAATGGCGCCAATCGGCGGCGCTCGTGATGGCGCCTGGCGATGACGTCATTAATGGGCGTCATGTCAGTCCCGGCCACCCAGGCCTTGCCGTCAATCCTGGCGGCGTCGGCCGGAAGCGGCGCTCGGGGCTGGCAATGACGTCCCATCCTGTTAGTACAGAGAACCGAAAAAATGGCGGAATCATATAGAGCGACATGTGAGGGCGGAGGTGACGTCAGCATAATCATGTATCTCTTGTAGCTAAGGATGACAGATAAGGGCGGAAGTGACATCGCTGATCATAACAGCGGCGCCTGTCAGAAGTGCTTGAGACTGGCGGTGACACTATTGCCCTTATTCATCAAGCGATAGCGCCAGGTAGTGTCTGATGAGCGCCAGGTAGCGGCAGCTAACGGCGACTACCGACTCAAGTACGCCCGGCGGCGGTCACAATGACGCATTTATCAAGCAAAATGAGGCTAGCGCCGGCGAGAGCGACGGCTAGCGCGGCATTCATCATGAAGCCGCCTGGACCAAACAGCGCCGCTGCAAATTCCCTCACAGCGCCAGGTATGAGCTGTCGCTCCCTGGCGATGTCCAATGCATTTCAATGGAGCAATCTTTAATAATTCATGATTAATTGGTAATCATTTTTTTTTAAATTTTTTTAATGTCAAAAAATCGGAGAACACTTCTGCAATGTTAGGATTTATTTTTAAGTCAAAAAAAAAAAAAAAAAAAATATGTGCAGAATTGATCAAACAGGTCTGAGATTAATGTATTCATATAACAAAATGATTCTAAAAACATGTATAATGTTACATTCAAAAAATATGGTTGTTTAGGGGTTAAAAACTAGTTAATACAGATCGCCGCCAGCGCTCTGGGGTTTAAACAAGGAATGGACAGCGACAGCACATTCGGAGCGTGATTTTTTGATGAATATGAAGCTAGCCGTTCGCTCTGGCCATTCGTTGTCAGGCGCTCACATACAACGCTGGACCTGTGAAACAGCGACCCCCCAGCCCGTATTCAACATTACCGCACACGAATGAGTCGCTGTCATCAAGCTAATGCCGGCCAAGCACAGCGAATACTGGCTGGCGCTGAAAAAATCACGCTACAGTCGCTCATCTGTCGCTACCTGGCGCTATTGATGAATCGGCCTCTATGTTTCATGAAGTCCGCAAGTCCGCAACATGGCGATGCCGTACACAGGCGACAGAATATGAACGACGCTGCTTTATGCAAAATTGAGTACATGAAGGACGTTCTTATCAGGAAAAAGTCATGGTGGGACATTTACAATGTGTTCAATGCTGGAAAGCTGCTGGAGGCTCAGAACACTATAAGGCAAAAAAACAATTGTTAAAAACATGTAATATTGTGAATTAAAAACAGACCCCTGGGCATATCTATAACACTGTATATGCCTCAGGGTGAAAAACATTAACGCTCAGTTTTCAAAGATACGGGGCTATACATAGATGTCCCTAATTAATAAAAGACAGAGAAATCCATCTCTTCATTTAATCCGCCTGGATATAGGGTGTTAAGCTGATGGATCCAGAACAACTCACGCTGTAACAACTTCTTTTCAATACTACCCCCCCTCCTAGATGGTTTAATGACCGAAACGTCGAGGTTCTTGCTTTTGTCCACTTGATATACCAGCTTGTCTGCCTTTCTGTGTAAGCTACTTTATTATCCATTGCCTTGTACTGCACCAATTGTATGCTAGCTGCTTATTGTTTCTCTTGTAAAACTTACCAGATACACTGTAACATTGGATACTCCATTGTTTCCTGTTTTAAAGCAGTCTAGTTACATGCATGCTGGTTACCATACCTATTTATCTCTATACTGCGGTCCACATGTTGTATATAGTGTCTCTTGTTGTCTTATGTAAATATTCTTGTAGATGAATTATCACCAGCATTAAAATTCTTTGAATGCAAGTACTTGTATTGGGTGTTCGATATTCCACTTATACTATTAGTGTTCTTTATGTGCATAGAGTGGGTGCACATGGCATTATCAGAACCCCTTCTGTAGTTCATATTATTTCCTATGACTTATTGATATTTGTGTGCTTCAACCTTCCATCTAATATTTCAATGAGGTCCTACTTGTCATGGGTTTCTCATCTGAGAAATCCCAATAGTAGTAATGACCAGAATTAGGCTGAGAGACAGAGGCGGATATGCGGCAAACAGTGCTTTAAGTGTTTAATAACAACAAACAGTTAGCACACATCAACCAAGCTGCTATATACTTATATACACAAAGAAAAAACAGGAATCAAGAAACACACTCATATTGCTGTGAAGTAATAAAACATATGTGCTAGGAGTTCAAAGTCCAACAATGGCTATGACAGGCTAAGGCAGAAGTCCAGGGTACAGAGTTCCAGGGTTTAGGTTTAAAGGCTCTGGGTACAGAGTTCAGGTTTTAGAAGACAGAGTAACAATGCTGATCCGCCAAGGCCATGTGCTGACCAGCTTTTATAGGCCGGAAAGTCCACCAGGCGCAAGATCAGCACACACCAGCAGAACAGAGCCATCTGCTGGTGGAGCAGAATAATGCAGGGGACATCAGGCTGTGGAGGCACTCCAAACCTGACACTACTAGTTCCCATCGGATCCTGTTTTTACCAAAATCCTGTTTTTACCCTTAATTTAGCCCATAAATTATGTAATATTTTTGTTTTTGTGAAATGTATACACAAAGCCAGACGCTGGCTTTTTTGGTGGCTTGTACGCATATGCAAACCTTTTTTTTATTGTTTCCCATACCTTGGCCCTGCTGGCCATTACTTACTTATTCCTGTACCAAGTCTGTTCTGTTCTAAAGTACTTAGCATGCCATGTTTGCCATGCATTCTTCCTAATGCATACCTTTCATGCATTCTTCTTTATGTATTCCGAATGCATACCTTAACCACTTTCATGCTTCTTCTTTATGTATTCCTAATGTATACCTTAACCACTTTCATGCTTGCCATGCATTCTTCTCTACCTCTTCCTAGTTTAATATTTGGGATGCCCACATGCATTCAATGTAAACATTACACTGATTAAATGAAATACAGCACAACATTATATAGGGGTTTATTTAAGAAACGGTAATGCCATGTAGTACCACGTAGCGTCAGGTGAAAATCGGCTGCAGTATGAAAACTATATATATATGAAAGTCAATCTGGTGTGCACCTCTAATAGCGTCATGTAGCATTGAATGTCTTACTAGCGGCTTTGTGTAAAGCGCCGGCACTGTATGTTCAGCAGCGCAATTCAAATCCTTGCAATACCTATCGTTCGCAGGAGCATTTTCCCATTAGATGTAGCGTCGCCTTGGGCTCTTTGTCCTCGGGATTTGCCTTTGGTATCACTTTATGCACTTCCGGTTTTCCTCTTCCGATGATGGCTCCCCTGAGATGCCACGTGTGTTGGTTCCCCAACACCCATTCTAGGTCTGCAGAGGAGGATGTGGAGACTTAAAAGAGGCAGTGAGTTAATCCTTGAGTCAATGGCCAAATAATCAAGGCCATTTTTTTAAACCTATCTTTTCCTGTGTGTTGTGGCCTTTTTAAGATGTGTTAGCATTTCCACCTGTTTGTGGAAGTAGAGTTTTTTTATATAATCTTTTTTGAATGTTTATTGTTTGTATTGTTTTTGTTTGTTTGTTTTTGATGTATTATATAAAATGTATGTAGAATCTGCTTACACATTTCTTGTTTTTTATTCCTGGTTTAATATTTTTATGTAGTGTAATTTTTTATTATATTGATTTTGGTACATTTGTTATGTATGGTATATATGTGTTGAAAATGGTGTGGTGTGGCCGTGCCAGGCATTTGTTAGTGGGTAGTGGGGATGCAGATGCCAGCACGCTCAGATCCTTTCGCCTTAGATGAAGGCTTAGGTGAAGGGGCGGGAGCGCATATGAACACGTTGACTGGATGAGAGGCTGCACATGCGTTGTAGGACCGGAAAGAGGTAAGTTTGTTTGGGCAACCTGGGGGGTGTCACTTAGAGGGGCATCCCCGATCTGGTTGTGTTGGGGGGCAAGGACCAAAACCCAGGAGAGTCAAACTTTCTGTGTCATGGAAAATGACTATGCAAAGGAGCGCAAGAGCAAGATTGTGGAGGAGGTGAAGGCCATGGTCTCCTAGTGCTTAAAGATGATGGTCTGATTTCAAGCTCTGGGAACCCGATCTAGTCTATAGGCTTTTTGATGCCTGCGCTTCTGGTAAGTTGACTAGACATACACAGAGAATTCTTTCATATGGCCACTTTAACCTGCTGTATTTTTTAATGTATTTTCTACTTTTATGTCTCTACAGATAAGTGACTATCTCCCCCGCATCAGAGTTGCGAAATCAGATGAGTCAGTGGGAGAGCGGCCCTCTCAACATGCTAAAGTTGAGGACCAAGAGTAGGAAGGGAATGAACTGTAGTCCCCAGAGGATTGTGTGGACAGTGTGGTTCCTCAGCTGCTCTGATGCGGACTCTGGATACCACTGGGGCCACTCTTAAGTGGGAAGTACAGATGTGGAGGAGGTCAGGGACTCTAGTGTGTGAGAGTTTAGTGTGTAAATGTTTATTCCTTGTTGATTGATTAATTAAGATTTTAGATGAATAAACCTCACCACCTCTATGTATCCTGTGTCGGCTGGCTTTCTCATTAGCTAATCATTTTACATGCACTTTTGTGTGGAAATGCCCATGTTGTCTCTCTGTTTCAATCTTTATATTGAAATTTTTCGTATTTTTGGTATAAAAGATATACAATACGACATTCTGTTCATTTACAAATAAACTGTTACAAGCATGAGTTGTCATTCTTCATACAGTGTCGCATTCAGGTATGCCATAATCAATAAGTCGCTAAGGCACATTTAGAATGTTTGAGCTCCTAAAGTTTAATGTTGTACCAACATGAGCGACTTAAAATCAATGCCTATTAACTAATAGACATCCTCACCCAAGTTGAGGGCAAGTGGATTATCCTCTCCTGCCACATGCTCTCCACACCGCCACCCCGCTGGTGTCAGGCTGGTGTCAGGCGGAGGCGAGGGATCTAGGGAGGGAGGGGGACGGGAAACAACGAGAGGGGAGGAAGGGGACAGAAGAAGAGAAAAAAAAAACACAAGGGAAAGGGAGTGCACAAATGTAAATATGCATGTAAAGGGGAAGGCTCGCAAACCACTCCTCACCGCAACAAGACTTCTCTCAAATCTGGAAACGAGTATTCTACCAAGGGGTCCCAAATCTTCATGAATTTCTCATGAGAATCTCTCAGGATGCTCGTCAGTTTTTTGTTGATGAAGATACCATTCAGCCTCTCCTTTACCAACTGAAATGGAACACTCCCTTTTTTCCATGAGCTTGCAATAGCTAATTTGGCCGCCAGCATGACCTGAGTCAGCAAGGCGTGTTGGGGCTTAGTGATTCCTTCTGGCTTCACATGTAGCAAAGCAACCCAGGGGTCCCTGCGTAAGCTGACATGTAGGAGACTATAAAGCATGCCAAAGACCCGAGACCAGAACCTCCTGACCTTCGGGCATTCCCACCAAATGTGGAGGACCGTCCCTTCTGTGGAACAACCTCGAAAGCAGGTGGCCGGATACCCTGGGACAGCTTTAGCCACGCGGGATGGTACCAGGTACCATCTTGTAAGCATCTTATATGCCACCTCTAGTGTGGTGATGTTTATAGAGCATTTGTTGATCCCTGCCCAGATATCCCTCCATTCCTTCCTTTCCAGGACTAGATTCAAATCTGTTTCCCATTTTGGGTCATGTATCCATGTTTCAGATTGTCCGGTAATGTCGTGAGTTGGGCGTAAATCGTGGAGATAAGGCCCGGTGCCGGCGTCCCCCGAAGACACATCCTCTCAAAGGTTGTTTTATCTACCCCGTGGGCTTTGTTTTTCAGTAGGGGAGCTAACCAATGCCGGATCTGAACATATCTGAAGCATTCGGTGGCAGGTGCACCCTCCTTCGACACCAACGTCGACCAAGGGACTATTTCCTCCCGGTCTAGTAGATGACACACTTTATTAATACCTTTCCGCCTCCACCACGCAAACGCTTCAGAACTCTCCATCCCTGGAAAAAAACAGGGGTTTCTAAATAGATGCATTGCTGGGAGATGCGATGAGATCAGCTTCCCCGACTATTTCACTCCATCCCACACATGGAGGGAGTGGCCTAAGATTGGACACATAATGCGGGGCCTATACTGTGGCGGGATGCAAATCAAGCTGTCTATGGGGACTGGATCACATGCCATGGCTTCTAAGGAGACCCAGAGAGGGATTTCCACCTCGAGATGTAGGCTATGCAACTGCGCAATTTGCGCTGCTATGTAGTAGCCCATGTTGTCTCTCTAACAGTAGGATATCTTCTGTTGTCTGCAAATATCCAACATTTAGGTGCCTTGCTCATTTGTTTAGAGATGTAGTTATGTTAGGGCTACCACATGGCCAAGTGTGCTCAAATATTTGATAGAGAATATTGTTTATAAACCAATTAAAAATTAATATTGCAATATTATGTTTGTTTTTTGCTTTTTTATACACTTATATGTTGGCACCCAGACTGAAGCAGTCCAGATGCACCCCAACCAATTTTGCCACTACCAGGCTCAAGGAGGGTTCAGCAGCATGGGCCAATGCCAGAGCTGTGATAGTGAGTGATGTGACTTGTGCCAATGACCTTGCAGACATGCATATGTACGTGTCTTTGACCATGTACTCATGTTAGACCCAGTTTAAAGTTGCCACCCATACCTGTAGAGCCATTTTTATGCTCGCTCAATCATAGTAGGTCATAGTATGCACGTTGCCTGTCCCTGTTTATGTAAGAGCCAACCTGATCAAGCCTCCATTTGATTGTCTACTTTCATTCCTGCTTTTACATTTTTGGTCCATTTGTAACCCTGCATTGGCTATATGGTCCATTGTTTAGTATAAGTAACATATTCACTCACTGTTGTATAATCTGTGGTTTAACTACCCTCAGCTGGTATAAGGCCACTTCATTCACCAACTTATTGTTTTTGTCAAGTAGCCCTTTATTTATTGTTTGTGTTTTGTATTTGCTTTGTGATCAAAGACTATGGTGGTTGTGTTTCATGCACCCATAGGTAATAGTGATTCTATTCACAAATTAGTAAAAGTTTGCTCTGTTGTGCATACCCAAAACATTTTTTTTTTACTTTCTGCTAAACATAATTTTTGAACATAGATTATATGGATATACCTTAGGTGTAGACTTGTAGTACTTAATTATGTTTTATCTTTCCCATAGCTTGCATTCAAGAGCATCACAGGCTCTGGCAATTTGTCTTGGAACCTAGGGATATGCTGCTGGGGTTGCAGCAGTAGATGCAGGGTGGGGGGGACAAGAATGATGTTGCTGTTGTGCAGCAAATTTTGTTGGCCATGTTGACCTTTTGTTATATTAAAATATATTTGTAATTTCTGCCAACTAAATCTATCTTATGTTTTTTTAACTGCATAGTATTGTATGTGTCCACACACATGAGTAGTAGCTAGGCTTTAAGGCACCTGGGACAAAGATTTGAAATAGTGCCCCTCACCTGTTCTCATGCCCACCTTTGGTGCCCCTCTGACCTGGTGCACCAGGGGCAATTGCCCCCATGCTCCCCCTAGCTACGCCCCTGTCCACACATGTATTTATGCGTGAGACTAAAAATATTTGACACACCATACGTTCATGAACGTTAATTAACCCACTGTATCATTTAGGCCTTCTTGAGGAGGGTGCATGGCTTGGGTAGAAAAAACTTTTGGAAAAATAATGTTTGTGTTAGAATATATATTTTTATTTTGATATATACACACATATATAAAATATAAAAAAAAAAAGTCAGATGTAATTTAAGCTGTTTGGGTAATATGGGTGGAAAAGAACGCTGCTGCAGATTATGAAACCATACCAGCACTGGAACAAGAAATCACATTTATCAATGCAAACCTGGATACTACAGCATCACTTGTCCGCCTGCTACACTAGGTTATAGCATCAGACACCTGCTTGCAGCGTCCACTAGCGGAAGCTCTAAGCGCTGCTACAAGAAGCTCAAATGACAATATGTGACGCTAGCCTTAAATCAGCCTCCTTGTATTTTAATGTTTTTTAGTAAGAAAATATAAAAAAAAAATAGGTAAAAGCCTCCCAGTGCCCTAAGGACTCCTTTCTGTTTTCCCACACACCATGAAAGCCCGTAAGTGTAGATCGAAATATCCCATTTTATAGCCCCCAAACTGTCAGAGGGGATGAAGTAAGCTAATTTGTTTCAAAGTAAGCTCATAGTTCATTCCTGACCCAGTCCTGCAGGAGTGACTCATTAGCCTCGATTCAGAGACACATTCGTCCGGACTTCCGTAGCTGTCTGTGAAAGTTTTGGTGGGTGTTTGTCATTTTTTTGCTTTTTTTCGTACATTTTTCATTCATACGAACGTTCGGGAAGATGCGTATATGCTCTTTCGAAAAACGGAAGCAAATCGGAAGTTTCTCGTTCATTCGGGAGGTTTTTTCCACCAAATCTGAAATGTTCCGTCCGTTCAGAAAGTTTACGTTATTGCAGTGGGCTTGCGATTAATTCAGAAAGCTGATTGCCGATGGGCCAACACCCCATAAATCCGTTTCATTGCCGAACCACTAACGGCACCTTTTAGACGTCAGAACTAGAGCCATATGGACGAGTCTACTGCCTTTGAGGAGCATGAGGATCTGCAACTCACGGGAATTGAGATCGTCCAGAGGTCAGAGACCAGACTGCATCGGCGGCGACGCATGGACATCAATAGCATGCATGACGTTGAGCTGTTCGAGCTGACCAGGCTTAATCGCGCTGCCCTGGTTAGCCCGCACCACAAGGAAGGGGCAAGCAATTTCAGGTATGACCAAGATGCTTAGCTGCCTGCAATTTTTGGCGAACGGCTCGTTCCAGAGGCTGGGTGCCCTCTCCCTGGGGATCTCACAGCCTACGCTGAGCCACGCGCTATCCAAATTTTTGGAAGGCATGGCTACCCTAACTCGGAAATATATTTGTTTCCCTGAGGATATGGTAGCCAGAAACGCCATTAAGCTGGCATTTTATACTATCGCCAACATGCCCAACGTCATAGGTGCTATTGACTGCACCCACGTTGCCCTGGTCCCACCGGCAGTCGACGAGTAAATATACAGGCAAGTTGTGGCTTCCATTGTATCCTTTGGCCAATAACATTATTTTTATTTCTCCCTCCTTGTTTAAAAACCATCATTGTGAATTGTCCCTCCTTTTAAGCAGAGCATCCTTGGGCTTATTTACTCCATTTTAAGTATCCCTTATTGTGAATAGTCCCTCCTTTTAAGCAGAGCATTCTTTGGTTTATTTACTCCATTTTTAGTATCCCTTATTGTGAATAGTCCCTCCTTTTAAGCAGAGCATTCTTTGGTTTATTTACTCCATTTTTAGTATCCCTTATTGTGAATAGTTCCTCTTTTTCATTAGGCACTCTATGTTGCTAGTCTCTCCTTTTACATATTACCTCATTGCAATCAGTCCCTCCCTGATAATGCTTCCTCCTTGGCAAGAATGTATGTGCAACAATGGGCCTTCTTTTTCCATTCTTTTCAAAGTTTGGGCCAAGTCAAACATTTTAAAGTGTACTTGAAAGAGAACAAGTCACTCAACCTTGTAAAGGCTCGAACATACATCTTCTTTTGTTGTCCACTTAAATGTAAGGTAGTTGTTTAGTGTTAGTTGTCTGGATGTTAACGTTTTGACTTGTTAGAAGTGAGCGTTGGATTCGTGGCCTCATTTTTTTTCTTTTTGGTTTATGTTTATTTTTGACACAGAAATCGGAAAATGGGCCACTCACTGAATGTGCAAGCAGTGGTGGCCCAGGACATGCGCTTTCTGAGCGTCCTGGCAGGCTACCCTGGCTCAGCCCATGATGCCTACATCCTGCGCCGTTCAGGATTATTCCGGCGGTTTGAGTCCGGAGAATTTGCGGGTGCATGGCTCCTTGGTAAGTTGAGTCCAATTACCTATTTTGAATTTATATGTGTGCCTTGGATTTTTGTGGGAGTCACCTTTCCTCCACGATGCCTTGGCCATCATCTTGGGAACATGTGTAACCCGACTGGACCCATTACTTGATCCAAACTACATTGGCTGTCAAATTTTGAGTCCTGCATTGTTTTAACTCCAAAGTGTAATGAGAGCAAAATTCAGAAACAGTCTTCCAAACACTTTTACATCAAAACCTGTTAGGGACTTTAGCAGAGGGTCTGCGCCATCTTTGCTTACATGCATTTCACTTACTGAGTAGAGGTGAGCGGGATAAAGTGCAGGGGCAGCCTTACACCTGTTTTGGACTAAGCCAAAACAGAAAATGGGTCAGGTAAAGTTAACCCATACTACATTGTTCTGCAGCACAGACAGGAAACAATAGCTGCTAACAGTCTGCCTGATTACCCAGAATCCACAGAATTATTTACCTACTTTGGGCCCCCATCTCTCACATATGTTTAATTGTTTTTGCATCTGCAATATGTATGCTCATGTTTGTGTGACAATGTCACATACCTGATAAATCTGTTTTTTAAATGAATTTTGCGCTGCAATGTATGTTAGTTTCCCTTACATTATTGTAGGCGATTTGGGGTATCCATTACTCCCGTGGCTGATGACTCCGGTCCTCCGGCCACAGACTCCAGCCCAAGAGGCCTACAATCGTGCCCATAGAAAGACCAGGGCAGTGGTGGAGAGGGCCTTTGGACTCCTGAAGACCCGTTTTCGGTGCTTGGACCACACTGGGGGCTCCCTGCAGTATGACCCTAAAAAGGTCATTGATATAATTATGGCATGTGCAGCGCTGCATATTTTTGCTATTATGCAAAGGGTCCCCCGATATGTTGATTGCCCACCCTCTCCACCCTCCGATGAGCCAGACGACGCCTATGTGGGCCAGCCAAGTGCGTCTGGGCAAGCCGTGCGGGCAAATTTAACTGCCACACATTTTGGCTAATTTATGTTTGGCTTTGTATGTGTTTATTTGGACTTGTTTAGTTATGTTTTTTTTTGTTTGTTTTGGTTTTGGTATGTATAATTTCATTATGAATAAACCAATAATGAAGTGCCAAAAAACAACGTTTGTGGACTTATTTGGAGACATTGGTTAGTGTTTGTTTTGGTGTCTACTTGAACTCATATTTCTCAATCAAAACACCACAGACATGAACTTGGTCAAACAAAAATGTTTACTAATTCGTAAAAGGTTTCTGGGATAGAAACAGAATAGTAGGTGAGTGCCCCTCACATACTTTGGGGCCAGACATGTACATGCAATTATGTTCAAAACATGTTCAAAAACAGAAAATTGAACACAAATAAGCCCTCTCCTGCTTGCCCACATTTTCCACAGACACAGGTTGAAAGCAAACATACCTATGCCACATCTACACCTGTAAGTCAGTGGGCCACCCAAACCAGAACACCCAGTCCCAATCCAAATACAGTACAATCACAGCCAGGCTTCAAGGTCTTAGTTTGCAGCCCAGAATGTCACCCAATCATGCCGCCAAACATGAGTAGCCACCACAAATGTTATTGTGCCCAAGGCAGCCGCCCAACAGCTTAAGTGGCCGCTTCAGTGAGTCTTGGCCTCTGGCATTGCCTAGTGGGCTACCTCAGGCCTTGAATTACCTATATGGGAGCAAATCCAAAACAACCTAGCAAGAGCAGCGCAAAATGGCAGATTTTTAGGCCTCACCAGACAAGTCAATCCAGTGGGGATGTCTCTCAAAGATGTGGAACAGATTCAGGCCAAACACACATTAATATTGGCGATGCCCATAGAACCCAGGTTGGGGCCCTTGGGGGGGGGGGCTAACCTGGGCCTGTGTGGCATTCAGAATCTGCAACTGTTCCAAAATGTTTCTTTGGTTACTGTGCATTTCGGCCATGCCTGACCTGATTTCTGATGTCAAGTTGGCCATGTGGCTGTTATGGGTCCTCAATTCAGTCAGCACGGCACTGAAGGTAGTATTTAGGGACTCTAATTGGCCCCTAAGATGCTCTTGATTTTGTTGATTTTGGCGACGAAAAAGCCGCCTCTCATGGTGCCATGCTGACTCCATCATCTGCACGCCCCTCCCCTGGGAAACTGGGCGACGTTGCTGAGTACGCCGCCCAATTCCCCGGGTTGTGGGGCGTGCAGATGATGTTGCTCGAGGACCCCCAACAGCCACAGGTATGCTCGCCAAATACTCAGCAGCAGATCTGAAATTGGGGACTGGAGGGTCAGTCTCTGCATGCTGCCCACGATGCAGCCAGCTTCCCTCTGCTGCTGAGGATTTGGCGGAGAAACATTTTGGGACAGTTGCAGATTCTGGCCCAGGGGAAGATCTTCATAATCTCCAAGGAAGCTTCCATCCTCCTCCTGCTCCTGGATTTGCTCCATCAGTGTGTGGCTCTGTTGGGGACATGTGAAAAAAGAAAAGGTTCAGTGTGGGAAATACCTATGTAAATCAGACAATAAAAACATGGCAAGCCACATGCATACACAACAGCATAAAAAAACACTTACCGTAGATATCGGATCCTGGGTCCGATGCAGCACGGAAGAAGACGGCAGCGGTAACATGGCAGAGGAGTCCCCACTAGCTGAGGGATGATGCTGGGCGGCATTAGAAGAAAAAGAGCTATGAAAACACACAACTATGCATTGCTGATGCAAAAAGTAATGTGAGAGAGAGCGCTGAAAAGAGTGTGAGCCGCTGCCTAGAATAAGAGGTCAATTCTTATCATGAAAAATGTGAAACAGAGCCAATACCGTACTTGGGAATGCCTCAATTGAGGTAAAACCTTGTTTGGAATTGGTTTAGGCGCGCTTGAACCACGTGTCAGAAATAATGCTCTGCCTAGTCAAGGATATATGAATTATCCACACAGGACAGATATTCTCTGATGTGTTGATATATCTGCCAGGGTAAACTTTAGTACCGATTTATCAGTATATGACTAGCAGAATAATAATTTCATATATAACTGCTTATATCATCCACAAAAGGCAAGATATTAATGTAGTACAATATTATGAAACAATGGTTTTGTTTTGGCAGTTACCGCCGCGGCCCGGGGGTTCGTAACCTTCCCAGGGCCTCTGATGGTGTGTGTCTCAGGTAAGTGCAAAACCTCAGTGTGAAGATCCTTTTAGTTGGTTATGCTTTCAGGTGTCTGGACGTCTGGATAATCCTTAGATGAATTGGTGGTTGATTTTTACCTTCAAACACACTTTTAAGTCCAGGTATAAAGCAAACCTTAATTGTGCTGGTTTTAGATCATCTTTAGTTGGATCTTCCAACTCTCAATAAACACACCTTGAAGTAAAGTGCGATTTCTTTATTTGATTTAAAAAGCTTAAAGGTGCGCCAATAAAAATATAATGGGAATAGGAATGGGGGAAAGGATAAGGTTCAGTGAGCGAGTGTGGGCTCCAACAATCCTCAAAAGTAAAGCGCTCTGTGGTGTTCAATGTAAGTGAACACCGAAACGTTGGAATGAGTGAGTGAGTTGTGCTTGCATTGGCGGGGAGGAGTAAAATGAACATAAAAAGTCCACTCTCGCTCTATTGTCTGTGGTATAGATAAAATCCTCTGTTATCCGTGATTAATGATATCCACTGTGTCAAGTTTGAAGTGGAATCTATGGTTGCTTAGATGAGAAGATTAGAAGTTGGAGTGGTGACTTGTAACCACTTTGTAACCACTTTGTTACAAAGTGGGACAAAGGAGTCACCACTCCAACTTCTAATCTTCACTCACATTGAACACCACAGAGCGCTTTACTTTGGAGGATTGTTGGAGCCCACACTCCCTCACTGACCCTTATCCCTTCCCCCATTCCTATTCCCATTATATTTTTATTGGCGCACCTTTAAGCTTTTTAAATCAAATAAAGAAATCGCACTTTACTTCAAGGTGTGTTTATTGAGAGTTGGAAGATCCAACTAAAGATGATCTAAAACCAGCACAATTAAGGTTTGCTTTATACCTGGACTTAAAAGTGTGTTTGAAGGTAAAAATCAACCACCGATTCATCTAAGGATTATCCAGACGTCCAGACACCTGAAAGCATAACCAACTAAAAGGGATCTTCACACTGCGGTTTTGCACTTTCCAGAGACAAACACCATCAGAGCTCCTGGGAAGGTTCTGAACCCCCGGGCCGCGGCGGTAAGTGCCCAAACAAAACCATTGTTTCATAATATTGTACTACATTGATATCTTGCCTTTTGTGGATGATATAAGCAGTTATAACACATCAGCTCACAGCTCAGCTCACTCACTCATCCCAACGTTTCGGTGTTCACTCACATTGAACACCACAGAGCGCTTTACTTTGGAGGATTGTTGGAGCCCACACTCCCTCACTGACCCTTATCATTTCCCCCATTCCTATTCCCATTATATTTTTATTGGCGCACCTTTAAGCTTTTTAAATCAAATAAAGAAATCGCACTTTACTTCAAGGTGTGTTTATTGAGAGAAAAATGGCACCCAAAAAGCCAACCACGCAGAAAAAACAAACCAAGTGGGCTGAGCAGGCTGAGGGACCAAAAACACGTTCCCAAGAGCCGAAAGCCAGGCTAAGGGCTACCACAAAGGCCGCGGCCAAAAAGAAGGTTGCAGCAGGACCAAGCAAGAGCAAGCAAACAAAGGCTGGCCAAGCTCATGCCCAACAGATAGGTAAGAGGGGACGAAGCCCCACCCCACCCTGCCCCACATCCCCCCCCCCACGTGGCACCAAGGCCATAGCCAAAGGCCCCAAACACAGGGCCCGAAGCCACAGCAGGGGCCCAAGGCGCAGCAGGGGCCGAACCAGGTCCAGAAGCCGCAGCAGGGGCCCAATGCGCAGCAGGGGCAGAACCAGGTCCAGAAGCCACAGCAGGGGCCGAACCAGGTCCAGAAGCCGCAGCAGGGGCCCAATGCGCAGCAGGGGCAGAACCAGGTCCAGAAGCCACAGCAGGGGCCGAACCAGGTCCAGAACCAGGTCCAGAAGCCGCAGCAGGGGCCGAACCAGGTCCAGAACAAGGGCCAGAAGCCACAGCAAAGAGAATGAGCTGTGTGTGCAGGGACCTTTAAATAAGGTATCCGGCGTGTGACACCTACGCGTTCGCTTACGCGCACGTCCGGCCGTTCGCACGGCCGTGCGGAACCCGGAAACCGCTGGGGCATTACTTATCTGCTGCCGAGAAGAAGAAGAAAGATGGCGCCCACTATCTTCACCCGCCAACAAGAAGAGATCATCATGCTCGTAAGTGTCTTTTAAGGACTATGCTTTGATTTGTAAATGCTGCTCTACATGTTAAGGATGCGCATGAAGTAATAGATTGTTTTTAAATTTGCACACCCAAGTGCACGCCACACACGTGCCAAACAACAGTGCGGCCAGATTTGAAAGTTAACTTAGGCTAGAAGTGTGTGTATGTGTTCATGTGATTGAACCAAAGAATGTATTGTTGCCACTTCATGATAGGCATTTCTGATTTCTTGCTATGTTTGATTTCTGTTTTGTAGACCATGCTGGAGCGCAGGTACGACTACATGCCCAACTCGTTTGAGAAACGAAACGTCGCCCTGGAGATCATCTCGGAGATACAACACCAGACCGACACCACCTTCACCCACACACAGATCATGCAGCATTGGTCGGACCTGAAAAGACTGCACATGCCCTGGGTGCATGCAAAATGTAACTACCACAGAAGTTAGGCCTTTTATTTATAATGCCTTTTCTTTGGTAGTGTTGGAAATGGATTACCGCATTCGCCGCACCCGGAGGTGCACAGGCCGACCAGTGCTGCATGATTCTGCAGCTGGGAGTGAAGCTGGTGGATCTCCAGGGCGACGGGCCGACCCCTCCTCTGTGGCCTCCTCAGACCAGCCCCTGGACCTTACCACAGAGGAGGGGCGGCACAGCGTGGGCAGGGAGTCGTATCCTGCCACGCATGCGGGAGCCTCTGGTATGTCACTCTTCATGTATACGCACACACATATACATGCTATCTCCTACCCAACTGATTCCTTTCATCTGTTTATCTAGATGCTTCTGGAGTGGGTGAGGAAGTGGAAGAGGAGGCAGCAGATGTGCTACAAGCAGAAGCTGGAGAAGGTGAGTGATGTGAACCAGACTTGCCAAAAGACATTTTCTGACTGAGAAATTTGACAATAAAACTGAACATATTTCCCATGTTTCTACAGGCACTTCTTCACAGCAGAGCCAGGACCCAGGACCTCAGCGTGTTGTCCCCAACGAGCCAGCTCGCGGCCACCAACCAAGTAAGTAGTCAGGGCATTATTAGCATTTATGTGGTACTTGACATCAACACACATATACATCAAGCCCTAGCCAATAGCAATATAAGAGTGACCTGTGGCCACTTCCTTAGCTTACTGACTTGCCAGAATTACATATGTAGCCTTGATTTATTTGTGTAACTTCAAAACATTCAATCCACAGGTGGCAAACATGTATTGGTATGAATCTAATGTTTTTTTCTCCATTTGTTACAGGGACCACACGGCAACAAATTTTTGAAATGAATAGGAGGGTCCTTGCGTTGGTGGCCGATATGAAGGTGATGGTTGACTCGTTGGGGACAACAGAAGAAGACGAAGAGGAGTAAAGTCCTGGGTCCTGGCCCTGTTCTGCTGAGGCATTTTTTAAAAATTTTAAATAGTTTTTATTAAAAAAAAAAAATGTGATTTGCCCAGAGCAAAAAACATGTTAATGTTTTAAGCCAAAAAAGTTTTATAGTAAAAAAAGTTAAAAGAAACCAACGTTTCAGTGTCATTTCTGGTAACACATACATTTAGCAAAAAGAAAGGGGCAAATACATATTTTGAGGTCAAGATTCAGATGTCCACGAAGTGATTTGGGAAAGTTTTAGGGGGCTAAAATGGAAGAAGAACCTGAGCGCTAAGTGATTTGTGTAAGTTTTAGGGTGCTAAAATGGAAGAAGAACCTAAGCGCTAAGTGATTTGGGTAAGTTTTAGGGTGCTAAAATTGGAAGAAGAACCTAAGCGCTAAGTGATTTGGGTAAGTTTTAGGGACCTAAAATGGAAGAAGAACCTAAGCGCTAAGTGATTTGGGTACGTTTTAGGGTGCTAAAATGGAAGAAGAACCTAAGCGCTAAGTGATTTGGGTAAGTTTTAGGGTGCTAAAATGGAAGAAGAACCTAAGCGCTAAGTGATTTGGGTAAGTTTTAGGGTGCTAAAATGGAAGAAGAACCTAAGTGCTAAGTGATTTGGGTAAGTTTTAGGGGGCTAAAATGGAAGAAGAACCTAAGCACTAAGTGATTTGGGTAAGTTTTAGGGACCTTCAATGGAAGAAGAACCTAAGCGCTAAGTGATTTGGGTAAGTTTTAGGGTGCTAAAATGGAAGAAGAACCTAAGCGCTAAGTGATTTGGGTAAGTTTGAGGGTGCTAAAATGGAAGAAGAACCTAAGCGCTAAGTAATTTGGGTAAGTTTTAGGGTGCTAAAATGGAAGAAGAACCTAAGCGCTAAGTGGTTAGGGTGAGCTTTAAGGGCCCAAAAGGGAAGAGGCAGGATAGCGCTAAGTGGTTAGGGTGAGCTTTAAGGGCACAAAAGGGAAAAGGCAGGATAGCGCTAAGTGGTTAGGGTGAGCTTTAAGGGCAGAAAAGGGAAGAGGCAGGATAGCGCTAAGTGGTTAGGGTTAGCTTTAAGGGCAGAAAAGGGAAAAGGCAGGATAGCGCTAAGTGGTTAGGGTGAGCTTTAAGGGCCCAAAAGGGAAGAGGCAGGATAGCGCTAAGTGGTTAGGGTGAGCTTTAAGGGCACAAAAGGGAAAAGGCAGGATAGCGCTAAGTGGTTAGGGTGAGCTTTAAGGGCACAAAAGGGAAGAGGCAGAATAGCTCTAAGTGGTTAGGGTGAGCTTTAAGGGCACAAAAGGGAAAAGGCAGGATAGCGCTAAGTGGTTAGGGTGAGCTTTAAGGGCACAAAAGGGAAAAGGCAGGATAGCGCTAAGTGGTTAGGGTGAGCTTTAAGGGCCCAAAAGGGAAGAGGCAGTATAGCGCTAAGTGGTTAGGGTGAGCTTTAAGGGCCCAAAAGGGAAGAGGCAGGATAGCGCTAAGTGGTTAGGGTGAGCTTTTTTGTATTAGAAGTGATGGGAGTGAAATTATGTATGCGAGCACTTTAATGAGTTAAGTTTGTAGTGCGCAGGCGCAAGATCGTAAGTATTCCGTCTGGACGAATATTTTTGGAAAAAGTGAAACAGGATGTATCGGGAAACGGAAAGGATTCGTGTGAGGCTACGATGGGAAAAGGGCAAAAACGAAAGGCTACGTTGTTAGCTGAGAAAATGAATCTGAAAAGTCTCGATGGAAACTGACATCCTCGTACGCGTACTCTGGCATACGAGCGGACGGAAGCTTTATAGCAGGTTTACGAAGCATGCTTGGAATCACTCGCACATTCATACGAGAGCGGGAACTTTTGAAAATGATACGACGACGGCACTAAAACAGAAGTTTTTTGGTGTCTCTCTGAATCGAGGCTATTGAGTATCCATCACCAGGGCCTGGATAATACCTCGGGTTGGTCCACAGTCATACCCCTCGATTCAAAGAGCAAAAGTTAATTGATTTTGGATCGAGATTCGTAAGTTTGGGTGGGTGTTAGTCATTTTTTCCTGTTTTTTTGGCCATTTCCGACTCGCACGAGCCTACGTACGAATTCGTATATGCTCTTACGAGCATCGGAAGTTCGTTCCTAAATTTTAGGATCAAATCCTAAAACTTAGGATCAAATCCTAAAACTTAGGATCAAAACGTAAAACTTAGGATCAAAACGTAAAACTTAGGATAATCGGATGTGTTTAGGTGTGATTCAGAGAGCAGTTTTCAAACCTCTAAATACGTTTTAAAAGAAAGCCACTGCCGACACCTTTTAGCAGTCGTATTGCTGTTCTTGAACAGGTTTTTTGGCTATGTGGAGGAGTCTGCGCGTCTGGAGCTCCAATGAACTGCATGTATCAGCATGGCCGAGGCCATAAATTGTATGGCAATGCATACCTGATTCATGTATGCCTTATAAAAGCATTTTAATGTGGACCTTAATTAGTCCTTTGCATGTAAACCTTTATTTTGCAATATATTTGCGTTAATTAAAGAAACTTATGTCCTTTGTTATTTATTTTTAAATTGATGTACTAGAATAATATTTTTAGATTGCATTTATTGGTGTAGTTGTTTACCTTTGCTTTGTTTAATTATTTAAGCACATCTTTGGTCAGATGCATCACACTTACTGAGGAGAGGAGAGCGGGATAAAGTGCAGGATGTGGGTTACTGCTGTATTTTGCACAGACACAGCAGAGCTGGGGGCACGGAAAGGTCAGAAATCAAAGAATGCAGAGCAACACAGCCACAAGGCCCTTTCTGTTTGCAGGCTGCCCGATAATACCTGAGCCGCCATCTTGGCTGTTTCTAGACTCATAACATGCAGAAGTTGCTGGGTGTTTTTTTATATTTGAGATCTGTATGTAGAGGGTGTGGGTAACCACACACAAAATTTTAAGTTGTACCATTTGAAGCCAAAATATTAAAATTAAATCCACAAGTAAAAAATGCAAGTTAACTAAAAATTAAACAAAGTAAGATTTACTTATGCAAATGCATTCATTAATGGTTGGTTACTACAAAATGAATGAAATAAAGAAAAATAAAAGACCAAATATTTAGAATGCACTTTAATGAGGTAAGTTTGTAGTGCGCAGCCGCAAGATCAGAAGGATTTACGTCCAGACAAAAAAGGAAAAAGGGCAAAACCAATGTTGCAACCTGAGAAATGAAACGGAAAAATCAGGATGGAAACTGACATAGGTCTGATTTGCGAACTGCCATACGAACGGACGTACATTTTAGGATAGAAACGTATTTGCTTATAGAATCACTCGCAAGTTCATACGAGCGCATGAGCGTTCGGGAAAAATAGGATGATCGGCACCAAAATCAAAGCTGTTACATGTTTCTTTGAATCGACCCCATAGAGTTCAAGGTGTGATCTGAAATGGTGATTGGATCAATCCCAGTTTTTCCCACTAATTGGAGATACTTATGCCCCCCAAACAGATAGTCTGTTCCTCTGCTCCAGCTCCAGATACGATGCCCACCGTGAACTGCCTCTGTTCGATCAGCAGGACCCCCAACAGTCAACCCGGCCTGCACACTCCCCCGAGCCACCCCCCCACCACCACCGTGCACAAAAGGGGCGCAATCGCCCTGAGCCCAGCCGGAATAGTGCTACCCACTGTGCGTGGAGAGTGAGGAGTGGCCCCCGGGGTCCCGCCCCCCGGAGCCCGCATTAGAGTCAACCCACCAAGCCCATTTGGGGTACATTCCTTCACAGAGCTCGCCCCCCTGCTTGCTGCACTCCCCCAGTTGGCCCCCACACCCACCTTCCCTTTCGGCGCCCAGGCATCCGCCAACCCTCCACCCCTTAGCCCATCCCCCGGACCCCAGGGGACACCCCCTAGCCAGAACCCCCACCAGACAGGCCGTTCATTGCACACAGCCCCCCCACCAAATTTGCTCCTCGTTGGGCAGCCAGCAGGGAGGCCCGGGTCAAATCTCACTCCAAACAGTTCGGGGCAGGTTCCCCAGAGAGAGAGAGGAACACACCCAGATCAAACATACAAAAAAAAAAAAAAGTCACGTTTGGCAATAGGAGATGGATGAAGGACACCATGCTATTTATTCTTCCAGTGGGGTGGGAGAGCCCCCCCCCCTCTGCAATGGTCTGTGGTCCCGCTGCACTCTTGGTATGGTGAAAAGTCCAGCCAAGTCCAGGAACACGAAAAAATTGTCCAGGTCTCCTGGGGTTCAGCGCGTGAAGGAGCCACCAGCCTCTCTGACAATTAGGTAGATTGGGAAGCCTCACTTGTATACTGATCCACTGATCCCTAATTTTCTGCAACAGTGGTTTCAGTGGTTTCAGTTGTCGTCTCACCCAAAGCTTCGAGCGAGCCAGGTGATCTGACCAGCATCCCAGACTTTTTTTTAGAATGTCCTCTTTAACTTTATATTTATACTCTGTAGATTCTGTCCAGCTTGACAGTGGAGCCTGGGAGACTTCTGAGCAGCTTGCTGAAGATGGAGTTAGCTACAGACTTGAGATCTGCATTCTAGGAAGGTTATTCTGGTGATTTCTATTTTCCAAATAATCATAGTGCAACTTCCGGTTTGAGAGCTGGGCCAGCTGAGACACATTTGCTTGTTTCAGGTGGGAGAGGCGTTCCTCTGTGACCTCCTTTGCATTTTCTAAGGCTGGCGCCCTGTTCTCCACCAGGGCCACATTGTGTTGAATAGTTTCTATCTCTTTTCGGAAGGATTTCTCAATCCTAGAGACCAGTGCTTCTGGGTCCTCTTTAGTTGGCATTGCCTTTAGGTCCATTTTGGTGGGGAGGGAGAGGAGAAGGGACTTCAGATCCTGATCAGGCTCTCAAGGGCCGCGCATTAGCGGTTGCACAGCCTCATATATCCATCCCATCGTAGTTTTCTTGGTAGGTGTAGAGGCCTCTCCCTGGAGTCTGGACCCTCTCAGGGGTGACCTGCATGACGAAGCTGCCGCCTGCCACCCCAATCCTGGGAACAGCACCAATTTATCCCACGACTCATAAACCTCTGGGGGGTTTGTGCATGACAGGACTCCTCCTTGGGCTCAGGTGATCTACCCCACTTCTCTAAATCCCAGTCCTCTGAAAGCGAGGGCCTCCCAGGTCTACGGGGGGCGCTGCGCCCATGATCGGAAGTGTCAACACATGAGTAGTGTTCTCTAACTTCCAGTAAGTAAAATACAAGGGGTGCAAACAGGGGAGTATTTTTTTTTCTAACCCCCAGTAAATAGATTGCAAGTGGTACAAATAGGGGAGTCATTTTCTCTATCCCCCAGTAAGTAGAATGCAAGAGGTGCCTACAGATGAGTAGTTTTTTCAAACCCCCGGTATGTTGAATGCAAGGGTTGCCAACAAGTGAGTAGTTTTTTCTAACCTTTCAGTAAGTAGAATGCCAGATGTGCCAACAAGTGAGTAATTTATCTAACTCCCAGTAAACTCTAGTATAATGCAGGTGGTGCCAACAGGGGAGTAGTTTTTTCAAACCCCCAGAAAGTTGAATGCAGTTGGGGTCAACAAGTAAGTAGTAATTTCTAGCCCCCAGTAAATAGAATGCATGGTGTGCCAACAAGAGAGTAGTTTTTTCTAACCTCCAGTAAGTATAATGCAGGTATTGCCAACAGGGGAGTATTTTTTTCTAATCACCATTAAGTGGAATGCAAGGGGTGCCAAAATTGAGTAGTGTTTTTAACGCCCAATAAGTATTAGGTAAATAGTGAGTAGTTTTTTGAAGCCCCCCCCCCCCCCCCGTAAGTAGAATGTAAGAGGTGCCTACAGGTGAGTAGTTTTTGCAAGCCTCCAGTACGTTGAATGCAAGGGTTGCCAACAAGTGAGTCGTTTTCTCTAACTTCTCAGTAGGTAGAATGCCAGGAGTGCATTATCTAATCCCCAGTAAATTGTAGTATAAGATTTGTAATGTCAACAGGGTATTTATTTTTTCAAACCCCCAGTAAGTTGAATGCAGGTGGGGCCAACAAGTAAGTAGTAATTTCTGGCCCCCAGTAAATAGAATGCAAGGTGTGCCAACAAGGAAGTAGTTTTTTCTATCCTCCAGTAAGTATAATGCAGGGGAGTATTTTTTCTACTCACCATTAAGTGGAATGCAAGGGATGCCAAAAGTGAGTAGTTTTTTTTAACTCCCAATAAGTATTAGGCAGATAGTGAGTAGTTTTTTTAAACCCCCCATAAGTAGAATGTTGGTGGTGCCAACAAGTTAGTAGTGTTTTTCAATCCCCAGTAAATAGATTGCAAGAGGTGCCAAAAGGGGAGTCGTTTTTTTTTTCTAACCCCCAGTAAATAGAGTGCAAGCAGTTCCAAAAATGGAATATTTTTTTGTACCCTCCCCCCGTCCTTGTAAGTAGAATGCAAGAGGGTGCCAAAGAGTGAGTGTTTTTTCTAACCCCCAGTAAATATAATTCAAGAGGAGCCAACACAGGAGTGTTGTTTTCTAATCCCCAGTAAGTTTTATCCTGGTTGTGCCTGTGTGTTTTCTAACCCAGTAAGTAGATTGCAATGGGTGCCAATAACTGAGTGTTTCTTTCTAATCCCCAGTAAATGGAATGCAAGGGGTGTCAACAAGTGAGTAGTTATTTTCTAACCCCCAGTAAGTAAAATGCAAGAGGTGCCAACACAAGAGTAAATATCCCCAGTAAGCTTTATCCTGGTTGTGCCAACAAGTGAATAGTTTTTTCTATATTACAGTAAGTATAATGCAAGAGGTGCCAACAAGGCAGTAGTTTTTTCTAACCCGCAGTAGGTTTAATGCAAGAGGTGCCAAAAGGGGTGTAGTGTTTTCTAGCTACCAGTAAGGAGAATGCAAGGGGTGCCAACAAGTGAGTTGTTTTTTTCTATATTAATGAAAGGGGTTCCAACTATTGAGTTGCTTTTTTCCAACAAGTGAGTTGTTTTTTCCAACCCCCAGTAAGTAGAATGCAAGGAGTGCCAACAAGTGACTGTTTTTTTTCTAAATTAATGAAAAGAGTTTCAACTATTGATTGTTTTTTCCAGCAAATGAGTTGTTTTTTCCAAACCCCAGCAACTGGAATACAAGAGGTGCCAATAGGGATGTCGTTTTTTCTAACCCCTAGGATTTTGAAGGCAGGAGGTGCCAACAGGTGTGTAGGTTTTTTTTAACCCCTGGTAGGTTGAATGCAAGAGGTGCCAACAGGTGAGTAGCTTTTTCTAACCCCCAGTAAGTAGAATGCAAGAGGTGCCGACAGGGGAGTCGTTTTTTTTTCCATTTTTTATACCCCCAGTAAGGAGCAGACTTTTTGTGTAGTGGACTTGCACCAGCCCCTACTGTTGGCCCAACAGTGGCTTGCTGATATTATTGCCTAAAAAACGCTTGCTGTGCTACCTTTTCTGGTCATCTTTGTAGAGAGCACTTGGTAAAGCAAGTTTAAGACGTTTAAAAGTATGAAAATACTGCAGCAGAAAGAACCTGGATGACGCAATGGGGGTGTAATGCTCTGTGAGTCTCCCACCTTCTTTGAGCTGGCAACCCCCAATCTCCACCACCGCTTATGGCTTTAGTCAAGCCCCAGTTTGCTGGGACGCGTGATATGCCTCGTCGGACACGGTATCCTCCAGGTCTTAAATGGTGCAAAGGATGCCAGCTCACGGTGAAGACAGAAGGAACACGATGGTATGCTAAGGCCAAGGTCGTTCACGGGAAAACAGTCCAACCAGGTGTCTACTCACGGGGATGAGGCAGGGGATGAGGCAGGAGAATAGTCAGAAACCAGCCGAAGGTCAAGCCGGGTGGTCAGAGGTACGTGGTATCCAAAGGGGTCAAAGATCATGGTCATGTAGCTGGGATTGTCAAACAAAGCTGGGTCAATCTCGAAGAATAGCACAGTTAACGTCACACCCGGAGCAGTTCTAGGTATAACAGGCATAAGAGGTCAGGGCTGAACTTTATTTAAAGGATGACTGGCCAATAGGAGTAAGGGGAATAGCGTGAGTGATCAATTAATTTAATATGTGATTGGAAATGATCCCTGGGGCTGGACTGCCCTGGCCAGTCAGGCTGTCCAGCCCCTGAGACCCTCATGTGTGTGTGTTAAACTTTAATTAGACAGAGTGGCATCTGCTGCGAGCCTCTCTATTAAAAAGCCATACGTCTGAAGGGGAGCAAGGGAGGCAGACAGGGCGACTCACCGCGCTCTTCGGCTTCCGGGAATGGTGAGCACGCCCTGCTCCAGAAAGCCGGGGAATGCTGCGCCAGCTGGGAGGCGCTCATCACTGGTCCCCAGGGACAGGTGAGTTCCTCACAGTGGGCCTATTTGTAACAATGTCCTTGATTCACAGCCTCCTTTTCCTTTCCTTTCACATGTGTTTGTGTATTTTTTGTGAGTTTTTGCAGCTATTATCAGGATTTTGTGTCTTTTTTCATGCGTATGTGCATTGACATTCTCGGGAATGTTAGGTTATTGGTATAGGCTTGTGAATGATTCCGAGCCTTGATTGTTGATTCGAACACAGCCAATAAAACAAGGGTATTTACGCCCAACTTACGAGGTGGATTTCCTATTGAAAGTTTGCTGTCGTGGTGTGAGTTGCAGTGTGATGGAGGTGGATTACGTGGAGGAATATGAGCGTGTGCAGCTACGGGGCATTCTATGCGCACGTTTGGATATCGGTCGCATGCATGACGTTGAGCTATTCGAGCTCACCCAACTGAACCCTGTTTCCCTTGAGAAACTGTATAGTGAGCTGCAGCCATGGTTGGCCCCCACCACAAGGAAGGGGCATGCAATTGCAGGCATGACCAAATTGGTCGGCTTCCTTCAATTTCTAGCGAATGGCTCGTTCCAGAGGCTGGGTTCCCTCTCCGTGGGCATGTCCCAGCCTATGCTGAGCCGCACACTAAACAAGTTTCTGGATGGCATGGCTACCATGTTTCTAAAATACATCTGTTTCCCTGACAACGTGGTAGCCTGGAATGCGTTGAAGTTGGGCTTTTATGATATAGCCGATATACCTATAACGCCATGGGTGCGATCGACTGTACGTATGTAGCACTGGTGCCTCCAGCTGCTGATGAACATCTATACAGGTATGTGGTTTTTCTTATATGTAACATAATGTAGCCTTGCATTGTATATTTTAATGTAGACCTAAATCTAAAAAAAAAAAAATCTAAAGCTACTATGTATTTTTACTGTTATATATGAGGTTGTTCCACCCAATATTAACTAATAAGGACCCCTTAACAATTATAAATTACAATGTACAATATTGTATTTAGTTTTATTTTTTATTTTGCAATTACAGAAACCAAAAGATGTTTCATTCAATCAACGTGCAAAGTGTTGTTGGTCCCGTCCTTCGGTGTCTCAGCGCTATGGCTGGTTTTCCTGGTTCTACCTATGATGCCTATATTCTTAGGAATTCCAGTCTGGCAACTTGTCTGGTGGTTGGCTACTGGGTAAGTGTTTATTAATAGCTAACTTGACTTACTTCAATGTGTAACTAGTATAAATTTCGGAGTGCCCTGCCTCAACATATGATGGTCTTCCCCTCTGAATAAATGTTATATAATGTAATTCGATATTGAGATTATTTTTTTTTTGGTTAAAGGTAATTCGGGATACCCCCTTCTTCCGTGGCTAATGACCCCCATCCTGACCCCCATTCTGCGCCCTCAGACACAGCCACATGAAGTCTACAATTGGGTCCATCGGAAGACCTGGGCTGTTTAAATGGCATTTGGCTTTCTGAAGAGTAGTTTCCGCTGTCTGGGGGGGGGGGGGGGGCTCTGTAGTATGAGCCTGCAAAAGTTATTAAAATAATAGTTTCCTGCATAATTCTACATAACTTTGCCATGATGCAGAAGGTGCCCCAATATCTGGATGTTTCCCTCTCTCCAGCACTTCTGGACATACCAGAATAGTTGTATGTTGGCACCCAGAGTTCGTCTGGTCAGTCTGTCTGTCAGGGAGCACCTGATTTCGAGTCATTTCAGTTAAGCTTTATGTAATGTGTTTGTTATCAATCTGTGTTTTTGTGTTAGTTATTCGTTTTTTTTCAGGCCAAATTAAATTTTGGTTACACAAACTTCATTTATGACAAATCATTTATAAGTTTTTTTTTTTTTTATTGTAGAAAGAAAAGCTTTTTAACTATAAAATAATAGTTGTAAATGTACATGATTGTCATTCATGATCAATTGCCGTTACATAGGAAATCAGAAATTACCAAAGCAATTTAATGGTATGGTGACTGCCCAAAGTATGGTTGTTGTGCAGCCTGTTGAATGACCACCATCTGGGCAAGGGTAGAATTCAGCATCTGCCACTGCTCCAGCATTGCCTCCCTCTGTCTACTGCTGGTCTATATTTCCTCCATCATGAATTAGAGTATTAATAACTTGGGTCATGTGTATAGCCATATTTTGTTAAAAACTTTCGCTGTTTTGCCGGAAGGTGCGGCTATCACTTCTCCAAGCTGACTCCATCAGCTGCACACGCTTCACCAGGGTAAGATGGCGACATTGCTGAGTCCGTCGTCCTCTTACCCGAGTTTGGACGCGTGCAGCTGCTGGTGGGCCAGGGCTAGTGACATATTCTCGGTGTGCCACACACCCCGCTTCCCTTTTAATACTTACAATCGGGTTACTCCACCAGCAGGTGGCGACGTGCAGGGAGAAGTCTTGAAAATGAGCCCCTTTCAGCATATATATATCTGGGACCTCCCACTGAATCACCAGTTTTTTCTCTCTGCATGAAGCGACAAGACAGAAGAATGAAGTCTCCTGCTTGCAGTTAGCCGGGGTAAAATCCGGCATCCCCTTTTGGTCTATTTCTGCCCAGTTCTTGTGTGTTTATTATGCTTAGTTAAATGGAAGCCTCCCAGCCTAGGCTGCGGGCTGGGCAAAGGTAGATGGCACTTTAGGTGCCTAGGAGCTTATCTCCTCCGCTCGACCCCACTTGTGGGGCAATGCGGCTATCCGGCTGGTGATCCGGATTTGGGATGCGCCTGTCCCGATGTCCCTTTAGGTCACCTTCTCCCGCTTGGCCTTCTCCCTTCGCTAAGGGGGGGGGTGTGTAATGTGCATGAGTGCTTTACTTTACTGTGAAAAGGTCTTAGTGTCAGCGCATGGACAGGGCTGCTGGGGCCTGTTTTTCACTGTTTGTTTGTTTTTCCCTCCCTTTGCTGGCCGAGACGCGCTGTCTCCGGGCCCGCCCCTCGCTTCCCTGGTCTCATTAGAGACCTGGACGCTGCAGCCGGTGGGGGAAGAGCTTCCTTGCTGCTGAAAACGACACAGGTAAAACGGCCCCACCATTACGCACGTGGGGCCGTTCTTATGCTATGGCTGCTTGCGCAGCATTTTTCTCCCTGGGGCATTTCTACTTATGGGGAATGTTGTTGTTTCACATAGGGGGATATGTGCTCCAGTGGCTGCGATTGTTCACTTTACCTTTGTGATTCGCATATATATGTATATATTTAATGTGTAGTGTGTAGGTATGTGTATGTATATATATATATATATATATATATATGTATATTTATATATATGTATTTATATTTATATATGTATGTGTATGTATGTACAGGTATGTTTATATATATGTATGTGTATGGGCATGTATTTATACACAGTATGTGCTCTGATTTTTTTCACTCTGCTTTGCCTTGAAATTACATGTGTCATGTATATTTATTCAAGATGTTTAAGCTAGCCATATATGTTTGCCTTATTGGTTATGTATGATTGTAGCTTGGGGACTGACTGTGGTCTCTTTTCCCCCACAGATTCTGGGATCCCATCACTGCAGTGGCTCTCCCGGTCTGTTATACCTGGCTAGTCTTAGTCTCTAAATTGGGATTTTTCTAGGTTTAAAAAAAAAAAAAAAATCCTCCCACTTCCGGGACTTTAATTATAAAGGGGCATCCCGGGTTGCTTATTGCGTAAAACCCTGGGTTGTTGCGAATACCATAAATTCACCATATGGAGGCTTCCAATGTTACCGGAAATGGCTCCTTGGGGCCATCCAGGTTGTGTGGGGGCTGTGGGGTTCCGCTCCCAGGCGATGATGTCATATTATGTGTTCCATGTGCTCAGCAGAACATTGCGCGCCAGTCCGTTGCTCCGGCTTCTGGCTCCTCGCAATTTCCGTCATCTCCTACCCCCCCCCAACCTAGTCCGGACCCCGTGTGACACTGTCAAAAATGGGGATTCGCATTCCGAGGTGCATGCGCGGTTGGCCAACCTCGAGAAAATGATCTCCGCTTCAGTGGCTCAGAAGGCTACGGCAAAGCAGAAGCACCTTGCTCCGGCAGTACCTGCCCCGGAGGATGAGGTATCTGAATTTTTGGATTATTCCGATTGTCCCCCTGATGAGGAGGGGGAACTTCTTGAGGAATCGGATGAGCCTGCAGACCAGCTATTGTTTGATACTGCTGGTGATCAGGCTGTGGGGGTGTCCCTTGACACTCTTTCTATTTTGGCTCAAATGTTTAAAGTTTTGGCCTTGGATCCGCCTGCGGTGGTCCCTCTGCCAAAAGGTGAGTTGTTTTATGTACCCCAGCCGCGTTTGGTGTTTCCCAGGCAACAGCACCTTAAGGAATGAGAACAACCCACGCGCCTGGCTGGAACTCCTCCTAATTGGGATAAGCGTTATCCCTTTCCAGAGGACTTGGTGAAGCTTTGGTCAGTGCCCCCCGAAGTCGACACCCCGGTGTTGGGGTTGACTGGCCCGGCTGCGTTGCACCTTTCTGGCACCACTACCATTAAGGATGGTGAGGATCGTCGGATTGATCAATTGGCTCGCCATGGTTTTATCAGTGCCGGCTCGACACTACGGCCAATTTGTGCTTTGGCGCTTCTGTTGCTGGCTGTTAGATCCATGATTAGGGATCTGCTTGCAGATCTTGATCCCGCTTGTGATATGATTAGCTCTCTCAAGCAGTGTAAGTCGTTTGTTTCTTTTGCCCTGACTGCTCAGGACGATGCTCTTGCGACGAGTAGCAGGACAGCGGCATTGCTGGTGGCTATTCGTCGGTCTATATGGCTGCGCCAGTGGACGGCGGACCTTAATTCTAAAAAGGCGCTTACAGCGCTACCTTTCGTAGGTTTACGCCTTTTTGGCAAGAAATTGGATGCTGTTACCAAGGATGGTAAGTTGCCTCAATTCAAGAAACCTTGTCGCTCCTTCAGGGGTGCAAGTTTCTTTAGTCCCTTACTCCTTCGAGGAGCCAGAGCGGGCAGAGGGGCTTCCCTTCCCATTACCGGGGCTGTAGGTTGGTCCCGGGGAAGAGGTCGTGGCCGTCCCGGTCAGTCCTGGGGCGCCAAGCCCAAACCTACTGCTAAGCTCGCTCAGCAATGAGGGGCTGCCCTCACCCGTGCGGGTGGGGGGACAATTGCAACACTCCTCCCTGGTTTAAGGCCGGGAGTCTCCGGACACATAGATCTGGGAGGTAGTGTCGCCCGGTTACAGACCGGAGTTCGAGTCTCGCCCTCCCTCACGGGTTTTCCTGGAAATGGCGGTCATCCGGCCGGTGCAGCACTTAGAGGTGGACCTCAATTTTTACACCATTCTCTTCGCAGCCTGCTAGAAGGACGGGTCAGCTTGCCCCGTCCTGCATCTGAAGTTTTTCAAACTTCCCAGGTTCCCCCTTGCTCTAGCCAGGGTGGTGTCCTTTCGGGGAATACGGTCGGATTTCGGTCAACACAGGTTGTTGCTCACTCAGTCCAAGGTCTGTCTGATTCAGGAGTTGGTTTGGATCCTTCTTTCCAATCCTCGGCCGTCTGTTCTGGAGCTGAGAGCCTTCCGTCTGGTTCTTGCTCTTTTGTCCCATCATGGTCTGGGCCTTCTGGTTCAGCTACGCTCGGACAGTCAAGCAGCGGTTGTTTACTTCAATCATCAGGGAGGGACTGCCAGTCTGGGTGCTCTCAGAGTGGAGTTCCTGATCCTGACCTGGGCGAAGACACATGTTCCTTGTCTCTCGGCAGTCTGCAGTCCGCTCCGGTGGGGGACACTGGAGGTGGACCTGTTTTCCTTTCGCCACAATTGCAGGCTCCCGATCTTTGTGTCACCCTCCCAGGATCCTCTGGCTCGGGCGGCGGAAGCCATATCCCTGAGCCGGGGGAACCTGGGTTTTCTGTACCTGTTTCCTCTGATACTCATGCTAGGCTGAGTGGTACGGAAGCTGGTTCTGGAAAGGGTGTCCGCCATTCTTGTGGCCCCAAGAGGACCAAGACGAGTGTGGTGCGCAGACATCGTTTGGCTGACAGCGAATCAGCTCGTTCTGCCTCTTCGGCCTGATCTGCTCACTCAGGGTCGGCTGTCTTACCCCAGTTTACCAACGCTGGTTTTGATGGCTTGGCTGATGAGACCTCCATCTTGAAGGAGGAGGGTCTTTCTGACTCGGTTATTAAGACTCTGATCGCTGCCTGAAAGAGGTCTTCTTCTATCACCTACTATAGGACTTGGACAGCCTATATCGCTTGGTGTGAGGTTAGGTCTTTGCCTTGTAGGGTCTTTTCGGTCTCCAGGATTCTGGAGTTTTTACAATCAGGGCCGGACTCTGGTCTTCAGCTGAGTACTTTGAAAGGGCAGGTTTCTGCCTTATCTATCTGTTTTGCAGAAGCGTTTCGCGCTTCTTCCTTTAGTTAAAACTTTTTTTCCAGGGGGTTACGCATGTGCGGCCTCCCAGGAAACCATTACTCCCTGTTTGGGACTGGAATTTGGTTCTTTCTGCTCTTCAGGCTCCTCCCTTTGAGCCTTTGCAAGATATTGCTTTGTCTACCCTGACTCAGAAGATTGTCTTCTTGGTAGATATCACTTCGGTTCGGCGTGTCTCGGAGTTGGCGGCCTTGTCTATTCAGGCGCCCTACTTTGAGAGGCATCAGGACAAAGTGGTCTTTCGGTTCAAACCAGACTTTCTTCCTAAGGTTGTTTCTGCTTTTCATTTGAATCAGGATATTGTTCTTCCCTCCCTGTGTCCTAAGCCTAAGACAAGGAGAGGGTTTTGCATTGTTTGGATGTAGTACGCTGTGTTAAGTACTATTTGATTATTACTTCTCCTTTTCGTAAGACTGATGCCTTTTTTGTTATGCCCTGTGGGCCTAGGAAGGGTTTGGTGCCGGCCAAATCTTCCATTAGCAGATGGATACGTCAGGCCATTATTGCGGCCTATTCTGCTAGGGGGAAAGTTCCTCCTTTTCGTATCACTGCTCATTCTACTCGCGCCGTTGGAGCGTCTTGGGCTTTTCAGCACCAAGCTTCTGTTGAACAAGTTTGTAAGGCCGCTACTTGGTCTTCTGTTCATACTTTTTCTAAGTTTTACAAGGTTGATGTGCGGGCCTCAGCGGATGCTGTTTTTGGCCGCAAAGTTCTGCAGACTGCAGTCATTTAAGTTATGCTTCACCTTGCCTTTGGATACCCATACCTTGTGGACACTGCTTTTGGATGTCCCGATCGTAAGTATTAAAAGGGAAGCGGGGTGTGTGGCACACTGAGAATAATACCATTTTGTGAGTACTCACCTGAAAAATGGATATTATCGGTGTGCCACACACCCCGCTTCACCCGCCCTTTTCGGTATCCCGAATCCTTTATATGGTGAAGCTTTTCTTTATTTTGAGGTTACCGTTGGATTTCCTGGTACCTTGTCTTTCTGCTTTTTAAATAACTGGTGATTCAGTGGGAGGTCCCAGGTATATATAGGCCGGAAGGGGCTCGTTTTCAAGACTTCTCCCTGCATGTCGCCACCTGCTGGTGGAGTAACCTGATCGTAAGTATTAAAAGGGAAGTGGGGTGTGTGGCACACCGATAATATCCATTTTTCAGGTGAGTACTCACAAAATGGTATTTTCCTGATGGTGATGCCAAATCCTGTGCAGTAGAGCTCGGCCATGTAACTGTTTGTTGGTTTGCGAGCTGCTGGCCATGCTGGAGCTGGTGATCGAGCTGTGCCAGCAGAGGGCGTGATTGAGGTTGCAGTAGAGGATTTGTGGTAGGCTGGAGCTGGTGCAGTGGCAGCTTCTGTTGCTGTGTTTCCTGTTGGGGGGGCAGCAACATGTTGGCATCCTCCTCAAGGTCATGGATATCTGCCATAATGGGTGGTGTCTGTAGGGACAGAAATTAAAGTATTTAGCTAGTGGTTCACAAATATCCAGTGGGAATTCGTCATCTTGCTTCACATGCATCACCAGTTACTGTACATTACACTTACCAGATCTAATTCTTCAGTAATAGGACTCCTTGATAAAGCCTGCTGCGAAGAACTGGCACCCGAACCTCCAACTGTTTGTTGTTGGGCAATTTGTGGAACTGTTTATTGTGCTTGAATTACATGGTAACCTAAGATTAACACACACACATACCTTGTGTTCTGAAACAGTCCATCCTCCCTGCCACGCCCTGAAGTGTTGCTGGGTATATTAAACCTAACACCAGTTCCTCTGCAGCAGTTATTGGAGTTTTGCTGGGTATCCACCTCCTGTTTGCAACCTTGCTAAAATCAATATAAATTAGAAGGTCATGCACAACATTAACCTGCCCAACCCAAACAACCATCTTTACCCAACTTGAGCTTATTAATCTTCTGACTAACGGCATACTTCAAGTCAGAATATTTTCTTTACAATTGCTCTACATTTCTATGCTCCGTGCCAGAGCAATTCACCTGCCTGGTGATCTCCTCCCAAATTTGCATTTTTCTGATCTTGCTGGTTGCTTTGGATTTGCTCCCATATAATTTGTGGAAATGGTCGGAGACAACAGTAGCCAAAGCAATACATTGGGGCTCACTAAACCGCCCACTCAAACTGCCACGCCGCAGGTTTCGACCAACTGATGACCTGTCTGCCTCATCCTGGGTAGTTGACAAAATAGGTAACATTTGAGGGTACACACTTCTTGTCCCAGGGCTAGGTCCCCTCAGGGTATTTTTGGCTTGGGACTATGACCACACCTCTTGGTTTGTAAAACATTACTGTAGCTTTATTAAATAGATTTAAAACAATTACTGTATTCAAATGACATTATTTACATCTGTATACTTAAGTACATTGCTGTCATAGCATATCTAGATCTCTTGCAAAACTTTTGTGAGTCTAAATGTCATCATCTTCTCTGGAGGCATGAGGGCAGACATGTGACATGTTTCGCCTGATTTGGCTTTATCAATGCCCTATACGTATGACAGACAAACATTTTTTGTTAGTATAATTAGTATATTAGTTATTAAATATATGCTATTTAATATGAGGTAGAAGATAATTTAAATTCATCTAAATACCTTGTTCCAATAACTTTTTCATAGAATCTTCCATTTATATACGCCTTATGAGTTCCCCAAGGAGAGTTGGTAATGCGGCAGTTTCCCTATCTTTAACCTTGCAAGGATTGTTAGTTTGTTATGTTAGTACATTGGGCTCAAACATATATCATATTGAGGGCATCCATTAATTGTTATCTTAGAATACCTGTTCCAAGTGTTCTCCCGTTGAAGAATTGTTTCTAGGTGCCCTTGTAGTAATCTACAGAAAGCAAGACATGAGGTGCCCTTTATATATCCATTCCCTGCTATGACCTTATGGTGTCACAGTATGTAATTGTGTGTACGATTACAATACCTCCAGTGTTTTGAGCTGTCTTAGGCAGTCGCAGCGGCGGATAGTGATCCTTGATGTGCCAGTCGTTCACCGCGCCGGGCTGCGCTGTCCCTTCTGGGCTCCCTCGCGGCTCGTCGGCGTGTCGAGAGCACGGGATACTCACCCGCCGCCGTGGTGACGCTCTTATATGCTCTAGAAAGCTGGTGCGCATCTGCCTCCACTTCTGGCTTTGGCCGGATGTGACACGGCGCGTCGCTGGTCTGGCTTGCATGGTGCGGCGCCATTTTATTGGCGATCCACCATCTTGTTGGGGATTTTTATGTATGTCTGTTGCGGCACCATTTTGTCGGTGATCCGCCATTTGTTTTGTGATTCATTCTTATTAATGGCAAACCGCACTTCTAGTACAAAGTCATTTATATGGGGGACAATGTATTGCAACAGAGCCTTCCCATTTTTTGAATGAAAAATAAATACCTTTCAACACAGTTGTATCTATTCAAGCCAGAACTGCCTAACTACAGTAGTGTACATACAGTATTATTGGTCAAGTTCCCTCAGAAACTATCAAATAGTGGGCCTATATGTTGTTACATTAAGGTAAAGGCAGCGCAATGCCCTTTCTCCTTAGGTTTACACTTTTCATCACAACATGTATAATATATTGTTTACATATATACAGTGCCAGGTGAACTGAAGTATTCATCAACAATGACATTACTTTATACTGCATCTCTATATGAACCATCACTCTATATGGTTCTCAATTCGAATTTTTATGACCTATTTGTTTTTAGGGTCTCCCTATACCTATCTAATGACTCACTGTATCTCTTCTGTGGTTACTCTATCTTACTTATTATTTCTTATTATATGGGTACCTAGTTTAAAGATAGGAGGAAAAGCTCAGGGTTTCATTGAGCCCAGGGTAACGGAACGCCCCCAGCCTATAAATCCACCTCGTTTCCAATTGGAGGGTCATTTTTTCAATGTCCCCTCCACGAGTGGAGGGGTGTATCCTGTCTAGTCCCTGCACTTGAAGGAAGCTCGGATCTTTGTTGTGAAATCTGAGGAAATTATGGCTTATTGGGGTCTTTGGGGACCCTATTTTTATATTATATTGATGTTCATAAGTCCTTTTTTTCAAAGAACGATTAGTTTTGCCCACATAAAAGCATCCACAGCTACAGGTTAACAGGTAAATCACATTTACTGTATTGCAATTTATAAAATGGTGCATCTTGTGGGTTCCTTTATCCCCTATTGATACCGATGAGCTCACTTTTATGTGTCTACACATATTACACCCCCCACATCAATATGTGCCTTTGATCTTACAACACTCTTTTTTTCTATTATGCTCGTAGTGACTACGTACAAGGGTATCCCTAAGATTCTTCGACCGTCTATAGATAACTCTCTGTATTTTTGTCAGGAAGGTATGTAAGTGTTCATCATTTAGTAGAACTAGCCAGTGGGTTCGTAGTATTCGTTGTTTTTTGGCTATGTGCTTTGGTATAAGTCATAATAAGGGTGGGTCCCAATTGTTCCCTATTCCTTTTAGGTCTGTAGAGGAGTCCCTGCCTGTCCATGTTTTTTGCCTTTTTGTAGGCTAATCTTAAAGCCTTATCTTTGTATCCTATTTCCTTAAGTCTGGTCCTTATCCTCGCCGCTTCCCTTTCAAATAGATCCATTGTGGCGCAATTGCGCCTTGCGCGAATGAGTTCCCCATATGGGATACTCTTCAGAAGATGTGCCGGATGCGAGCTGCTAGCTTGCAGCATGTTATTTGTAGAAGTCTTCTTACGATATAAATTTGTGGTTATATGACCATCAGGATCTTTTATAATTTCCAAATCATGGAATGTAATTTTATGATGATCATAACTAGGGATGAGCGAATCGATCCGGACGAACCCGGATTCGTTACGAATTTCATGAAAAATTCGATTCTGAACGAATCCGCATTTCCCGGTGATTCGATCGATCGAAGTTTTCCTTAAAACTCAATGACAGGCATTCTAAGATGGTGGACGGACATGTTCAGACATGTCCCCAGGGGCAAGTGACGATGGGACAGTCACATGCAGCCTATCAGCAGCCAGGAAGCCCGGTGACGTCACCATGCTATATAAAGCGGCGGCCATTTTCCTTTTGCGCAGTTCAGACTTGCATTGCAGAGAAAACGGAGCTAGCTGCAGGGAGGGACAGACAGTTGGTCATAGTTAGGTGAGAGTTTGCGATAGCTAGAGACAGTTACAGATAGGTAAAGAGAGAGACAGATAGTTAGGGAGATTTAGAGTGGTAGATAGAGCTAGGGAAAGATAGATTTAAAACCGGAACAATTCAGCAGCATACAAGTCACAGTGACAGGGTGCTTAGTGCTATGATTCATATTTCATAATAACGGGGTTACTGTTAATATATTTGGTTTGGTTTAAATACAGCTGCACACTGTGCATGCCATGCACATGCTATTTAACCCTTTCTGCTTTTTAGCCCTGAACGCTATTTTAACCCTATCTGTTAAACAAAAGCATTTCTCATAATTGGATTAGTGTTAATATTTTCTGTTCAGCTTAAAATACACCAGGCCACATGGGCATCCCAAGGCAAATGCTATTTGACCCTATCTGTTAAACAAAAGCATTTCTCATATTTGGATTAGTGTTAATATTTTCTGTTCAGCTTAAAATACACCAGGCAACATGGGCATCCCAAGGCACGTGCTATTTTAACCCTATCTGTTAAACAAAAGCATTTCTCATAATTGGATTTGTGTTAATATTTTCTGTTCAGCTTAAAATACACCAGGCCACATGGGCATCCCAAGGCACATGCTATTTAACCCTATCTGTTATACAATATAAGCGTTGATCAGCATCAGCTGCTTTATTAAGCTACTTCAGTTTGCACTTGTTTTTGACTGCTTTCAATAAACCAGGCCACAGGGCACCCCAGAGCTGAACCTTGCACCCTATCTGTTATACAACATAAGCGTTGATCAGCATCAGCTGCTTTATTAGGCTACTTCAGTTTGCACTTGTTTTTGACTGCTTTCAATAAACCAGGCCGCAGGGCACCCCAAAGCTGAACCTTGCACCCTATCTGTTATACAACACAAGCGTTGATCAGCATCAGCTGCTTTATTAAGCTACTTCAGTTTGCACTTCCTTTTTGATTGCTTTCAATAAACCGGGCCGCAGGGCACCCTAAAGCTGCACCTTGCACCCTATCTGTTATACAACATAAGCATTGTTCAGCATCAGCTTTATTAAGCTACTTCAGTTTGCACTTGCTTTTTGATTGCTTTCAATATACCAGGCCACAGGGCACCCCAAAGCTACACCTTGCACCCTATCTGTTATACAACATAAGCGTTGTTCAGTATCAGCTTTACTAAGCTACTTCAGTTTGCACTTGTTTTTGACTGCTTTCAATAAACCAGGCCGCAGGGCACCCCAAAGCTGCACCCTGCACCCTATCTGTTATACAACATAAGCATTGTTCAGCATCAGCTTTATTAAGCTACTTCAGTTTGCACTTGTTTTTGACTCCTTTCAATAAACCAGGCCGCAGGGCACCCCAAAGCTGCACCTTGCACCCTATCTGTTATATAACATAAGCATTGATCAGCATCAGCTGCTTTATTAAGCTACTTCAGTTTGCACTTCCTTTTTGACTGCTTTCAATAAACCAGGCCGCAGGGCACCCCAAAGCTGCCCCTTGCACCCTATCTGTTATACAACATAAGCGTTGATCAGCATCAGCTGCTTTATTAAGCTACTTCAGTTTGCACTTGTTTTTGACTGCTTTCAATAAACCAGGCCGCAGGACACCCCAAAGTTGCACCTTGCACCCTATCTGTTATACAACATAAGCGTTGTTCAGCATCAGCATCATTAAGCTACTTCAGTTTGCACTTGTTTTTGACTGCTTTCAATAAACCAGGCTGCAGGGCACCCCAAAGCTGCACCTTGCACCCTATCTGTTATACAACATAAGCGTTGATCAGCATCAGCTTTATTAAGCTACTTCAGTTTGCACTTCCTTTTTGACTGCTTTCAATAAACCAGGCCGCAGGGCACCCCAAAGCTGCACCTTGCACTCTTTCTGTTATACAACATAAGCGTTGATCAGCATCAGCTGCTTTTTTAAGCTGCTTCAGTTTGCACTTCCTTTTTGACTGCTTTCAATAAACCAGGCCGCAGGGCACCCCAAAGCTGCACCTTGCACCCTATCTGTTATACAACATAAGCGTTGATCAGCATCAGCAGCTTTATTAAGCTACTTCAGTTTGCACTTGTTTTTGACTGCTTTCAATAAACCAGGCCGCAGGACACCCCAAAGCTGCACCTTGCACCCTATCTGTTATACAACATAAGCGTTGATCAGCATCAGCTTTATTAAGCTACTTCAGTTTGCACTTCCTTTTTGACTGCTTTCAATAAACCAGGCCGCAGGGCACCCCAAAGCTGCACCTTGCACCCTATATGTTATACAACATAAGCGTTGATCAGCATCAGCTGCGTTATTAAGCTACTTCAGTTTGCACTTGCTTTTTGACTGCTTTCAATATACCAGGCCGCAGGGCACCCCAAAGCTGCACCTTGCACCCTATCTGTTTATACTAAATAAGAAAATACATGAATATGTCAGGCAGACAAGTGCCAGGATGTTCAAAGAGGAGTGGCAGAAGCCAAGATTCAGCAGGCAGAGGTCGCAGCAGACTAGGGGTGAGTGGCAGCAGGAGTCACGGTGAGAGACCTGATCTGCCAGTATCTGCTAGCGGTCGTGTCTCCACCAGTAACGCATCTGCCATGGTAGATTGGTTAACGCGCTCATCAACATCATCACAAGTTACGTCTGAGACCCCCAGTCTAGGGTCGGTAGGTTCCTCTGACACAACCCTGAGTTGGCATGCCCCGAGAGCAGTCACTGTCCTCCTATTGCCTCTGTCCTACGCCGTTCCCTCCCCCAGCGATGTATCCTATGCTTTGGGTTCAGCTCCATTCTTTAGTGAGGAGGACGATCAGATAGAGGACAGTCAGCAGCTACTGCCCAGCCATGAAATGGAGGTGGCTTCTTTAGCTCGGCAGACAAATAGTGATGTGGACAGTGTCGTGGGTGTTGCGCGCTTTCCAGCTCCTGTGCCAGACACTGAGGAAACCGAGAACATCAGTGACGTACAGCCACAACTCGGTGATGATGATGATGATGATGATGATGAAGCCAATCGCACTTGGGAGCCTGGTGATGAAGGGGCTTCATCTTCATCATCAGGAGCAGAGGGGAGCAGGTTGCCCCGGAGTCAGCAGCTGTGGCAGCAAGGTGTTAGCAGCATGGTTGGCAGTCAGCATGGGGGCACAATTGTAAAGCCTGGAGCCAAACGGGGCCAGGGTAGAGCACCTGCTGCGCGGCAGGCTACCTTATCGGGAGGTAGTGGAGCAGGGGTTCCTGGAATTAGCGACAGTAGCAGTGAATCAGTGAGGCCTGTTGGTGGGAAAAGTAGCTACTCGGCAGTGTGGCAGCTTTTTCTGAAGCATCCGCAGGAGGGTAACATGGCCACATGCAAGATATGTAGGCAGAAGGTGAAGCGTGGCCAGGGTCCAAATGTTGGCACCAAAGGCCTGCGTCAACATATGATGCGTCACCATAAAGCGACCTGGGAGAACCGAGGCTCCCAAACGGTGGTCCAGCCTGCTTCCTCACCAAGTGGCACGCCGCTCCCAATTTCTGCCAGCCAAGGCTCCAGCACCTCAGCCAAAGGCAGCTGTGCGTCATACCCTCCTGCTCGCTCCTGCTCCTCCTCCTCCTCCAAGTCATGCATCCCGCCAGCAATCCATCAGCGAAGCCATGTCCAAGAGACAGCAGCATGCGCCCACTCATCCTACGGCGCAGAAGCTGAATGTGCCTTTGTCCAAGTTGCTGGTGCTGCAGTCGCTCCCTTTTCAGGTGGTGGACTCTGCACCTTTCAGAGAACTGATGGCTTGTGCCGAGCCGAGGTGGAGAGTCCCAAGCTGTCATTTCTTTGCCAAGAAGGCAGTACCAGCGCTGCACACTTTAGTTGAACAGAAGGTGGGCCAGTCCTTGAGCCTGTCGGTGTGTAGCAAAGTGCATGGCAGCGCCAACGTCTGGAGCTATAACTACGGTCAGGGACAGTACATGTCATTTACGGCCCACTGGGTGAATGTGGTCCCTTTGCAGCAGCAGCAGCAACTTGGACAGGTCACGCCACTTCGGCCGCACGCTCCCTGCCCGTTGGGCCTGTGACACCGTGCGACTCGGCCTCCTCATTCTCCGCCATCTCCTCACCCTCCACTGTAGGCTCTAGTCTCAGTGCCCCTCCAGCCTACCATGTGTGCAGGGCACGGAGGTGTCACGCAGTGCTTCACATGGTTTGTCTTAGCAAACGGAGTCACACAGGGGAGGAACTGCTTAAATTTATTCATCAGGAAATCCAAACATGGCTTACTCCAAGAAAACTTAAAATGGGAATCATGGTTACCGACAATGGGAAGAACATTTTGTCTGCGCTGCGCCAAGGAAGGCTGACCCATGCCCCCTGCATGGCTCACTTCTTCAATCTGGTTGTCAAGCGGTTTCTGAAGTGTTCCCCCCATTTGCAAGACATCCTAACAACTTCAAGGATACTTTGCATGCACTTCAGCCACTCATATACCGCCAAACACACCCTTCTTGAGCTAAAGCGTCAGAACGGTATCCCCCAACATAGTCTGATTTGCGATGTTTCCACCCGTTGGAACTCCACCCTTTACATGTTGGACCGATTATATGAACAGAGAAAAGCCATCACGGATTTCCTGATGATCCAAGCGGATAGGGGGACTCCCCTGTGTAACTTCAATGTCAACCAGTGGCAGCTCATACGTGACACCTGCCGTTTGCTCAGGCCCTTTGAGGAAGCCACTTTATTTGTCAGTCGGCAGGATCACGGGATGAACTACGTGATTCCACTGCTTCATGTACTACAGCACATGTTGGAAACCATGGCTGGTCAGGGCACTGGAGACATAGCGTCTACATCTTACGGCCACATGAACCCAGTTGGAGCTGAACTGGAGGAGGAGGAGGAGGAAGAGGAGGAGGAGGGGCCCAGTGAAGCACAGTTTAGGCTTGGGGAAATGGCTGGTTTATCTAGTCAGCGGACAGGAGAGGAGGAGCAGGAGCAGCCAGAGGAGCTAGAGGGTTTTGAGGAAGGCGAGACAGAGGACCCGGACACACCGTGGCAGTATGCAGTGGAGATGGAGACAGGTAGTCCCTCCAAGTCACTTGCACAAATGGCAGGAAGCATAGTGACCCCAGAATTGTTTCCATTTGTCGCCAGGATGACTTCTGGCTGTCCACCTTATTGGACCCTCGCTTCCGGCACAAAATGGGGGCATTTTTTAAACCCGCCGAGAGGGAGGACAAACTGAACTACTACAAAGACATTCTACGTAGTCAGTTGGCCGATGCCTATCTGCGCCATGGTCCATACTCTCGCAGGTCTGACTCGGGGGGACCTCTGCACTCACCTTCCACTGCCATGGCTGCTGGGGGGGGTTGGCAGGAGCAGCAGCAGGAGCTCCATCAGCAGCAGCCTCAGTCTTCAGTTGCTAATGAGTAGCTTTCTACACCCGCATAGTGAGGCTACTCATGAGCAGCAGGAAGACCTGGAGTAGGACCTCAACCAGCAGGTCATGTCATACCTTGACATGACCATGCCAACACACCTTGAGGATCCGCTGGACTTCTGCACAGCCAAACTTGGCTTGTGGCCGCAACTAGCAGAGTTTGCCCTGGAAAAGCTGTCCTCCCCGGCAAGTAGCGTGCCATCTGAGCGGGTGTTTAGTGCAGCGGGGGCCATAGTTAAGGCGAGGAGAACTCGTTTGTCAACTAAAAATGTGGAGAGACTCACCTTTGTCAAAATGAATCAGGGATGGATCAGCCAGGATTTCCACCCACCAATGACTGATGCATGCGACTAGATTCAGCATGGTGCCACGTTTTACACTTTCCAAATGGTGCAAAACATATTTATGTCTTTAGGCCAATTTTTGGGCTCCTGCTGATGCCAACTTCAGGGTGTGCCTTCCAACCAATTTTTGGCCTCCTGCTGATGCCAACTTCAGGGTGTGCCTTTCAGCTAATTTTTGGCCTCCTGCTGCTGCTGCTGCCAACTCCAGGGTGTCTTTCAAGCAATGTTTGGGCTCCTGCTGCTGCTGCTGCCAACTTCAGGGTGCCTTCCAGACAATTTCTAGGTTCCTGCTGCTGCTGCCAACTCCAGGGTGTGTCAGTCAATTTTTGGGCTCCTGCTGATGCCAACTCTAGTGTCTCTTTAAAGCAAAGTTTGGGCTCCTGCTGCTGCCAACTCCAGGGTGTGATTCATCCAATTTTCGGGCTCCTGCTGCCAACTCCAGTGTCTATTTCAAGCTATGTTTGGGCTGCTGCTGCTTGCAACTCCAGGGTGTAATTCATCCAATTTTTGGGCTCCTGAAGCCAACTCCAGTGTCTCTTTCAAGCTATGTTTGGGCTGCTGCTGCTGCTGCTTGCAACTCTAGGGTGTGATTCATCCAATTTTTGGGCTCCTGCTGCCAACTCCAGTGTCTCTTTCAAGCTATGTTTGGGCTGCTGCTGCTGCTTGCAACTCCAGGGTGTCATTCAGCCAATTTTTGGGCTCCTACTGCTGCCAACTCCAGGATGTCTTTCAGCCAGCTCCAGGGTGTGTTTTTCAGGCAATATAGGGGCCCCTCATAGTAATGCCACCTCAACTCTCTGCAATTGTGCCACTCTGCGATTCTAATAGCGATGCCTCTGATCTGCATGTCCTAATAATTTACAGTATTGTTTCACTAACCCAGCATGCATCCTATGCGTGTTACAGCAAGGCAGAATGGTTTACAACCCTACTGAGGCTCTAAGAAGCTCAGAAATAGCCGTTTTTTATAGCGATTCATCGCGAATAAATTCGTGTCGAATCGATTTTTGTCGGAAAATTCAGCAAATCAGTCGAATCGAATTTTTCAAAAGTTTGCTCATCTCTAATCATAACTATACCTAAATTTGAGGTTGGCTCTATTTTCGTTTAGTTTCTTCACAAATTTAACCAGTTCCTGCCTCGGCCTCTCCCAGATGACCAGAATGTCATCTATGTACCTGTGCCATGCTGCCACATGGCACAGGTACTGGGCCATCTCGTTTTCACTCCACAAATCCCTCTCCCACCACCCGAGATACAGGTTCGCGAATGATGGGGCACAGGTCGTCCCCATCGCCGTCCCCTGTATCTGGTGGTAGAGCTGCCCTTTAAAGAGAAAGAGGTTGTGGGTGAGGACACAAATAAGGAGCCGAAGCAGGAACAGGTTGTGATTGTGCTGGGAAATATAGAGTTCATTCAAAAATGATTCCACTGCTCTTATGCCCCTCCCATGGGAAATGCTCAAATAGAGGGCCTCCACGTCCAGAGTCACCAGAGTAGACTCTGTGCTCACCCACATATCGTCGAGGATCCTCAGGATATGTCCCGCGTCCTTGACGTAAGAAACAGGCTTGTAACGAGTGGCTGGAGGTGACGATCCACATATCGGCTGGCATTTTCCGTCAGAGCCCCCATGCCCGACACGATTGGATGCCCAGGAGGAGACGTGGGCGATGTATGCAATTTGGGAAGGGCATAAAAAGTGGGCATCTTCGGGCATGGGGATTCCAGGAAGCCAGCCATCTGCGGGTCAATCACCCCCTCCTCTCGAGCCTGGTGGATGAGCTGATGGTATTCCCTGTCAGCTCTGGCGAGTCTGGACATGGAGGCCCGGGCATACCACTCCCTGTTGTTCAAAATGTCCGTACACATCCTCTCATACTGCTCCGTAGACATGACCACAATGTTGCCACCCTGTCAGCGGGCTTTATTATCAGGTCATGGTTATCTTCAAGCTCCTTTACGGCTGCCTGGAGTTGTTCACTAATATTTGGGTGATATCCCAATTGTTTAGGCAGGCATTCCAGGTCTGCCATTATTAAACAAAAGGTGGCAACATTGTGGCAATTCATGCTCAGAACAGGAAAGAATGTGGAGGGCATTTTACACTTGGTTTCAATTGTGCTACTTGTTGTATATCCTGCCACTTCCAAACCCAGTTTCTCCATACTTCTCTTTCAAGTTGTGTATCACTAATAGGGTCATTTGAATTAGTGGCAGTAGCTTTGTCTCCTTTGTTCATGAAGTGGTACCTACATAAGATTTTCCTTGCAAACATGTGGACATCCTTTACCATCTCAAAGACATCTAATCTTTTTGATGGACAAAAATTCAATCCCAATTTTAGCAGTTCCTGTTGGTCCACTGTTCATATTGGGATACGTTTATGATATCTCTCTGCTGCGGTGTATCTCTCTGCTGTAGTCTATTACTCCCTTCACTTCCATCTAATTCGGTCACTGTTGGGGGAATAGTGTTAATTTTTGTGGCCCGCCATCTAGCGTTGGCCCTCCTTTTGTTTCGGCGTGGTTACGTCTCTTTCTAAAAAATCCCTTTTGGGTGTCTGTGCCTCCCCCATCTCTTCTAAAGGGACGTTTCTATTGTCCATCTTACTTATCACTGTATTTTCCCCCAGTTCTTCTCTGGTTACGGAGATCTCCCTCCTTGGTGGTCCCTTCCAGGGCATTCTATCCTTTGTCACCCGGGGTTTGAATCTCCTCTGTGATTGTTGATAAGTCCCCTGGGGGTCCATATTACCCCATTGATCCTCTCTCTTGATGACGATGTATCTGAAGAACTATGGGAGCGACCCGGAAACTCTCTCCTACCCCTTTCCTGGTACTGTGTATCGGGCCACATATAGGCCTCTCTTTTCTGATATGCCAGTCTATCTCTAACTAATTTCCTCTCCTTCATTTGTATTATTTCCGTATTCAATCTTTCGATTGATTCTTGTATGCTAGTGTCCCTAGTGTCCATTAGTTGCAAAGAACAGTCCTGGAGAACTTTCTCCCACTGCTGTTTGAATACTTCGTCGAAAGTGGACATTTGGGGAAAAAGCCTGATCCTTAATTCCTTAGGTACTGTGTTATTTTGTATATACTCCCGTAAGTATTGAATATCCCACCACATCTTTGATTTCTTTGTTAGTAATTTATACAATTTGTTGAAAAGTGTATGGGTTATTTCTTTTCTCTCTACACCTTACATTGTGTTAATTCTGAAATCATTTTTTCCCAATCCTTATTGCCCAGTTGGGTCATTTTGAAGTTGCCATCTTACGTTAAGGACTCGGGACATATCCTGAGGATGCTCGCCGATATGTGGGTGAGCACCGAGTCTACTCTGGTGACTCTGGACGTGGAGGCCCTCTATTCGAGCATTCCGCATGAGATGGGCATAAGAGCAGTGGAATCATTTGAATGAACTCGATATTTCCCAGCACAATCACAACCTGTTCCTGCTTCGGCCCCTTGATTTCGTCCTCACCCACGACCTCTTTCTCTTTAAGGGCCAGCTCTACCACCAGATACAGGGGGCAGCGATGGGGACGACCTGTGCCCCATCATTTGCGAACCTGTATCTGGGGTGGTGGGAGAGGGGTTTGTGGAGTGAGGATGAGATGGCCCAGTACCTGGGCCATGTGGCAGCATGGCACAGGTACATAGATGACATTCTGTTCATCTGGGAGGGGCTGAGGCAGGAACTGGTTAAATTTGTGGAGAAACTAAACAAAAATAGAGCCAACCTCAAATTTACGTATAGTTATGATCATCCTAAAATTACATTCCTTGATTTGGAAATGATAAAAGATCCTGATGGTCGTATATCCACAAATTTATATCGTAAGGAGACTTCTGCAAATAACATGCCGCGAGCTAGCAGCTCGAATCCCTCATATCTGAAGAGTATCCCATATGGGGAACTCATTCGCGCAAGGCGCAATTGCGCCACAATGGATCTATTTGAAAGGGAAGCGGCGAGGATAAGGACCAGACTTAAGGAAAGAGGATACAAAGATAAGGCTTTAAGATTAGCCTACAAAAAGGCAAAAAACATGGACAGGCAGGGACTCCTCTACAGACCTAAAAGGAATAGGGAACAATCGGGACCCACCCTTATTATGACTTATACCAAAGCACATAGCCAGATACAACGAATACTACGAACCCACTGGCCAGTTCTACTAAATGATCAACACTTACATACCTTCCTGCCAAAAATACAGAGAGTTATCTATAGACGGTCGAAGGATCTTAGGGATACCCTTGTACATAGTCACTAAGAACATAATAGAAAAAAAGAATGTTGTAAGATCAAAGGCACATATTGATGTGGAGTGTGTAATATGTGTAGACACGTAAAAGTGGGCTCATCGGTATCAATAGGGGATAAAGGAACCCACAAGATGCACCATTTTATAAATTGCAATGCGGTAAATGTGATTTACCTGTTAACCTGTAGCTGTGGATGCTTTTATGTGGGTAAAACTAATCGTTCTTTGAAAAAAAGGACTTATGAACATCAATATAATATAAAAATAGGGTCCCCAAAGACCCCAATAAGCTGTCATTTCCTCAGATTTCACAACAAAGATCCGAGCTTCAAGTGCAGGGACTAGACAGGATACACCCCTCCACTCGTGGAGGGGACATTGTAAAAATGACCCTCCAATTGGAAACGAGGTGGATTTATAGGCTGGGGGCGTTCCGTTACCCTGGTCTCAATGAAACCCTGAGCTTTGCCTCCTATCTTTAAACTAGGTACCCATGAAATAAGATATAATAAGTAAGATAGAATAACCACAGAAGAGATACAGTGAGTCATTAGATAGGTGTAGGGAGACCCTTAGATATGTGTAGGGAGACTAAAAACAAATAGGCCATAAAAATTCGAATTGAGAACCATATAGGGTGATGGTTCATATAGAGATGCCGTATAAAGTAATGTCATTGTTGATGAATACTTCAGTTCACCTGGCACTGTATATATGTAAACAATATATTATACATGTTGTGATGAAAAGTGTAAACCTAAGGAGAAATGGCAATGCGCCGCCTTTACCTTAATGTCACAACATATAGGCCTACTATTTGATAGTCTCTGAGGGAACTTGACCAATAATATGTACACTACTGTAGTTAGGCAGTTCTGGCTTGAATAGATACAACTGTGTTGAAAGGTATTTATTTTTCATTCAAAAAATGGGAAGACTCTGTTGCAATACATTGTCCCCCATATAAATGACTTTGTACTAGAAGGGCGGTTTGCCATTAATAAGAATGAATCCCCAGCAAGATAGTAGATTGCCAACAAAATGGCGCACCTCTGTACACCAACAAGCCAGACCAGCGGCGCGGCGTGTCACATCCGGCGAAAGCCGAAAGTGGAGGCAGATGCGCACCAGCTTTCTGGAGCGCATGAGAGTGTCGCTGGCACGGTGGTGGGTGAGTATCCCGCGCGCTTGACACGCCGACGAGCCGCGAGGGAGCCCAGAAGGGACAGCGCAGCCGGGGCGGTGAAGGACTGGCACATCAAGGATCACTATCCGCCGCTGTGACTGCCTAAGACAGCTCAAAACACTGGAGGTATTGTAATCATACACACATTACATACTGTGACACCATAAGGTCATAGCAGGGAAGGGATATTTAAAGGGCACCTTATGTCTTGCTTTCTGTAGATTACTACAAGGGCACCTAGAAACAAATTTAAGGAACAAAAGGGGGGTGGGAGCAGCTCAATCACTATTTATACAAAATTTAAGGAACCCTTGAATAGGGACCTGCTGGATACTTAAGGAACCCCCGGAATAGGGATTTGCTGGACATTCTTCAAAGGGAGAACACTTGGAACAGGTATTCTAAGATAACAATTAATGGATGCCCTCAATATGATATATGCTTGAGCCCAATGTACTAACATAACAAACTAAGCAGGGGCGTGGCTAAGATGGCGGCGTGAGAAGTTGCATGTAAGTGGGGCTCCGGAAAATTTCTCTGACTTACCCCATCCTGAGTGAGATTCCCGTGCGCTGAGCAGCGATTCCGGTCCCCTGGGCTGCTGGACCCGCCAGCGTGAACTGAGCCGGCGTTTATACTGCGCTCCCCCCTGTGCTGCCTGCGGGGAGTGAAAAGGATACTGAGAGCTGGCCAGACCTGACAAGCCGACGACCGAGCGGCTGCGGCAGCGTGTGTGTTTGCTGGGGCCGTACTGCAAGAGACTGAAATACTGCTGCAGGGAGCGACGGGCGGCCGCTGGAGCAGGAGATACGGCCCAGTGGAGTGAAGATAGGGATGTAGGCGCCGGCGCCATTTCATCCGGGTGGAGGGGCGGGACCTATGTGAGCCCTGATTGATTGATCGCCATCTTAGGGCTGGGGTGAGAACTCTGGGTCTGGAGGGGAAGCGTTAATACCCAGGCTGCTCAAAGTGTGCTGGGAGCTCTGGCAACTACAGTGTGGTATAGTCCCCCTATCATTGATCCCATCCACCGGTGCCAGCCTCCCCCTCCGATTGTTAACTAAGTCTGCTGGAACTGATAGTGCTGTACAACAGCCCCACTACCATCCTGCTGGAGCCACCTATAATGAATAAAAATACAATAAAAAAACTTAAATCTACATTCGCCTCCTGTAGCACCCAAACAATGGAGACCCCGAGTGGGGCAGAGCAGGAGCCATCATCTAATCCTGATACTATGGCTATCATGGCGGCCATCTCCTCGTGCCAGATTATCCTAACTACTAAATTCGACAGCGTGCAAGACCAAATTGATTGATTGATTGATCGCCATCTTAGGGCTGGGGTGAGAACTCTGGGTATGGAGGGGAAGCGTTCATCCCCAGGCTGCTCAAAGTGTGCTGGGAGCTCTGGCAACTACAGTGTGGTACAGTCCCCCTATCATTGATCCCATCCACCGGTGCCACCCTCCCCCTCCGATTGTTAACTAAGTCTGCTGGGACTGATAGTGCTGTACAACAGCCCCACTACCATCCTGCTGGAGCCACCTATGATGAATAAAAATACAATAAAAAAACTTAAATCTACGTTTGCCTCCTGTAGCACCCAAACAATGGAGACCCCGAGTGGGGCAGAGCAGGAGCCATCATCTAATCCTGATAATATGGCTATCATGGCGGCCATCTCCTCGTGCCAGAATATCCTAACTACTAAATTCGACAGCTTGCAAGACTAAATTAACTACTTCCGCCATGACCTGGACAAAGTCCGTGATCGAACAGGAGAGGTGGAAAGACGAGTTGGAGAAGTAGAGGATAGAATGTCCACCCAAGTTGGGGAGGTGGCTGTCCTAAGGAGACAGGTGGCTACGCTGACTGAGAGGGCTGAGGACTCTGAAAATCAAAACCAGAGGAACAATATTAGAATACTGGGCCTTCCGGAGAAGTCAGAGGGGTCAGTTCATAGAGACTCTCATTCAGGAATTATTGGCGCCGGTGGGCCTGACAAAATTCTTCACTGTGGAGAGGGCACACAGGATCCCCATGAAACCTCTCCCGCCTGGGGCACCTCCACGACCCTTTATCATCAAAGTGCTCCACTACAGGGATCGGGATGCCATCCTGTCCGCGGCTCGGCTGAAAGCGTCGGTGATGTACAATACCCGCTTGTCCTTTTTCCCGGACTTTACATCGGAGGTCGAGAGCTTGAACATGGGTGGAAACACTGCGTTGGGTAGAGGTGTGGAGGTGGAGGCACCCTGGGGTCAGGGTGTATTCTTGTCACTGACTCAGGTACGCACAGAACCTTCACCGCAGCTCCTCCCTAGAGTCGGGGCCTGCGACTACCTATCCAGGGTCTGATCACTCTCCTTGAAAATTAGGCTGTCCAATGTGGGAAGGAGCTTAGTGGGCTGGGCCCTTAGCCCCCTTTGGCTGGATCGTGTAGGGGTCAGGGAGAATATGAGGGGAGCAATGGTTTCTTACTGGGAATGTAATTCGGGTGAAACAAGTAGAGAGATAGCTTGGGATGCCTTCAAGGCGGTAACCAGGGGTTGTGCCATCAGTGCCATCAAAGCAGACAGGTTCGAGAGGGGTAAGGAAATAGCCAACCATGAGAACAAAATGGCCATGGCGGAGGTGGAATATGCAGCTACAGGGGTCCAGGAGGTTTACTCAACTTTACGGACCCTAAAGAGAGAATATAATCTTCTTCTGACTGATGCTGCCAAAAAATCCCTACTAGTCAAACAGAGCAACATCCTTGATAAAGGGGACAAGAATGGGAAAGCCCTGGCGTATCTGGCCAGAGCGGAACAAGTGCCTCATACTATTGCCGCTATTTCTGTAGGGAATGGATTGGTAACAACAGGGGAAGATATAGTGGGTCAGTTCCGTTCGTACTATGCGGAATTGTATTCATCCAGGGTGAACTATACTGCTGGGGAGTTAGCTGGATATCTTAATGACATTGACCTCCCAGTTTTATCCCCGGAGGATGGTGAGTCCCTGGGTGGCCCCATCACTCTGGAGGAAGTCAGGCGTGTGATTGGCTCTATTCCTAAAAGGAAAGCTCCTGGACCGGATGGGCTGCCAGTCGAATGGTTTAAGCAATTTAGTGAGATTGTTGCTCCGAGTTGCAGGAGTTATTGAGGGGGGCGGGGGACGTGGGTGGCCTCCCGGACTCCTTCTCGGAGGCACACATAGTGCTGATACATAAGGAGGGCAAACCGTCGGACTCGTGTGCATCGTACAGGCCCATATCGTTGTTGAATCAGGATGCAAAGGTTTTGGCGAAAATACTGGCAACCAGATTGAACAAGGTTATTCTCCAATTAATTGGACCAGATCAATCTGGTTTCATGCCGGGACGTACCACGCATATAAAACTTCCTAGATTGTTTTCAAATCTTCAAATTACTCATGAGAACTGGGGTAGCAGGGTGGTCGTCTCATTGGATAATGAGAAGGCCTTTGACTCAGTTGAGTGGCCCTATTTGTGGGAGGTCTTGGCTAGATTCGGGCTTCCGGACGCCTTTATTAAATATGTGAAGTTGTTGTACCGGGGGCCGATGGCCAGGGTGCGAGCTAATGGTGTCTATTCTGACCCGTTCCTTCTGAGTAGGGGCACGAGACAGGGTTGTCCACTCTCGCCGCTGCTGTTCGCCCTGGCTATCGAACCCCTGGCGATAATGATCAGGCAGTCACCTCTTATTGCAGGGTGGAGGGTGGGTGGGATTGAGGAAAAAATATCTCTGTATGCTGACGACACTGGTATACCTGGCGGACGGTCTCGATTCCCTGGATGCCTTGCTTGACACCATTGCAGAATTCGGGAAATTCTCAGGACTTAAAATGAACTGGGATAAATCCAGCCTAATGCCGGTGGACGGGGTGGATAGCTTAGTTCTTTCGCCCAGGTCAAGTTTGAAAGTGGTCAACCTATTTAAATATCTGGGGATAGTGATCAGCCGACACCCTAGTAAGTTCACCGATTTGAATATTTCTCCTGTGGTGGCGCAGTTAAAGAAGAAGGTACGGCTCTGGGCGAAGATACCCCTATCGCTCATGGGCAGAATCAATATTTTTAAAATGATTTTTCTACCTAAATTACTGTACCTGTACCAGGCCTCCCCAGTGCTGCTGCCACGGTCGCATTTCATGGAGTTGGATACGACCATATTCAGCTTCATATGGGGCCAGTCATCACCAAGGTTAAATAGAGAAATCATGAAAGCCCAGGTGTCAGAGGGGGGGCTGGCGGTCCCGAACATGCTTCTGTACTTTTACGCAGCGCAGTTGGTATATGCGCACTGGTGGGTATGCCCCCCTAGGGACAATCCGGTGACATCGCTGGAGGTGGCCCTGATGGATTCTGGAGACAAGGTGTCCAGCCTGGTATATAGAGGCACGAAGAATGACCCAGTTCCGACAGGGTGTATGTGGGTGGTGTGTCAGGTCTGGGACAGGGTCATCGGGCTAGAGGAAGGGATGAGTGGGGTTAAGTGCGTCTCACCATTTACCCCTTTGTGGAACAATCATAAGCTATTAGAGCTGCTGACTATGCAGGATACGAGTTTCTGGGAGAGGCGCGGTGCCCACTCGCTGAGCCAGTTCTACTGTTCTGGGATCCTTATGTCATTTGAGCAGGTGTGTGGTAGGTTCCAGTTGTCCCCAAGAGATTTTTTTCAGTACCTACAACTTAGGCATGCACTGAGGACCCAATTCCCTGGCGAGGGCCCAGTGATCGAGAGTGTTGTCAGGCAGAGCAGTTTAGAGAAACCCACCTCGACTATATATATAAGGCGTTGCAGGGCACCTTGATTTGCCCCCGGGAGGCGGTGATAGCGAAGTGGCAGGGGCTGGATCACGGTCTGGATAGAGAGGACTGGGAAGAAGTATGGGAGAATATTCACACATCTGTGGTGGAGGCCAGAGATAGGTTTATACAGACCAAATGGATCCATCAGGCGTACATCACACCGGTACGGCTGCACAGGATGGGACTGCTGGATAGTGATCTGTGCCCGCGATGTGGGAATGGTAGTGCCACGTGGGAGCATGCGGTATGGTCTTGCGTGGTACTGAATCGCTACTGGTCTTCAGTAATGAAGGTAGTAGGCAAAGTAGTGGGGTTCCATGTAAGGGGCTCGATGGCATTGTGTCTCCTGGGGGTGACGGAACCAATCACAGATCTAAGTTCAGTGAGGGTACTACTGAGATTTTTATTATTTTATGCTAGGAAGTGTATTTTGCTGAATTGGAAGCACCCGGCGGTTCCTTACCTGTTGGCCTGGAAGAAGCTCATAAACCAGAAACTGGGCATTTTTAAACTAACCTATGCTGCTTGTGGGATTCCCAAAAGTTCGATAGGGTCTGGGGGCCTTGGTTGCAGTGCACGGAGACAGTGGCAGATGATACTTGAGGGGTGTGAGTGATACTCCGTAAGAACCTTTGCCAACCCGGATGGGAAGTGAAGATGGGCCTACAGATGATCGGGCTGGTAGGAGTTGTTCCCCCCTTACTTTGGGAATTATGGTTTACGGGGCTACATGGTGGTACCTCCTCCCTAGGCGTGTCAATACTTACTGGCGGCTGTCGAGCTGGTCTGTTAATATTGCCAGTGGTCTCTTTCCCTTCCCGGGCCTTGGGTATGAATGGTGTGTGAATGTGTGTCTAAGTAGTGTCTTAAGTTATCTAATTGAATTGTATTGTATGACATTGTAGTGTATTGTAATGTCTCGTCATTTTTTTTTTTAAAGCAAAATAAAAATTTATAAAAAAAAAAAAAAAAAAAAACATAACAAACTAATAATCCTTGCAAGGTTAAAGATAGGGAAACTGGCGCATTACCAACTCTCCTTGGGGAACTCATAAGGTGTATATAAATTGAGAATTCTAATAAAAAGTTATTGAAACAAGGTATTTAGATGAATTTAAATTATCTTCTACCTCATATTAAATAGCATATATTTAATAACTAATTATACTAACAAAAATTGTTTGTCTGTCATACGTATAGGGCATTAATAAAGCCAAATCAGGCGAAACATGTCACATGTCTGCCCTCATGCCTCCAGAGGAGATGATGAAATTTAGACGCACAAAAGTTTTGCAGGAGATCTAGATATGCTATGACAGCAATGTACTTAAGTATACAGATGTAAATGATGTCATTTGAATACAGTAATTGTTTTAAATCTATTTAATAAAGCTACATAAATGTTTTACAAACCAAGAGGTGTGGTCATAGTCCCAAGCCAAAAATACCCTGAGGGGACCTAGCCCTGGGACAAGTAGTGCGTATAAGGAAAGGCTGAGCTATGGACCAACCCACAGTACTATAGTTTATACAGGGTTTTTTTGAGGTCGCAGCTAGGACCAACATGGTCTGGGTGTGTTTGCTTGGCATGGCCCAGGAAGATTCAGCCATTGAGGCACACGGTGACACAGGGCTCTCTAAATTAGATTCAGCGCAGTTGGCTCGAACAGGAGAGGGTGTTGTTGGGGGGCTATGGTGTGTTGGCCTACTATTCCACTTGGCCTTACCCCACTTGCTCGCTAATGATTTTGATGTTTGAGTAAGGGGAGCATTCTGGCTGAAGGAGGATCCCTAAGGCTTTCGGGTTGTGGCAAATTTTGCTTGAGCTGCAGTGTGCCTCAAAGTATCTGTTTTTTGTCTTTTAGAAGCCCTGGTAGCCTCAACATTCTTGGATGGCTGAGAATGGCTCTTCCACCAGTATTTCTAGCAGTGGCTTTGCTGGACCTGGTAGCTTGCCTGCCGCTGTGTTGCCTGGAAGTTGAAGGCACAGGCTCTTGCTGGCGTACGCCACGGCTATCCTGCGATCCATGTTGTGTTTGGCTCTTTTGGGTTCGTCTCTTCCCTGTCATATTGATGTGTTAACAGACACATAGCTGTGTTGGCGGCTACCCTTTAAGTAGTTATAACTGTCTATGACTTCAGTGCGTACGGCCACACAACTAATAGAAACTCCCCAAGATGGCCCCCACGCTCTTCCCCCACGAGCAGCAGGAAACGATTATGCGTGTGAGTGTTATTTGCAGGCGTTTATTTGCAAGCAAAATGCATGCATAGGCATTTATGCATCACAGCAAAGACAAGTGAGCAAAAAATGTAAACTTAAACGCAGCTGCAAGCAAATGTTTGTGCGCATATGTGCACAACATAAAAATGTACTATCCAAGGATAGGTACAGCCATTAACAATGATTTAAAATGTTTGGGGGAGTGATGATAATAACCTGCTAGCATAATTTATGTGATCTGTATGATGCTTATTTAATGACATCTGTTTTTCTTCCACCTTTTAGATGATGATGACCCATCGCTACGATTTCCTGCTGAACAACTATGCCAAATGGTCATTGCCACTGGACATCATTGCTGCACTGGAGGAGGAATCTGACACCACCTTCACGTTCACCCAGATTATCAAGCACTGGTCGGACCTTAAACAGAGGAAGAATCCCCGGGTGAAGACATTTTTTAGGAAGCTATTACCAAGTAAGTAACTTACCATTACATCTTAGCAATACACTGACCTTAGGCAGGCCTGTGTTTATGAATGCTATTCTCTTCTAGTGAGCGAGTATCCCTACAGAAAAAGGGCCACCTGGAGGTGAGGAATCTGGCCAAGGCTGGAACGATCTGGGAGATGGGAAGGTGGTGGCAGACCAGTGCCAATGGCCTCAACCTCCTCTGCAAGGCCACAAGGACAACCCCTGGACCAACCTGCAGAGGAGGGGCATCAGCTGTTGGGCAGGGAATCGGAGGATGAGGAGGAAAAGCAGCACTCAGATATGATGGGGACCACGAATTACTAAAAAACTGGGAGCCTGCCACTTATTTTGTATATAGTTAATTTTTATTTAAAAAAATAAAAAAAATTATGAAAATAAAAAAAAAAAACACAAAACTAAGAAATGTTTTTTTCTATACCAAAAAAACAAAAAATATTTAAAGAAAATTTTAATAATTTTTTTAAACCTTTACAATGTTAATTATGTCTATCATTTATTGTTGATTACAATCTCATTAATGAGTTTCCAAATACACTTATGCACATAAATCCGAGAGAAGCCACAAGGAATTCAAAAATATATAAAGACTAAAGGAATTTAAGGTAAGTATGGGAAGAGTGGGACTGAAGAAAAATATAGTGACAAGGGAGTTAAGGTAAGCATGAAAAGAGTGGGACAGAGGAAAAAATACAGTGACAAGTGAGTTAAGGTAAGCATGAAAAGAGTGGGACAGAGGAAAAAATACAGTGACAAGGGAATTAAGGTAAGCATGAAAAGAGTGGGACAGAGGAAAAAATAAACTCCCGAGGGAGTTAAGGTAAGCATGCAAAGAGTGGGACAAAGGAAAAATACACTCACAAGGGTGTTTAGGTAAGCATGAAAAGAGTGGGACAGAGGAAAAAATACACTCACAAGGGAGTTAAGGTAAGCATGAAAAGAGTGGGACAGGGGAAAAATACACTCACAAGGGAGTTAAGGTACGCATGAAAAGAGTGGGACAGAGGAAAAAATACAGTGACAAAGGAGTTAAGGTAAGCATGGGAGCAGAAGTGAGTGAGGGAATAGTTGAAACCGGGGACATGAATCAGTTAATAAGCTGCGTGCATGCATACATGCCTGTAGATATAGCAGCTTCTACATCAAAATTACATTAATACGTATATTTTGAGAAACATGCAAGCTGAATATCGCGAGACACTGAAATTCTACGTTGGAAGGTACGTTGAAAAATGCTCAAAAATGGTAGTAGACGAGGATTACAAAGCAACGTAAATGAAAACCTCGTCCTCTCGCATGCACTGCGAGAGCCGTACACAGCCATTTACGATGGCGTACGCAGCTACAAAAAATAAACAGAATGCTCCCGATGGAGGCTCTGCATCATGCGTACGCACATAGACATGCGGAAAATATGTGAAAATTACACATTTCGAGACAAAACGAGATGGATTTGAGAAGGCTATCAATCAACCCTAATGTCTTCAGAGAAGGGAGGAGCACAGGTTGCACCTCAACATTAAGCCCTCTTAGGTACGAAGCGATGCCCACATTCCACAGATTTGGATGAAATTCAAGATGAAATCTTTATGGTCGGTGGAGTCAACGCTCCATCCAGGGGATTACCCAGCAGCTATAGACAACAAGGATATCTATCTTCACATCCCTATCTTCCAGGGGCATTAACAATTTGCATTGGCACTGCACCACTATCAATTTTCGGCACTACCTTTCAGGATATCCACTGCACCCATGGTATTTACCAGGTATTGGTCAGTAGTTTACATTGGGCTAGATCTGGCCAACCTACTTTTCCAGGCTCTCTTGAAGTCAGTAGCACACAGAGATGTGCCAATGAGGCTTAACAATTTGGTGAGGCGCGGGTGTTTAATCAATCACCCCATGTTTCATCTGTCACCTTTGGTCTTCAAACGGTCCTCTTGCTACTATGTGGTGGCATCTGTCATCCTCAGCTTCCCGCATTGTTTCCCCAGTTCTCCCATGGTGTCTGGCATCTCAACTTAGGGGTATGATGTCCTTTCAGGTCGGTTGGCTCACACCTGTGTGTGTATGGATCTACTCTGCATGCCCGAGCAACAATGTTTCAGTGTTGTGCAATCCCTCTCTCCTTCGTGTCACGCAGCCCCTAGGCTAACAAGCACAACTGAAATATTATCAGCTGATCCTGGGAGGCCAAATAACAGTCTCCCAACACTAATAAAAGCTTCTGAGAGCAATATGGCACCAAAAGATCCTATGAATTCTAGTGTTCCTCTCCTGTGATCCTAGATTCCAGATTCATGAGAAACCTTGCACCATTAGTGTATGTTTTAACAGATTTCCTAGCATAGAGGCATTCACACTGCCTGGGTGGTTCAGGTTAGTTGGTTGCTGGTCCTACCACAAAAACAAATTGATAACAAGTAAATGATAGCCTGGGCCAGTAGCCAATATTACAGATTCAATTAAACAGGTTTTAATCAGTGTTCAATGGTGTTGTCTAAATATTACATCATATTGAAAAAGTTTAACAGCTGACAAACAACATTAAGTTGAAAACAGAAAGTGAATGTACAGGAGAATTAGGCACCGATAATGGAACAGAAGGATCTTTTTGAAGCATTCCATGATTATACTTGTAGAAGTTAAACAGGACCTTCAGCATAATTTAATGAAAAGCCCAAATCTTAAAAAAAACTATTTCCCAGCATCTAAAACTAATGTATTTTACGTTTTAGCCATTTACTTTCTATCCTTTTTCCCGCTGGGCTGCAACTCTGTTCAGGACTCTAGGATATGGGTGCCACCATCTTGCCTCACATTGCATGTGGGCAACCTGTATGTACGGAGTGGAGGAAACATATAAGCTCTTATTCAGGGTGACGGTTCGCTTTAAGTTTGGAGGTCTCTTAGGTAGGGTTGTAGTGGCTAATCAGAGGCAGCGGGGGCGGTCTTGGTTGTGTGACATGTGCTTTGCAGCCCCATATGGTCAGATGTCTTGGGAGGCACCATTACAATGATTGTGAGACTGCAGCTATAGGATGGTACTGCTAACCTAAATGTATGGAGCTGAGAGGGTAAAAAAAGGTGTAGTGCGAACATGAAATGCTTAAACCGCACCAACAGCCTGGCACAGTTGGAAAAGAAAGGTAGCAGCCATTTTGAAGCTTCCTCCCCCAGCATCTCAGCCATGCTGCTGCCTGTCAACTGACATAACTGACAATGCACAGTAACAGGAAGCCCAGCGCAAATGCATGAGCGGCCATTTTGTTTCTAAAATTCACTACAGCAGGAGTTAGAAACAAGTTTAAGTCATTTTTGACTGTTGGTCCGCTTTAAGTATGACCTGGTCGTGTTAACCAGTTATGATTTCATAAGCATGACGTTGTTTAGTAGTACAACATAAAATGTTACAACAAGACATATTGTAAGTAACATTTAGAGCTTTTGTAGTCATCGGGTCCTCTGGGGATATTTGCCTTTAAGTTAACAATCCATTTGTTTTCCAATTGTAGTGAAGATTTACAATTCTATTGTGCATACTGTATATACAGTATATTACACACACAAACATACTGTATACACACAACATATACAGTGTTATATTGAGTCCTAGGGGTGTATTTACTTTTAACATCCATTTGGTCTCCACCTGAAGCAAGACTTCATCCCAATCAGCCCCTCTTCGTCTGGGGTTAACTTTATCAAGCATACTGATAGTAAGTGCATGGCTTTGGGTGTCAATAACTGTCTTTTTGAGAATGTCTAGCTAGTGGGCCTCGGGGTTTTGTCATTAATATGTTCCATAATGCAGATTATTAAAGGTCGCTTGGTTTTACATTTGCAAGAGATTAAAAATATGATTCCTGCAGTATTGCAAAATGTTTTTAATACTGTTTCTGCCATTCTTTAAAATGGTGTACATGCCTGTATTTATGCATGTGTATGCGTATAAGCCAGTCAGGCAGTTTTTGGTTGCTGGGTCATAATGGCTTTGTACTAGGGTATTTCTTAAATTTCCAAATTTGGTTCAGGGATATGTAATCTGGGGGTCAGATTGAATGTATTGTGTTAGGGTGAAGCCTTGGCTAAGAATGTGCCAATATATATGAATTATGTTTTTGATTTTTTCATGTTGGGAACTATAGGTTGTAATCAGATGTACTTCATCTCTGTGTTGTGTTACATAGGTTGCGTGTGGTTGCTCTGTTGCTCCTTGATATGCTGTTCTAAGATGTTTATCCCTGTAACCTCTCTCTCAGACTCTTCTCCTCAGTTTTTTTGCCTCTTGTATGAAATCCTTGATGCAACTGCGGTGCAAGTGGGGATATTGACTTATTGGGATGCTGCTTTTGCATGCCGGATGTTTGCTAGAAGCATAAAGAATGGCTCCTGAATTAACACACCTTGCGCCGTTACCATCTGTATAACATATACTGTCATTCCTATATTGACTTGATACTGTCACACTGACAGCCATCAGCAATCTATTACTACACAGCTAAGCTACTTCATTTCTCTGCAGCTTAACCAGGTTAGTCTTGCTACAAACAACCAGGGCATGCTGGTGAATAGTCCCCAGGTCCACCGGACTGACAGGGCTGCAGAGCTTATGCTCCCACACATGTCTAAATGGTAACCCAAGTCAGTGGCGTAGCGACCCGGGGGCGGGGGGGGCGGACCGCCCCGGGTGACACCAGACCTAGAGGGTGACACCGCACACCCAGGGCCGGCCCTACCATGGGACCTGGTGGGCAGTGTTCCCGCTAAGCTGCGCGGCCGCGCACCCGTGCCCGCCTCCCCGCGCAGCTGCGCTCGCCGTCCGCGCGTTTCCGGGGCAGGTGTGAAAAAAAAAAAAAAAAGCATCACACCGCAGGCGCCGCTTCTCCTTCGGCGCCTGCTCCTGATAAACCCCGCCCCTCCCCATAAACTCAAAACTCAGCTTTTCATTGGCTGGTGCGTGGCTCCACCGGGCACCGGCCAATCACAGGCGCAGGCGCTCGTTTGCTGGAGAGGAAAGAACACCCGCGACTCGCTGGCGGCATCACGTGACCTCCCCATCACTTGACTGTAAGGTAAGTCAAAAGCTGTTCTGTGCTGCGCGGGGCGGGGGTTTGGCTGGTATAAGTGATGACAGGGGGTGCTATGGTGTGTGTGGGGGATGCTAGGGTATGCTGGGGCTGGGGTATCGGGTGCAGTCGGAGTAATGACAGGGGGTATGGGGTATGGGGTGCAGTCTGAGTAATGACAGGGGTGGCTGGGGTATATGGGGTGCAGTCTGAGTAATGACAGGGGGGCTGGGGTATGGGGTGCAGTCTGAGTAATAACAGGGGGGCTGGGGTATGGGGTGCAGTCTGAGTAATGACAGGGGGGCTGGGGTATGGGGTGCAGTCTGAGTAATGACAGCCAGGGGGCTGGGGTATGGGGTGCAGGCTGAGTAATGACAGGGGGGCTGGGGTATGGGGGTGCAGGCTGATCGATGACAGGAGGGAAGCTGGGGTATGGGATGCAGGCTGAGTAATGACAGGGGGGATGCTGGGGTATGGGGGCAGGCTGAGTAATGATGGGGGATGCTGGGGTATGGGGTGCAGGCTGGGTAATGACAGGGGGGATGCTGGCGTATGGGGGTGCAGGCTTATTGATGACGGGGGGATGCTGGTGTATGGGGGTAATTTTTTTTATTTATTCAGTAAAGGTTGCATTTAAAATAAACGTTATTTTTTAAGAGCATTAACATTGAGTTCTTTCAACATACAAAAAATTTTTTTCTTTGGGGGGGGGGGGGGGGGGGTGACACCATTCCCTACCGCCCCGGGTGACACCAGCCCTAGCAACGCCACTGACCCAAGTGCCTTAATTCCAGCCTCACACTACCCCTCACTAGCATGAGCTAATTTATGCCTAACTTTGCTCTTAGGCACCAAAATTGCCATGGTACAAATTACTAATAGCCTGATATACTAAACAATTACTAAGTCTCACAAGTCCTGGTTCTTAGCTGCTATCTGGATACTACTATGGATACTAAACAACCAGGTATGTTCACCCTGCATGTTCACAGCATCAGTACCTACACCTAATGTCTTTACCTATAGTGTGCCATCTGTTCTACATCTATTTACCAACTACATTAAAACTCCTGAGGAAGCCCAGAATTAGGTCATGGATATAAAGCTGATTTATGGACACATCAATCTGAGAGCTGTTATTTTATATACCTCTACTTTCACTTTCCGTTATCTACTTAAAGCGGACGTTTAGTCATAAGGTGAGCCCTCACCTTGCCACTCTATCCTGGCACTGAGTCAGGATGGGGGGTTAGCAAGAAGAAAAAAACCTTACCTCCTCCTCAGGCCAGCGCCACTCCCCCTGTGTCTGTGCAGCCGCCGTGGAGAAAGCACAAAGCTGCATCCCTGTGTGAGCTCTGGCAGCCCATTCACAGGGGATGCAGCTCTCTTCTTTTAAGCAAGATGGTGGTGCCTAAGATCCAGGGAGAACAGCATGGACCCCTGCAGGTAAGAGGTCTTTTTTTTCTTACTTCCCCATCCTGCCTCAGCGCCAAGGTAATGTGACAGGGCAGGGGTCACCTTTTGACTAATTTTCCACTTTAATGTTATTTGTCCGTTTGTTGTTATACTGTCTCAATATGATGCAACATCACCAATTAAAACTAGCTTTATTTTATCTGTAATCTTGTATACTGGTCCACGCCATTTTAACCTTTACTAGTAATCAACCCCCTTGCAGGGGGCTCTAGAGTAGGCTAGGGTGATCCTTAGATTCTAGGCCTTCAGGGTTGAGGATTGGGCCTCAACAGAAGTTTCTACTGTTCGCTCCTTAAGCGGTGATACCCGGGTCTCCTCTGAATCTTCTGGCCACTATGAGTACTGCCGAGGGTCCGGACAATCTTCTACCACAGGTGGCTCAGCGTGTGACTGCCTTGGTCCAGGTGGTAGAACATCTACATTGCTTCAGCTGCGTTCCTACCTGCAGATCCTTCTCCTCCATCCAGTCCACTTCCAGCTGCTCCTTTGCCTTCACATAAGCCTCTCATAAACCCCGCGTCTGCTTCTAGGCGCTTTTGAATACCTCAAGGTGCACATGCATGCACCCCCAGACACACGTGGGAACTCTCAGATGTGCATGCACATACCCTGCAGATGTGAATGCGCACAATCCCAGACACATTCTTTCATCCCCAAATGCAGATGCACTCCCAGACACAGATGTGCACACCCCCAAACACACATTCGCACATCAAGACACACATGTATGCTCTTCCAGGACCTTGCTGTCCTGATGATTCAGTGGACCCATATATACCTTTTTGGATAAACCGATGCGGATTAGGGTGATTTAGGGGTAGGCACCAGGGTCCACCTTATTTTTGAAGCTGGTCCTCAAGGGCTTGAGTTTCCCACCTGAAAGGACAATCAGCTTCAGGTTTTTGTCTGGTAAGCCTGTAGGGGGGACCTTGGGGGATAATTTTGCCTTTCTCGTTTTGACTTTCCTTCCTGCAATATAATGCATGTGTGTATGACTGGTTCATGTGCTATGGTGCTTTTTTATTTCAAATTTCACGCCATGGAAGGGGGGGAAGGAACACCCGGTAGTGGGCGGGGCGTGTTTACTTCATACAGGAAGGCAGAAGGCCAAGCCTCCTTTCCACGTCAAACGCTGGGGCTTCTGCTGAGAGGAGGCCTGATTTGGCGGCTACTATAAATGCTGCCATCTGCAGTTTCTGTGGACCCTGCTTCGGCTCGCCTCCGCCCGCTGGTCTTTTACTGGGGCTGCTTCTTTACCGTGGCTTCCTCTCGTGGGCCGCTGCCACCCACCTGCTTTTCCACCAAGCTACTTAGAACCAGGGACTACTTCCACATGGGCTTCCTTTCTCACTAGCTCCATGTATCAGGTCATTTTTGATATATATATATATATATATATATATATATATATATCTCAATCATATTCTGTCATCAGAAATTGTGGAGAAGGATATTAGGTCCACCCCTAGGGTCTCAAAGTAGTCATTTGTGACTATCAAGATTCCTTATATACTATATATATAGTCTTAGGCTCTCATGTACCTGCAAAGGCCTCTGGAAGAGGACAGCCATGTTACCCCCCCTGGAGGAATTTCCCACCCTGAAAGCCTCCAGGTCTGCTCCCTCAGAGCTTACTACACCTTTGGCAGGCCCACCTCCCTCACATAACCCAGGATATTGTATCCAGCTTGATATGGTGTAGAGATTGACCAGAATAGAGAGACACTAATTACATTTAGTTTCCAGGGAGTTTTCAGATTCAGAGGAGGAGAATATTTATATTGCCATATGCTCTCAGGAAGATTTTTCAGAGAGGGAACACTCATCCAGTAGGGAAGAGAGTAATTCGGATTCAGGGTCGTCCGAACAAGGGTCTTGATATTTTCTATTTTAGAAATTTTTAATATCCCAGTTCCTAAAAGGAAAAAGGGAGATCCATACAAACCAGAGAAACAGAGGAAGCAGGTCCCTGAGCAGTCTCATTTTACCAGACTTATCCAAAGGGAATGGGACAAGCTCATGGATACTAGACCTGGAGAGTCCTGGATACTAAATACCCCTTTTCTTCAGTTTTATTAGGTTATGGTCTATCCCCCCCCCCCTTCCCGGGGACTCTCAGGACCCTCTAACATTATTATTCCTACCTCCAACAGTGCTTTCCTAAAGGACCCAGTAGATAAGTGTCTGGATCAGGTAGCCAGACATGCTTTTTCTATGGTAGAGTCGGCCTTACAGCCAGCCTGTGCTGCATCCATGGCAGCAATGGCAGGAAGAAAGTTGTTAAAGCAGTTGAGTTCTCAAACCCGATCAGGTCATTCCTGTAATGTGTGCTCCCAGTTGTTTAAGTCCAGCATGGAAATTTACAGGTACGTAATTTCTTTGAGGCTGTGAGGCGTTCGTGATGGATTTAGCAGTGGTCACGAGACGCAATCTCCAAGAGGACCCTGACGGGTCTTCTTTTGCTGGGGGACTGTCTGTTTGGGGAGCATCTGGATGACATTGTAAAAAGAGCCACAGGGGGGTAAATCTACTTGACTAGCACAAAAGAAGGTCTAACCCTTTTTTCATAGTCCTTCCAATACTAGATCCTTTCGAGGTGGTAGAGGGTCTTTCTTCTTTAGACATCGAGAGGAATTTTGGAATAAACCTAAGACCCGGAACATGGCCAAATCTTTCTGGCGAAATAAGGCTAAACCCCCTTCTAAGCTCCCACGGGGCATGAAAGAACTACACCCTGTAATTGGGTGGGGGGGGGCGCTTCTGCATTTTGCCTCCATTCGGAGGCTCCATGTAACAGATGCCTGGATAAAGGTGATGGTTTCTTCAGGTTGCAAGATTGAATTCGGAGCCAGACTTCCTCAGAGATTCTTTATGTCAAGGGTATCTTCCAATCCGGGAGAAGCAGAAGCATTAAGATCCACTGAAGCTCACCTGTTGCAGCTAGGAGTAGCAACTCACATTCCCTTTTCAGAGAGGGCTCAGATTCTACTCAAATCTGTTTGCAATTCTCAAAAAGAACGGTTATGGCTGTCCAATATTAGACCTCAAGGGCCTGTCTTTGGAAATTTTGCATGGAATCTTTAAGATCCACAATGACAACACTTCAGGGGAGTTTATAACCACAGCGGATATAAAGGATGCCTACCTGCATATCCCTATCTTTCCAGGCCATCAGAAATATTTTGCGCTTGCAGATGGCCTAAACTTTCAGTTTTTGGCTCTGCCTTTTGACCTTTCTTTGGCCCCAATGGTGTTTATCAAGGTTCTGCCAGGTCTCATAGCCCTTCTAAGAAACCAGGGAATACAAATAATCCCTTACTAAGTGGATCTTTAAATCCGGGTCCCCATCCGTTTGGGAGATCTTGAGAGATACAGAGACTGTATTATCGACTTCAGAAAACTTTGGCTGGATAATCAGCTATCCAAAGTCGCATATAATTCCTCTTGGTCTGACTCTGTTGAGCAAACATAAAATATTGTTAGTTATAATTTCATATTTGTTAATGATGACATTGCACCTCATGTGCTTGGCCTTCTGGGTTCTCCATTCCAGGCTCTTCACCCACCACATCAGCATCTAAAAGTATATAAGTAAGAAATGAGTGTGTGTTTACCCTGCATGTACCTGTGTGTGCCTCTGTTTAATAATCATACCTGAGTGCTGCTGGTCCTGCATCTCCTCCGATTCCCTGCCAAGCAGCTGATGCCCCTCCTCTGCAGACAGGTCCAGTGGTTGTTCTTCTGGACTGCCACCACCTTCACATCTCTCCAGCATTGGCCGGACTCCTCGCCTCCGGGTGGGCCTAATTCTATAGCTATATTCACTCACTAGAAGAAAATAGTATTCATAAACACAGGCCTGCCTAAGGGCATTGTATTCCTAAGATGTAACATTACTTGGGAAATGTTTCCTGAAGAATTTCCTCACCCGGGGCCTATTCCTGCGTTTTAGGTCCAACCAGTGCTGGATGATCTGGGTATAGGTGAAGATGGTGTCATGTCGATGGCTGAGCATCATCTAAAAGGTGGAAGAAAAACAGATGTCATTAAATAAAGCATCATACAGAGCTTTCAAATTATGCAAGCAGGTTATTATTAGCACTCCCCCAAACATGTGAAATCACATGTGCGCACAAACATTCGCTGCAATAGGTGCATTTAAATCTACATATTTTGCACACTTGTTTAGCCCATGATGCATAAATGCCACCGCATTCTAGGCTACCACGTTATCAGGGAAACAAATGTATTTTTGAAAAATGGTAGACATGCCATCCAGAAACTTGTTTAGTGTGAGGCTCAGCGTAGGCTGGGACATGCCCAAGGAGAGGGCACCCAGCCTCTGGAATGAGCCGTTCACTAAATATTGAAGGCAGCTAACCATTTGGTCATGCCTGCAATTGCATGCCCCTTCTTTGTGGTGGGGCAAACCATGGCCGCAGCTCACTTTACAGAAACATGGTTCAGTCAGGTGAGCTCGAATAGCTCAACTTGCGAGTGATGTCCAAACGTGCGCGAAGCAACCTGAAATCTGACATGCAGATGCATAGAATGCTGCGTCGCTGCAGGCGCTCATATTCCTCCACGTAGTACGCCACCATCACACTGCAACTCACACAGAGACAGCAAACTTTACCAGGAAATACACCCCGTAAGTTTAGCGGAAACACCCTCATTTTCTGGGCAGTTTTCGCATCAACAATCAAGGCTTGGAATCATGCGCAAGCCCATTCCAATAACGTAACATTCCCGAGAAAGCGAACTATTTACGCGAAATATACGACCAGCGAATATGCTTATTTGCATTAACGTAAACGCACATACGCATGAAAAAAGACAAAGAAAATCCCGTTAATGGCTGCAAAAACTCACAAAAAATACACAAAAACAAAGTGAAGGAAAAGGAGGCTGTGAATCAAGGCTATAGTGTGGTTATTCATACCAATCTTAAATGCTATGACTAGATCACCGTTTGGTAAATCAAATCCAATCTATCGCTCATACCATCTGGCATGTGTGATTGAAACAAAGATATATACTTTGCTTCTCTGACCTGAAGTTTCTTTCTCAAATCACTACCACGTGGGCCTAAACTCACACGTTCCATAATGCTCACTTAAATCATATTAGTGCTGCCTGAATAGTGGAACTGGCAGTGACATGCAACATTTAGCAGAAAAGTGTTAGATGCATCATATATATGTTTTACCATACCCAACGTTTCAGTTTTCGACACATACAACCTATATACTGCATCATACAGTCAGTACATGTGATAACATAAATAACATTTGCTGAATTACAGTCATATAGGCCCCTGATCTTAAAGGACCTGTTGTTCACACATGACTGTACATTACTTCGGACATATTTATAACAAGAACATTGTGATTCCCCACAATGATACATTCCTTTACAACCTAACCATGTACTAGAGGTTTGGATGTTCGTTTTGAGTAAAAGTCACGGGGAGAGCCTATTGGCCAAAGTAGGCGCCCTCCGAAATACAATCCTTATGCTATCCTTAATAATGTTAGCCAGATCAAAATTGTTTTTCAAGATTGGCAAATTATTATTAACAATCCTTTTGATCTGTTTAAACTGTTTTGAATAGGTCAACACCATCTAGGCATCCCTAGATATCACCTGTCTGCTTTTATGCCTGAGCATTGTATCTCTGTTTCTAGTCCTTGCAATAGTTGCCTGCCCAATTTAACCAACCGGGTCTGTAACTATGTGCCAAAAATCTTGAGCAAAAAATGTCACATTCCTTGTTAAAATCTACATCTGTGGAGCAATTCCTGTGTGTCTGCAGGAATTCCCCCACCAGAACACCAATAATGAAATGACAATGTCAGATCCAGATACTCGATCTTTTCATGGTGCCATGTACTTGTACATTTTACATTCAAACTATTGTCATTCAAATAATCAAGCAAATTGAGCAAAAAATTCCCCGGCCCATTCCATATACAGATCAGAGTATCCTTATAGCACCCATACCAGAACAAATATTCAATGTACATTGGTTTCATTGAAAACCTCATTGGTTGAATGAAAGTTCACACCAGGTGAGGGAGAGAATGGAGCACCAATACTAGCACTGCATTTCTGTAAATAAAATGTATCAAACAAGAAAAAATTGTGTGTTAAATGTAATGTGCTGTGTTTCATAACCAGTGAATCTGATCAGAATCACTTTTTTGCCAGGGTGTGCGGGATGGAGGAATAAAGTACCTGCACATCAAAGTTTGTCCGCCATGCTCCCATCTAAGATGGTGAAGGGCAAACAAAATATGGTCAGAGTCTCTTACAAACCATGGCAAGACTTTTATAACTGGTTGTAATTGGGCATCCACCCATTGGCCAAGGGGTTCATTCATGCCTCCAATCCCAGAGACGATGGGTCTCCCAGGTGGAGAGGAAAGATCCATGTGGATTTTTGGAAGATGGAAGATAGGGGTCATGGGGAATTGAATTTTCATTTGTTCTGCTAATTTTTGTGTAAATACCCCCTTAGAGACCCCATCATTCAATAATCTTTCCAATTCAACCTTAAATACTCCAGTGGGGTTTTCCCATAAAGGGAGGTAGGTATTAGTGTCACTTAGTTGCCTCATTGCTTCATCAATATATTTACTACAATCCAACAGCACAATTGCTCCCCCTGTTTTTGTCCACTGATTGTATTACCAGGTCTTTGTTATTCTTGAGCTTCTCTAATGCTCTCTGTTCAGAGCGCGTTTAATTAGAGTGCTGGTTGATACGCTTTATTCTTTGCCATTTTCATAATCTGAGCCTCTATAGATTCCTGGAAAATGTATAATGCTGTTGCTTTTGTGGCAAGGGGATAGAAATCTTGATTTTTTAAAATTCAGAGCATTAGATGTCGAAACTTTGGCTTCTGCATCAGCTAACTCTTACATGCATAGCAAGATAACTGAGTCATCCACAGTATGGGAGAGCAAAACTGAGGTAATCGGGATTTGAGTGCTTGGTTTGCTCTTCCTATTGAAACTCATAGAGTTAACTAATATTGGTGGCTCTGTTATCTCAATTTACTCACCACTCTGCTCCACCTTAGTAAAATGCTTTTTCAAGGTCAATAGTCTGGTAAATTTATTTATTTCAATTAATGTTTCAAATGGGTCCATGCCACATGTTGGAGAAAATGACAAACCACAGCTCAATAATTTGTGGTCCTGTGTTAAGGGTTAGGCAGATAAATTAATTACTGTACGTAAGATTACGCTTTTTTTGACGGATTCGGAGTGGATAATTTCCCAAATTTCTGGGAGCGATTATGTTTTCTGCCCCCCTGGGCCATATTTAGGAGTCATGCTGTCCTAGGCACTTTTTGGTCATGCCTCCCACCCTCAGCTCCCCCCAAACACATACACACACAAACAAACATACAAAATATTTTTGTGAAAATATTGCTCATTTTGAGAGACTTTTAATTGTAATCAAAATAATTATGCTAAATGAGAAAATCACATTGATGGAGGATGTAATGGCCAAATTTGTCACCTACCATGCATATATTTCATTCTATATATGGTTGGTGAAATAAGGGGCCATATTTGGTATGAAAAATGTGCTTGGTGGGCAGAAGAAGTTTTCAACTGAAAAAGAAGGCAGTTTACTGCAAAAAATGGAACACCATTGTGCAGAAGAGGCAACTGTAAATAAGAATCTGGACGGAAGGGCACTGTGGGCAGCAAGATGGGCAGAAAGGAGGAGTGTCTGGCAGCAAGAAGAGGACATGGGGCACCAAGGGGGAAGAAAGGAGGAATAGCAGGTGACTACTGGAATTCCATTTTAATCTAGCAACCAGTAGCAAGGTCCTGAGCACAAGACTAACACTGATGGTCTGCGAGAATAAAAAATTAAAATGGGATACGAACTACTAATTGGCAGTGTGGCCTGTTCATGGGCCATGGGATTGCAGGAAATGTGAAATTACAGAAAATTGGGGGAATTCACACAGAGGAGCATCCCAAACTGGGATTGTCAGTACAGGAAAATATAACTAATATAAATAGTTATTATATTATAACATTTTATATTTTTTTGAAAAATTGTATTATAATATATTTTATAAATCTAAATTTGTCAATTCCACAAGGGCCTAATCTGTCGACTTCCATTATCAATGAAGCCCACAATAAGGTTGTGTGGGGATCCTGCCTAGGCTGGCCCTGAAGACTACAAGATTCCCGGCCCAGACAATTAAGTGCCTTTGGGGCATCCTGACTCAGAATGGCCACTATGTGACCCCCCCCCCCCCCCCCAGCCAGGCCCACAGTCATCTTTCCTGTATTCACATTCCTGTAGAAGAGGATCGCTCTACCGCTGAGCCATTCAGAGTCCAGGGAGACCGAGGATGCGGCTGCTCCCCTTTCCATGTGCCAAGCTCACTACAAAACAATAACTTACGCCATGCATTAGTATGCATGGTATAAAGTGCTGATTGGATGAGATGTGCTATGGAAGCAGCAGAAGGTGAGTTGTGTTAGCAATCTGGGGTGTCTAAAACAGCGTGTCATCCAAATCAGGATGCCCCAGGAGAATGGACCTATTAACAGAATAGCAAAAACCATGGTGATAGGTTGTGCATGTACCTTCAGGCCTCCGACAGCATCCCTCAAGTATCTGAATGGCTGGTGCAAGCACGCACAGCCAGAGGCGAGTGGCCAGCCTGCCATTCAGGTTTCCTAACACATGCACGGTGGGGTTGCTACCAATGTAAAAATACTGGCAATCCAGGGAAGATTTCACACATTACAGAAGTACAATCTGCTTGGCCCCTCCACCAATTCATGGGCACTCCCTCATGCACATATGCACACTAATACACCCCCCGCCCCTGGGGGACATTATTATTTAATAGAAAAATATATGAATGTCCCATCATCATGTTTTCCCACCCCTGAAACCACGTCTCCATCAATGCATACGCACATACCATTCATGCACGCACACACCATTTATATACTTATACACAAACTCCCCACTCATGCACACACATACACACCATTCATGCAAACATCCCACTCATGCATATACATACACTCCTTGGATTGTAGTGCTGCTGCAGCTGTGGACAGACCGCCGCCCAGGGATCGCCCCTAGACACATGCCTAGGATTGCCTTATGGGAAATATGGCTGTGCTGCTCCCCCTCTTATATTTCCCTGCTGTTGTGGTTTCTCCTTCCCTTTTCTTTTTTGTTCATGCTGAAAAAAAAGACCATAGATTCTGCCCGTGCTTTTTGGGGTATCCCATCACTGTCTGAATCAGTGGCTAATTGCTAAGAATCAGAAAAATTCACAGATTTCTGCTTACGATGCTTTAGAATTTTGTTTGCGGCCAGCCCCGTTCCCGGGTATGTTGCCTGTGTACCAGCCCTAAGTGTAAACCTGATAATTTTCATGATTCTTTAGATCATGTTGAAATTTACTTTTCTTAAAGTATCGCATTCTTTAATCAGATTTTAGACGTACATTAAGGTTATCAAGTTCCAAGGTTTCTTGTCGTATTATAAGGTTCATAAGCTTCAAAGATGCCTCCAACAAAATGTCATGCCATTCCCTTTAAAATGATTCGGGGAAGTTTCTTGTGGGGACCTTTTTAATACATACAAAAGTCTTAAAGGAGCCACAGCACTCAACCCTGTTAGCTTGCAGACCAACCTAAAATCTGTTTCTAAATCTGGTTAAAAACTCAGTCACACACATCTGCAGAAGTATGCTTAAGCTTCACCACCAAGCGCCAAGGTGCCTCTGTGGGGTGCAGTCCTAACTCTAATCTGCTCTGGTCTCCCCGGTCCAATGGCGTATGCATAGTCTATCGTTCATTCAGAGCCGTTTAGAAAATGGCTATGGTTTTTTACAATAGAGAGTGAAAGTGCCCACATCCCCTACATCTTCAGGCTGTGCATCTACTCCCATCCCAGCATATGCATCAGCCTGAAGTATGTGATTTCCATTAATGGGAGATGTTTGCTTAAGTTGAGATACACACAGCAAATGTCTCTTATTGCCTGAGCGCCCGCACCACAAGAAAGAGGTGAGTTTTTGGGGCTTTCTAGGAGGTTTCACACAGCTGGGCATCACAATACGGAATGTCCCCAGGGAACGAAACAATACTCGGGAATGGCAAATTCACATGTTTTGTTTCACTTTAAAATGGCACAAAATTGGCCCTGTGGTCTCAAAGTCTCCAGGGCCAGCCAATTGTGTCTCCTTGGGACCCCCAATTCTCCACTGTGTGAAACCACCACTATCACCACATAAACTTATCTAGCCACTGATCTAATGGCAAATGTGTGGGATGCTGGGGATACATGCAGTGGGGCATCCAAAATTGGGATGCTCCTGTTAAATGGACCATAAAATAAATGACTGGAAAAGTTTTGGTCCTCTTCAAAACAGAAAAGGTGTGCAGCTACTGCCCTCTCCTTTCCTAATTATTACTGCAAGGGTTAACCTGTCTGTTGGCTGTCATGGCTTTTTAACATTGAAGGGGTTAATTTGAGCTGCTCCTTCACATGAGAGACACTGTCAACACAGTAACTTGAGATTGTCATGTTCACCCCCAGCCAGCCTCCCTGCAGCCCACTGACATCAACTATAAAGCCCAGAGGAAAGGGGAGAGGAGGGAGCAAACTACAACTTGTTGTGGACCAGTTGAAAGTAAGAGTAAACTGTCTGCAGCTTGGGATCTTCCTTTGGCTTCTGCTCAGTGTCAGAGGGGTCAGATAATGAGGAGTCCCTGTTGAAAACAGGAAGAAAGACTGTGCCTCACACTGGGACGTAATGTGCCTCTCCTTCCTGCTAAACAGCCGTGTACGTGTATCCCTTACAGGAGCCTGTCTATCACCACCTGTGACTTCCAATGTAGTTTGCCTTCTTGTGCAGTCATGGCTGTGTCAACTAATGACAGTAAAGGGCCCCACAGGAAATGTCCTGGTTCGCCTGGTGGCCAGTCCACCTCAGGCTGTTTCAGTAATGACACAGACTGATCAGCAGCAAAACCATTGCCGGCTGCAGGGGCTACAGTAAGATATCCACCGCCATCAGTGAGGACACTGTGTCCTCACTCATGGTGGTGGCTATCTTGCTGTAGCCCATGTGAGCAATAATGCCAGAACTGAGAGGTGAAGGAACACTCTTGCTGGTAAGTTAATGGGGAAGCCAGGGGCCCCAGGCAACTGCCTGGTTTGCTACCCCAAATGCTGGCCCTGAATGGGTGAAGTGAATGAACAAAAAGGCAGAAAAGTGCTACACCCACAGGGGTGAAGAAGGTAAGCCCAGCATTTCGTCCTCTGTATTCTGTGGTCACATAACGCATAGGTTTCTTGTGCCTGCTGGACTTACCTTCTTCCCCCCCTGTGGATGTGATGAAGCATTTTTCTGCCTTTTTGTCCATTCACCTCACCTCTGTGTACTATTTTGATGATTATGCTGCTTTCAGGTGCTATTTGCACCCAGGGGGGTGGGAGGACAGATCCATCTGTTGCTGTTTGTTAATTGTCCATTGTGTTATATGTTTTTATGTGATTAGATTTTTGTGCTACACTTGCATTTATTAGCAGTTTTTGCTATGTGTGCAGTATTGTTTTGCCAGAGGCTTTTTGGACCCTCCTGGGGCCCTATGCATCTAAAGGGTCACTAGGAACAATACTTTTTTTTCAAATTCATGGAATAGGGTCTCCATGGATACAGCAGGGAAGTGAAAAAAGCAACAGCTCACTGTTTGTATAGGTTACTGAGCGGTAGACCTCGCTGCTGCCAAAAAATGTATTTAAAAAAGTAGATTGCAAACAATGCTTTGTTATATAAGCTGACTATTTACCGGGCAGTGGACGGTATACCTCACCATTTAATTTAAAATTTTAATTTACCAATTATTTTTTTTTTTTTTTTTAAATGCTCGAATCCACCTTTGACCTAGATCCAGCCCATCACTTGTTACTAGATATGAGTGAATTTTATAGACATTTGATTCAGCCAATTTGCAGAATTTTCTGAAAAAATTCGTTTCGGTCCGAATTTATTTGCGGCAAATTGGTATTAAAAAATGACATTAAAATGGCTATTTCTGGACTACCGAGAGCCTCAATAGTGTTGTAGAACATTTGGCCTTGCTGTAACACACATAGGGTGCATGCTGGGTTAGTGAAACAATACTGTAGTGCAGTATGGCATGCAGATCAGATGCATCGCTATTAGAATCACTGAGGCAGAGCGGCACAGTGAAAGAACCTTCAGGTGGCATCAGCATAAGCAGACCATATATTGCCTAAAAGACACACCTTGGAGTTGACAGCAGCATGAGAAGACCACATAATGCTGAAAGACACACCCTGGAGCTGGTAGCAGCATGAGGAGACCATATATTGCCTGAAAGACACACCCTGGAGTTGGCATCAGTATGAGGAGACAATATATTGCCTGAAAGACACACCCTGGCAGCAGCATGGGGAGACCATATATTGCCTGAAAGACACACCCTGGAGTTAACAGCAGCATGATGAGACAATATATATTGCTTGAAAGACACACCCTGGAGTTAGCAGCAGCAAGAGAAGACCACATAGTGCCAGAAAGAAACACCCTGGAGTTAGTAGCAGCATAAGGAAACCATATAGTGTCTCAAAGACACACCCTGGAGTTGGCAGCAGCATGAGGAGACCATATATTGCCCGAAAGACACACCATTGAGTTGGCAGCAGCATGAGGAGACAATATATTGCCTGAAAGACACACCCTGGCAGCAGCATGGGGAGACCATATCTTGCCTGAAAGACACACCCTGGAGTTAACAGCAGCATGATGAGACAATATATATTGCCTGAAAGACACACTCTGGAGTTAGCAGCAGCAAGAGAAGACCACACAGTGCCAGAAAAAAACACCCTGTAGTTGGAAGCAGCATAAGGAAACCATATAGTGGCGCAATGACACACCCTGGAGTTGGCAGCAGCATGAGGAGACCATAGATTGCCTGAAAGACACACCCTTGAGTTGGTAGCAGCATGAGGAGACAATATATTGCCTGAAAGACACACCCTGGAGTTGACAGCAGCATGAGGAGACCATATATTACCTGAAAGAGACACCCTGGAGTTGGCAGCAGTGTGGGGAAACCATATATCGCCTGAAAGACACATCCTTGAGTTGGCAGCAGCAAGAGGAGACCACATAGTTCCTGAATAACACACCCTGGATTTGGCAGCAGCATGAGGAGACCATATATTGTCTGAAAGACACACCCTGGATTTGGCAGCAGCATGATGAGATCATATATTGCCTGAAAGACACACCCTGGAGTTGGCAGCAGCGTAAGGAGACCAAAACATCCATAGCATACGATACTTCACTGGGGGAGGGAAAGACAGAGGCAATGGGAGGACAGGGACTGCTCCCAGGCCATGCCAACTAAGGGTTGTGTCTGAGGAAGTCACCGACAGTTGACTGGGGGTGTCAGATATCACTTGTGATAAAGTGGATGACCATGCTAACAAATCAATGACATCAGATGGGTTGCTGGTTGAGACACAACTGCTAGCTGATACCGGGAGATCAGGCCTCTCGCAGCAACACCTGCTGCCACTCGCCCCTAGTCTGCTGCGACCTCTGCCTGATGAATTTAGGCCTCTGCCACTCATCTGTGCCCGTCCTGGCACTTCTCTGTGCCTGAAATACTTAGTGCGTATTTGAGGGAAGGACAATACTCTACACTACTCTTAAAACATTATTTTTGGGCAACAGCAGCAGGTGTGTAATTATGTTTGGCCTTTCACAGTAACTAGGCCCTGAAGACTTTAACAGGAACAAATTGGTACAACTCTTAGATGTATGTATGTGGTGTGCACTGATGAGGGCAGTTCAATGCGCTCCAGTAGGCTTTAAAACAGTTTTTCGGACAACAGCAGCAGGTGTGTAATTATGTCTGGCATTTCACAGTAATTAGGCCCTGAAGACTACAACAGGAACAACTGATACAATTCTCAGATGTGGTACGCCCCAATGAAATGCACTCCAGCAGGCTTAAAACAAGGTTTCTATATTTTTGGGCAGGTGTGTAGTTCTGTCTGCCCATTAACACTAACTGGCCCATCAGCACATGAATATAAAACAAAATGCAAAAACTGTGAGATGCACTAAAGTGGAATGCTCTGATTAGGCCAGCTAAAAGGTTTTGGTACAACAGCAAGAGGTGGATATTTTTGGGCAGGTGTGTAGTTTTGTGTGGCCTTTCATACTAACTAGGCTTTCAACACCTGGGCATAAAACAAAATGCAAAAACTCTCAGATGCACTTCAATGGGATGCCCTGATTAAGCCAGTTAAATGTTCTGCAGCTGACTTAAAAAGAGGGATATTTTGGGCAGGTGTGTAGTTTTGTGTGGCCTTTCACACTAACTAGGCTTTCAACACCTGGGCATAAATGCTATGTGGGATGCCCTGATGAGGGCAGTTCAATAACAACAACAAATTGGTACACCATTTACATGTACACACAGGTTACACTTAATAGAGCACAATACACTGCTCACCCTACTGGCTGGCTACTATTAGCTTTTGTGAAGAAAAATAAATTTAAGCCTTTGGAATTGTAGACAGACACTATTGCTTCATCACACTGTGTCCCAAGGCCTCTCCCTTCCCTGTCACTGCTCCTATGCTTGAATTCTGACACATAAATTTCTGCTGCTGCACACACTCTCTGTGGAGAATTGCTTTCCCTGTACACTCTCACTCTGTCTGTCTCTCCCTGTCTGTCTGTCTGTCTCTCCCTCTCTCTGTCTGTCTCCCTCTCCTTGCCTGTCTATCTCTCTGTCCCCCACTCTATCCCGTTCTCGCCGCAGTAAACTGCTGAAATGAGGGTCTGCAAGATGGCCACTGATTATATCAGGCTGTGACATCACCAGGGTGACTAGCTGCTGATAGGCTGCATGCTGCATGTGATGCCTTCCCAGGATTCCTTGCCCCATGTCCTGACATGTGGATCCACATTTTAGATGGCCTGGACCACACTAAATGGAGTTTAAGGAATCAATTAGAGCGATCAAATCACAACGATATTCAAATTCCTTGCAAATTTATTTTTTGCTGAAATTCGTAACGAATTTGGATTCCTCAGATTCGATTCGCTCATCTCTACTAGTTACTTCACAATGTGTGTATATTTAAAGAAAAACAAGATTTGCTTCAGGAATGCCCTAAAAGAACACAGAAATTCTGTTAGTGCACATGGGTGGCAGAACCTGTATACTTAACTAAAAAAACAATAAACGGAAACAACACAATAGGCTCGATTCAGAGGCACATTCGTCTGGACTTACGTAGCTGTCTGTGAAAGTTTCGTGTGTGTGCTTGTCATTTTTTTGTTTTTTTTCGTTCATTTTTCATTCGTACGAACGTTCGGGCAAATGCGTATATGCGCTTTCAATGAAGGAAAGCAAATCGGATCATTTGCGTTAGTTCGGATAATTTTCCCATCAAAATCTGATATTTTTCGTTCCTTCAGATAAATTACGGTCTTGGTATGGGCTTGCGTCTCATTCAGAGAGCTGATTGCCGACGGACCACCACCCTATAAACCCGTTTCCTTTGCGATCCCCTTATGGGACCATTTTGACCTCAAGACTAGCAGCTATGGATGACTCTAGTGTATTTGAGGAGCATGAGGATCTGCAGCTCATGGGCATTGAAATTGTCCGGAGGGCTGAGACCAGATTGCACCGGCGGCAATGCATGCACATCGATGGCATGCATGACGTTGAGCTGTTCGAGCTCACCAGACTTAATCGCGCTTCCCTCCATAAGTTGTATAGTGAACTGCGGCCATGGTTAGCTCGCACCACAAGGAAGGGGCAAGGTATGACCAAGATGCTTGGCTGCCTGCAATTTTTACCTACCATTACTCGGAAATATATTAGTTTTCCTGACGACATGGTAGCCAGAAACACGATTAAGCTGGCATTTTATAACATCGCCGACATGCCCAACGTAATGGGTGCCATTGACTGCACCCACGTTGCCCTGGTGCCTCCGGCAGCTGACGAGTATATCTACAGGCAAGTTCAATCATTTTTACAATTACTTGGCCTTATTTTTTTTTTAATTTTTTATAAGCCCAACTTGTAAAAAGTGCTTCCTTGTAAAACGTCCCTCCTTGTAAAAAGTCCCTCCTTGTAATAATTCCCTCTTTGTAATTATTCCCTCCTTGTAAAGAGTCCCTGTGAAACAATGGACCGTATTTAGTTTCTCCAAAATTTAACATGTGTTCAAAAGGGAAACATTTTAATGGGTACCTGAAATAGACACTTCAAAGTTAATCTTTACTTTTTCAAACATACATATCCTTTTTTTTGTGTACAAAATACTAATGTACTTGGTTAGTGTTATTTGTATTGGCCCACAGGTTTTGCTTAGTGTGTGATTAGTTAGTGTCTCACTAGTTTTCCTTGCCTTGCTTATGTTTTTTTTTTTCCCAGGAACCGCAAAATGGGCCACTCCCTGAATGTTCAAGCAGTGGTGGCCCCGGACATGCGGTTCCTTAGTATGGTCGCCGGGTTCCCAGGCTCATCCCATGATGCCTACATTCTTCGAAGATCTGGATTGTACGGTCGGTTTGAGTCTGGGGAATTTTCCGGTGGGTGGCTCCTTGGTAAGCTGACGCCAATAACGTCATTTTTTTTATATGAATACCTATGAATTTAGTTTGTGTCCTATGTATGAAACTATGCCTATTTGAACACCTTGTTTACATGTGAAACACAACCTTAACCATTAGATGTTTCAAACAACAAAGCCTTGCCAAATGTTTGTCCTGCATTTGCAAAATTTAAACTTTGAATTTAAAGTAAATTAATCATTACTCTTCCCCACACTCTTTATGATGGGGTCTGTGCCATCTTAGCTTAGATGCATTTCACTTACTGAGTAGAGGAGAGTGGGATAAAGTGTAGGGGCCGTGTTAGAGCTGTTTTTGCCTCAGACAAAGCAGCTACGGGGTCCTGAAAAGTTAAGACATCCAAGAATGCTGAGCAGCACAGTCCTAAAACAATACCTGTTAGCAGTCTGACTGATTGGCCATCATCCACCATCTTTGATGTTTAAATTGTTCCCACATCTATTAGATGTTTTTAGGCTTTTTTTTGCCTGTGCAATATGTATGCTCATGCTGTTTAGCAAATGTGACCTAGCCTCTTAGTCATGTTGATGACCCGTTTTTGGTATTCAATTTAATTTTGTTTTTTGCCCTTTGTGTTGGTTTGTTTATTTTTTTATGTACAAAATAGTAAGGAATTATTTACTAAAAATCTCACACCTGATTTGAAACTCATGTCTTTTTTTGTGCTCAAGTTGTTAGTGCAAAACTTTAAGTAATCTTTATTCCCAAAAAACCTAAAGGCATCAACTTAGTCAACAACAGGTTAAGTAAAAATTGATGGGGTTTATTTAAAAAGCAAACCTTGGAGTTGATGGTCACTCCCATAGTTCATGTAAATACATGGTCAAACAACAAATGTCATTTTTGGCAAATCATGCCACATAGCAATTGGCCACAGGCAGGAGTTTCAAAGTAAGGCACTCCAGGCCAAAGATTAATACACATTTTCAACACAAAAACATATGTGACAAGCATTGGCATGTCCAGATTTTTGCCAAAACAAATAGGCCCACAGACACACCCTCTCCTGCTTGGCCACATTTGCCACAGGCACAGGTGTAAAGCAGTCATACCTATGCCACATCTACACCTTTTACTCATTGGCTCACCGAAACAAGAACCCCCAGTCCAAATCCAAGTCCTGTTCAATCTCAGCCAGGGGTCAAGGTAGTAGTTTGCCAGCCCAGAATCCCCCAATCATGCCTACAAACAGGAGGAGCCAGAACCAATGTAATTAGGCCCAAGCCTGCAGTGCAACAGCTTGAGTGGCAGGTTCATTGAGGCTTGACCTCCGGCATTGGCTAGTGGGCTACCTCAGTGCTCTAATGAGCTATATGGGCACAAATCCAAAGCATACATGCAAAGCCATACCAAAACGGTATATTGGTAGGGCTCACCAGACAGGTCAGTACAGTGGGGATGTAGAGCAAAGATGTGGAGCAGTTACAGGCCAAATGGGCCTTAAAATGGGGGATGCCCATAAATCCCAGGTTGGGGCCCTTGGAGGTGGGCCCTCACCTGGGCCTGTGTGGCATTCAGAATCTGCAATTGTTCCAACATGTTTCTATTGGAAGTTCGAAATTCAGCCATCATGGCACTGAGATTGTTAGATAAGGTGGCCATGTGGCTGTTGCTATTTCTAACTTCCTCAAGCATGGCACTGTAATAATTCGATAAGGTGGCCATGTGGCTGCTGTTGGACCTAAATTCAGTCAGCATGGAGTTTATGGTGTTATTTAATGTCTCTAATTGGCCATGAAGATGCTCCTGGTTTCTTTGATTTTGTAGGCGAAATAACCGCCTCTCATGGTTCCATGCTGACTCCATCATCGGCGCGCCCCTCCTCTGGGAAACTGGCCGACGTAGCTGACTACGCCTCCCAATTCCCCGGGTTGTGGGGCGTGCAGATGATGGGCCTCTAGGTCCACCAACAGCCACAGGTCTGCTTGGCAAATCCTCAGCAGCAGAGCTAACACTGGGGACTGTAGGCTTAGTCTCTGCATGCTGCCAACGATGGGCTGGCAGCATGCAGCCAGCTTCCCTCTGCTGCTGAGGATTTGTTGGAGAAACATGTTGGGACAGATTCTGTCCCAGGGGGGGCTGTACAGAAGGTCCCATGAAGGTTCCATCCTCCTCCAGCTCCTGGATTTCCTCCATCAGTGTGTGGGTCTGTTGGGACATGTAAATAAAAAAGGTTCAGTTTGGGCAATACATATGTAATTCCGCAAAAAGAAACACGCCAAGTCACATGCATAAGCAAAATCAGAAAAAGACACTTACCGTATATATCGGATCCAGGGTCCGAGGCAGCACAGAAGTTGACGGCATGGCCCAACTGGCTGAGGTTTTCCCACTAGCTGAGGGATGATGCTGGGCTGCATTGTTGAAAAAAAGCATGTAAATACACAACTATGCATTGCTGATGTGTAATAAAACATGTGCTTCACTAAAACACGTAGTCAAGCATGAATGGCAACTCCCCAACGGACCAAGTTGACGTTGACTATAAATACCATTATCTGTTGGATGTATTAATCAACAAGTACATACACATTGGTCACCTTAAGACAACTAAACATGCATGTACTGGCTGTTCTGATGCTTCACACATCCCTAAAAGCCCATTAGGGGACCACACTCAGCTTGCAAATAGCATTTGGCATCAGATTATGCTGGTTGCCATTCTTTCTAGGTGAACCTTTCAAGCACCCCAGATCAAGTCTTTCAGACCAAAGCACGCCTCCAACACAAGTGGCCTACAGACAAAGATGGAAGTGTTGGATGTAATTGACTCTAAACACATAACAGGCAGTCCTTTGCTAATCTCAATAGTGTTCCTAAAGACTATCAAAGCTCATGTATGGGCAAGCAAATGATGAGTCCACAGACATAACACACCCTGTTTAAATTGTTACCTCCACTACAAGGCACACCCTAGGGGCTTGTGTTAATATATGGCTTGGAGCATCATTTTACACGTAGCTCACATTTCACATACACACTAACATTACTAACCTGCAGGAATAGTCGGAATGTCCGTGTCCTGTCGGGTCGAGTGTCACTCTAAGGCCACAGGATGTAGCAGGCCTAGCACCATCTCCTCAGCTCGGGTAAATTGCAGTTTAGTGGGGAATCCTCCGCCAGTTTGTAAGCTGAAAAAGATCGTTGTACACATTTAGCAAAATGGTGTCAATACAAGAAGAAGACCAATCCACAAAGTATATATATACCTGTAATGACGCTGTTTATTTTCTTTCTTCCATGCTGCATACTTGAGGTCTGAATCTGATCCACATCTTTTAGCTCTTCCCCCACTGCATTGACCTGTCTGGTGATCTCCTCCAAAAATGTCTGCTTTGCGCTGTTTGCTTGTAGCTTTGGATCTGCGCCCATATAGATCATCATAATACGAGGTGAGCCCACTAGCCAATGCCAGAGTTTGGGCCTCCCTAAACCTGCCACTCAAGTGGCCTCGGCACAATGTTCGCCCTGTTGCTTGATGTTCTGGCTCATCAGTGGTTGCAGGCAAATCGGGGGACATTCTGGGCTGGCTGTGTTGGGTAGAAATGTAGGACAGGTTGCTGGCTTCAGATTGAACTGGACTTGGATATGGACTTGGGGTTCTTGGCTGGGTGGCCACTGAACTAGCAGGCGTAGCTGTGGCATATGGGGAGTGCCCTGCCACCTGTGCCGGTGCCAAATGTGGGAGGAGAGGAGAGGGTGTGGTGGATGATGTTGGGCTTCTTGCCCTGTGCCTCTGTGGCCCTTTCACACTTTCATGCCCCTGGGAGGTTGATGTACGTGGGTGGGGTGATGGTTAGCTCTGGCTGCTGGGGCTTCTGGCCTGGTGGGTTGGCCTCTTGGCATGGTAGCTTTTTCCACGTGGGTGGGGTGATGGTGAGCTCTGGCTGCTTGGGCTTCGGGCCCCGGTGGGTTGGCCTCTTGGCATGGGATGTAGCAGGCCTAGCACCATCTCCTCAGCTCGGGTAAATTGCAGTTTAGTGGGGAATCCTCCGCCAGTTTGTAAGCTGAAAAAGATCGTTGTACACATTTAGCAAAATGGTGTCAATACAAGAAGAAGACCAATCCACAAAGTATATATATACCTGTAATGACGCTGTTTATTTTCTTTCTTCCATGCTGCATACTTGAGGTCTGAATCTGATCCACATCTTTTAGCTCTTCCCCCACTGCATTGACCTGTCTGGTGATCTCCTCCAAAAATGTCTGCTTTGCGCTGTTTGCTTGTAGCTTTGGATCTGCGCCCATATAGATCATCATAATACGAGGTGAGCCCACTAGCCAATGCCAGAGTTTGGGCCTCCCTAAACCTGCCACTCAAGTGGCCTCGGCACAATGTTCGCCCTGTTGCTTGATGTTCTGGCTCATCAGTGGTTGCAGGCAAATCGGGGGACATTCTGGGCTGGCTGTGTTGGGTAGAAATGTAGGACAGGTTGCTGGCTTCAGATTGAACTGGACTTGGATATGGACTTGGGGTTCTTGGCTGGGTGGCCACTGAACTAGCAGGCGTAGCTGTGGCATATGGGGAGTGCCCTGCCACCTGTGCCGGTGCCAAATGTGGGAGGAGAGGAGAGGGTGTGGTGGATGATGTTGGGCTTCTTGCCCTGTGCCTCTGTGGCCCTTTCACACTTTCATGCCCCTGGGAGGTTGATGTACGTGGGTGGGGTGATGGTTAGCTCTGGCTGCTGGGGCTTCTGGCCTGGTGGGTTGGCCTCTTGGCATGGTAGCTTTTTCCACGTGGGTGGGGTGATGGTGAGCTCTGGCTGCTTGGGCTTCGGGCCCCGGTGGGTTGGCCTCTTGGCATGGGAGCTTTTCCCACGTGGGTGGGGTGATGCTGACCTTTGGGGGCTGGGGCTTCTCACCCTCTTGGTGTACTTTTTAGGGGCCGTACCTATGTACTTGCTGGCCTGGGCCTTCTTCTTTGGCGCTGCCTCCTTTGTTTTGGTGCTTGTTGGTGCCTTTGTGGTTGCCTTGGCCTGCCCACTGCGGGTTTCCTGCAGCTTGGCCTTTGGCATTTTTGAGTGAGTGGTGGGGCCTGCAGAAGCCTCCTCACACTTCTCTGCCTTTTTTCTGCTGCCCTCCTTCGCTGCTTTGGCCTTAGCGGCGGCTTTCTTGGGTGCCATAATGTTGAGACTCTGAAAGAGAATGAGCTGTGGGTCCAGGACCCTTTAAATACTAATGCCGGGGTATGACGCTTACATGTTCGCGTACGCGTGCGTACGGCCGTTCGTCCGGCCGTGCGGAACCCGGAAACCGCTGGGGCATTACTTATCTGCTGCAGACAAGAGGCAAGATGGCGTCCCACAATCTTCACCCGCCAACAAGAAGAGATCATCATGCTTGTAAGTGTCTTTTAATGCCTTTGATTTGCCATCTAAATGCATGCCTAGTCCTTAAGGAAGCGCAGGAATAAACGGTTTGTTTTATAAGAGTCTAAAACTCCGTGCCAAACAAAAGTTAGGGCCCACACGTGCGAACAAAGACTTATGGCAGCTAGAAGGATTGTATTAGGCTAGAAATGTGTCTGTTAATGTCATTTAGTCAAATGATCGATTTGTGAGAGATATTTGTATGCAGTTTGATCTAAATTCTATGTTTCTTTTGTGTTTTTTAGACGATGCTGGAGCGCAGGTACGACTACCCAACTCATTTGAGAAGCGGACCGTCTCCCTGGAGATCCTTTCCAGAATCCAACATCAGACGGACACCACCTTCACCCACACTCAGATTATGCAGCATTGGTCGGACCTGAAATGGCTGACATGCCCCGGGTGCTGCGGTTTTTCGGACTCCATTTCCCTAGTAAGTACATAGCGAATGCATGCAAGATGTAGCTAATACAGAAGGTAGGCCTTTAGTTGCTTTTCTTTTCTAGTGTTGAAAATGGAGTACCAAATCCGCCGCAAAATAATGTATTTTTTAAAATTTGATACAGGGACCACACGGGCAAGAGTTAAAGAAATGAATAGAAGGGTCCTTGAGTTGGTGGCCGATATGCAGAAGCTGGTTGACTCGGGGACAACAGAAGAAGAATAGTGTTCTGGGTCCTGTCACTGTGTTTTTTTCTGTAAATAGTTTTTTATCTTTTACATTTTTAAACATTTTAAAGTTTTTAAACAAAAATTTTTTTCAATAAAATTTGTACAAAAAAAAAATTAAAAAGGCCAAAAAAAGGCCTTCTAATAAAAAAAAACCCAAAATAAAAGTTTCAGTGTCATTTTTTTACACAAATACATTAACACCAAACGAAGGGAGAAATAAATATTTAGAGATGAAGATTCAGATGACCATGAAGTGGTTTGGGTAAGTTTTAGGGGCCTAAAATGGAAGAAGAACCTAACCGGGAAGTGGTTTGGGTAAGTTTTAAGGGTCCAAAAGGGAAGATGGAGGATAGTGCTAAGTGGTTTGGGTGAGCTTTAAGGGTCCAAAAGGGAAGATGGAGGATAGTGCTAAGTGGTTTGGGTAAGTTTTAAGGGTCCAAAAGGGAACGTAAAGGATTTGTGGGAGGAGACGATGGAAAAAGGGCAAAAACGAATGCCTACGTTGTAACATGAGAAAATGAAATGGAAAAGTCACGCTGGAAAATGACATCCTCGTACTCGTACTCTGCCATATGAACGGACGGAAACTTTACTGAAGGTTAGCAATGCATGCATAGAATCGCTCGCACACTCATACGAGAGCGGGAACTTTAAAAAAAAAAAAACAGATCGGCACAAAAACTAAAGTCTTTTTTTGTCTCTCTGAATCGAGCCTAATATGTTGTAATCATAAATAAATATTCGCAACCCGATGAACATGCATACAAAAAAGCCATACAAAAAGCTATATATATACCCTATTAAAAAACTCTAAAAATCCCCACCCTTGCCTATCTAAAAAAACAACATTGCTGATACTTACATGGGCCCCTGCCAGACACCTCATCTTACACCCAAAAACCCTGTGACTAAAGCAGTCGAATGAGTTCAGGAGTGCCAAAGCAACAGCTTAGTATTAATTGACTATAGCCTCACAGTCCACCAGGTGTCTCAGATGCCTTTACATTCTACATTCATTCTTATAATAGAGCAGGAGTATACAGTAACTCTGCAGCGATGCCAAACTGTGTTTGGCATGGAGCATAAGGAGCGGGGTACACTGATGACATAGACATTGTGGCATATTGCATGGTTTTTGTTCCTCAAAAATTCTACTATATGGAGTTAATGAATGAAACATTGCAAAGGACATATGAATTTGCCAAAACATTTTAACATGCTAATGTCAACCATTTTTGCTTTATTTCACAGGATCTCCACTGTGGCCAAAAGAAAACCTAGATCCAGTTGTTGTTAATGAAGGGGCATCACTCATTCTACAGTGCAATCCTCCTCCCAGCCTCCCTCCTCCAGTTATATTCTGGATGAGCAGCTGTAAGTTAAAAACAAATAAACTTGCCTAAAATACAGGCAAGTCCAGGCAAAAAAAATCACATACTCACTTTTTGTTTGTTTTTCTTAACATTTCCATCCACTCATCTTCTAGAAGGATAAAACATACTGGGTCCTGCACTGCCATTCGTGTCAGTCACAGATAACTAGCCATGACCACTCTGTTCACTGCAATTAAGGGCATGTGACAGGGCTTGGTGTGTCTGTATCATTGAAATGAATCAAATCCCTATCTTATGCCCTTGGGAACAGCGCATAATAAGCCAATTCATACCATCTCTAAATCTCTGATAATATGTGACTACTTAAAGCATTCTAAGCCAAGTCTCTTTCTTTACTGCTATTTCTGGGCCATACCACTACTGTGGTAAGAGAAAACTGTGGGACCACTGTCACTTTCAGTGCCTTCTTATGCCAAGATTACAAGGGACAAAATTGCAGTTAGACCACTTTTTTGTGTGGTCCAGGAGAAATGAATTTCAATGGGTGGACAACTCTAGAGTCCTGCTATGGCTTTGGCCGGTGCTGCAGAACATGGAGAGGCACATATGACAGGCATCCAGTGACCTGCTTGCCGTTGAGGTCACTGTGGGGTGGCTGTTTGACATGGAATTTGCTAGTGAGTGGTCGTCAAATGTGGATGCCACCACAGGGCTTAATATCTTGAACCCAGTGAGTTTTATACTTTTGGACTGAGGGGACACAATGCAAGTATGTGCTTTTTTTTCGTTTTGCCTGGACTGTTCCTTGAATCCCTCCGATCTAGTCTTAATCTGGGAACTTCTCTTCTACAATATTTCTTTTTTAAATGTTCTTCTTGAACACGCATGTATATCTATTTTGTATAGTTTTCATAACTGCGAGATATGTGGAATCAATTGACCTAAATATCAATCCTCTCAATTTGTCTGACCTGCTCCAATTATTTAGTTTTTTTTTTATAGAATCATTGACAGTTCATAACTGAAACTGATGTGAAGCAAATAGCCCCTTATGAATCTGCTGAATTTTGAATGTCATTAATAACAAACACAGTACATTAACTTAAAGGGGACCAAAACCCACCGAACTTGTGAAATACATTTGGTCAAAGCCTCTGCTGATGCTCCCTTCTTAGTGTGTAGAACTAAAAATGGGTACTTTAGCTTTTTGAATTGTCCTGGAACACTTTTTTGCTGTCCCTTTCTGTAAGATGGCAGGCTGTGTTTGCAAAGCCCCGCCTCCTCCATTCATTGCCACTGTTGTGTGTGGTGATGCTGTAATTGCCACATCTATGCAATGACTGATTGCCTGCCATCTTACAGAAAGGGACAGCAAAAAAGTGTTCCAGGACAATTCAAAAAGCTAAAGTACCCATTTTTAGTTCTACACACTAAGAAGGGAGCATCAGCAGAGGCTTTGGCCAAATGTATTTCACAAGTTCGGTGGGTTTTGGTCCCCTTTAAGTTAATGTACTGCACTGCAAACACAGTACATTAACTTAAAGGGGACCAAAACCCACCAAACTTGTGAAATACATTTGGCCAAAGCCTCTGCTGATGCTCCCTTCTTAGTGTGTAGAACTAAAAATGGGTACTTTAGCTTTTTGAATTGTCCTGGAACACTTTTTTGCTGTCCCTTTCTGTAAGATGGCAGGCAATCAGTCATTGCATAGATGTGGCAATTACAGCATCACCACACACAACAGTGGCAATGAATGGAGGAGGCGGGGCTTTGCGACTTAAACAGGCGCCATTAATCGACATTAGAGTGAAGCAGGAGCATGGAAAATGGCAATTCAAGGGATGCTAGTTAAAAATGAGGGTTGTGGTCCGCTCTAAAGGATGGAACGTTTCTCACCTTATAAAACTGATAATAAAGGTTGTATAACTTAGCAACAACTTTTCCAATATTGCAAACCAAGAACAATTATTTGATTAATATTAGTTGTTCAACAGAAGTTTTTTTAGGTTCATAGTATCACAGTTACCAATCTCCAATTGTGACCCTAGCTTTTGATCTGGAGCCAAGGAGTCAGGGCATTAAAGTGATTCTCTACTTGGCCAATTTCCTTGTGGTGAGACCATCATCATTTGGAGACAAAAAGCTGACTTTGGAGCAGTTCTGATTATTTATTAAAAGAACTGGGAACTGACATCAACAAAAATTTGGTGTCCAAGTTTTCATCTAAAGCAGGGGTGCACAACCTTTTTTTGGTCAAAGGCCACATTGTCCTGTTGATTTACTTTAAGGGGCCAAAATAAATGTAAGCTATTTAAAAGCAGTTTACTGCAGGCAAGCTTTAAACTTAAAGCATTACCTATGCTTTTATATATGCAAAGGTGAGAAAAGGTGGGCAGAGGTGCAGTGGTAAAAAGTGAGTAGAGGTGATGCAGGAAGAGGCGAACAGAGGCGAGATAGGATGGGGTGGGCAGAGGTGAGAGGATTGGAGGGGAGATTGGAAGAGTTCAGATTAGTTTTTAACCAGATTTCCATACAGATTATAGGTTTGGCTGAAAGCTAACAGTTGAGTGCTGTGACCCCTTTAAGACTTGTGTACCTTTTATATATATACCTACAGTCATTCAAAAGTAGATTTGATATCTTGCAACACCTCAAGTTCACTGCAGCTGTTGCTAAGAGACCAAATGATACAGCGCTAAATGATACAGCTGTCGGCTATCACCTCACTGACTAAAACCCAGCAGATCACCCCTTTAGCAAATGGAATGAGCCATTTTCATTTTACAATTTAAACTTAAAGGAGCAGTATCGCGAAATTTGCATTAAAAAAGATAAATAATTTAATAGCCACACAATAGCTTATAACATGTGTATAAATAATCTGGCAATAGAAAAAGAAAAAAATATATGCCTCTCTTTTAAATTGTATAATTACAATGGCTCAGTCCATTTACTGAATAGGGGGATCTGCTGGGTTGTTTTTAGTGAGCTGCTTCATTTAGCCCACTGGTTTCCTAGCAACACTTTACCTCAGAGGCTGACACTGTAATCAGTGGTAACGGCTGTGTGTGTGAGGTGCTGCTTTTGTTATGAGACCAGGTGACTCAAATGTGTAAAATCTATACAAAATAAACTAAACTGACTGAAAACGACTGAAATTCTTCTTTGAATAACTGTGCAGGAAAATCTAAAGGTATTAAAGTGGAACAAAACCCCATTCTAAATCAGGATGCCCCACTGTGTGAAACGACCCCTGGATAACCACAGATCCCCCCATTTTTCTGGCGCGCTCACGCAGATAGTCATTTAGACAGGCCGGGTGGCCAGGAAGGTTACTGCTCAGGCTCCACATCTGCGTGCAAACAGAGCTGATTGGATGAGAGCCCGCGCATGCGCTGTGGGACAGGGAAAGGTACGTTTTCACAGGCGAACTTGGGGATTTTACATATCAGGGCATCCCAAGTCGGGATGCCCCCAGGGGCACAAAACAAAACTCCAGATAGTGAAAATCCTGGGTTGGGCTTTGCTCAAAACACCCAAAGCTGAAAGAAAGATCATATGGAAAAATGAAAAATAAGAATATGAAAGAGAAAATGGTAAACTGAAAGATTCTGCAGCAGAGCCAACATGAAGGGAAAACTGTCAAAATCAGCTAAATGACTTCTAGAGCTTTTCTCTCTGTTTTATATATATAAGTTCTGGCCAGGCAATGTTACAATGTTATCTGATGCTGGACAGCTGCCAGCACTGAACAGCTGAGACTTTGATACATTGTTTACCCCTCTCCTCAGTGTGGAACAGGCCAGAGTGTCAGCTCCCGACACTGACAAGACATAAACATGAGCTATTAGACTCCAGCTGTTCAACACACACATCATTTTTTTCTACATTTGTAATTCTTACTCCAACACTTACCTACATTCAAAGTACCATTTAAATATAAGTCACCAAGAAAAATTCGCGATACTGCTCCTTTAAGGCATACATTTTTTTTTCTTTTCTATTGCCATGTTAGAAGCTATTGTGTAACTAGTTAATTATTGATCTTTTTTAAAGCAAATTTTTGCAATAATGCTTCTTTAATGACAGATTCTTGATAACCGTTGATTGCAGCATTTTCATTTATAAATTATCGACTGATTGCATTCACTTGATTATTTGTTTGCTAATCATTCCGTGGAAATGGATCATAAATTTGGAATCATGGAATCAGAGTCAGCTGTTTTGTTTGTCTAATCACCTAATAATGAGCCTAATCATGTAACTAAGTAATGGTTCGAGATTAACCATTAGCCATTACCTATTTCATATACCTAAACAAATTAACCCCGATTTTTACTACAAAACATCTCAAATCGTGATTCCCCAGGTAAATGTGCTTTAGAATAGTAAAAATCCTGGTAATAGGTGCACTTTATAGTGGCCCAAAACCCATCTCAGAGGCCCTGGAATCTATAAGACTCCATGGTCACCTGATTTACTCTCTCGGCTCAGGATGGCCCACTGTGTGAAACCTCGCAAATACCCAGTAAAACCTACCTGATCCCCTTTCCGAGAGGCTCATGTGTGGGCTGAATTTGGAATGCCCCATAAAGAGGAAGACCAACACCCCAAGAGTCTTTTAAATTCCAAGGATGACTGTACAGGGTCTAGTTCCACTTTAAAAGACTCCAGGTCGACCGCTAGGGGTGTTTTGTTCTGCTTTAACAAACAACATCTGCCTACCCCTCCCACACGCACTCAGTCACTAGTAATGTCAATGACTGAGGAAAAGGGGTAGATGATTTGAGGTATTTTTCTACCTTCATTATTAGTTATATGCTCCCATTGTGTTTTAATCAGTTAGAAACCCCCTCCCTCACCTCCGTAGCTTCATAAGAGAAAAATCATCATTATAAACTACTATTAGCTTCAGAGATCTTTTTTGTACAGTGTATGTTTAATAATAAAATGAAATGGAAACTAATGGTAAATTAAACCCAAAATGGATTTTGGCCTACTTTGCCACTTTTCACCAGTCCCACGGCGCATGCACAGGTTATCATTCAATCATCCAAATTGGGATGCCCTGCTGTGAGAAATCCTCCACAGTTCACCCCAAAAATGTACCTTTTCATAGTCTCATGGCACATGCACGGTCTCTTGTCTTATATTGCAGGGCCGCCGAAACCAGTGGTTGGTCCACTTTAAAGAGGAGCAACATCCCCCTTCAGTCTGCTTCACTGGAGCATCCCATGCAAGCCTATCTGAACTTCATTTAAAGAGAACCAAAACCCAGGATTTTCATTATCCTGGGTTTTGGTTCTTGCCCCAGGGGAATCTTGATTTGGGATGCCCCACTGCGTGAAACCCCCCATCATCCCAAGAAAGAAAAAAACTAATCTTTCCCCGGTCCCATACTGCATGCATGAGTCCTCATTCAATCAGCTCTATATGCCTTGTGTATTAACTATTTGGGATGCTTCTCTGAAAGTCTCAGTTTTTTGCTGCCCCCTAAATGCCCCAAAAACTCACATTTCTGCCAGTCCCAAAGTGTATGCATGCATGTTTTCATCCAGTGGGCATTTAATGCAATGCATGCATTAAGCTCTCTGTAACAGAGCCCGGCATAGTTAAGGGGAATCCGCATCCCCGGCCTCCCTGCAGTCTGTACCATGCACAGAGCTGTAGCTAGCTTCTTTTGTGCCCGAGACAAGCCCAGAAAATCGCGCCCCCCCCCGCAAAAAAAAGAAAGATATATATCTTTTCTTTTTGTTTTGTTTCTTGTTTACTGGATTATTTTGAGAGACATAAAAGCGGACCTTCACTCTGACTAAGAGTCTATCTTATATGTTTCCCACACCCTGTACGTACAGATTGTCCACATTAAAAATCATCCTACCTGCATCTACTGCATGTTATCAGCCTTTAAACATGGAAGCCGCCATCTTATCAGGCAGCCTGCAAACAGGAAGTGCCTCCTGACTGTGCTGCTCTGCATTCTGGGACTGCTGACCTTTACCTGACCCCAGCTCTGCTCTGTCTGAACAAAGCACAGCTATAACCCGCCCCCCTGTACCTTATCCCACTCTCCTCTCCTCAGTAAGTGTGATGCTTCTGAGTCAAGATGGCGGCGCCCGTATCCTAAATTCCTGAACAGAGTTGCAGCCCAGTGGGAGAAAGAATAATAAGTTAGTGACTAAAAACGTAAAATATATTAATTTTAGATGCTGGGGAACCGTTTTTTAAGAGTTTGGGCTTTTCATTAAATCAAGCTGAAGGTCCGGTTTAAGGAAAATAGGCATAAAGGATGTAGAATAGAACTGTTTAATTTTTCAGCTACATGATATTCAAGAAGGTATGTAACTTAACATGTGCACCTAACATGTGATAAAGAAGTATCAGAATCATAACAACTTATAAATAAAATAAACAGTGCACCTAAACTCATCAAAAACCCATCACTGATTTATGGATTTCACACAGCACATTATCTGCTGCACACTTGATATGTGGGGAAAGTACCTTCACACCAAAACTAAGCAACAATGGGTCAAAGATTTATGAAGTCAGGGGTTTACTTATCTAAAACAAATAAAGCAATAAATAAATAAAATAATAATAAATAATACAATAATAAATACAACTGAAACGTGTCCCAGTAATTTCCAAAACCAGGCTGCCTTCTCACCAGGCTGCCTCCAGGAATGCCCCTCCCACCTCCGCAAACAGTCACAGTGACGCAGGCACGCCCACTCCATCCACTTCAATAAAAGAGCATGCCAGTCACCACTTTGACATACCCCCTCCATTGCACTGAATATAGCTGGGCATGCACACTAATGCACTGTAACTAATGTTGGTAACAAGGCCACAACAAACAGCAAGGGCTAGTAGCGAGGACAAAAAATGTTGAGGCACGCCCTCCCGCTGCTGCAGGGGAGAAAAAACTTTTATTGTTTTGATGCAGGCTACCTGGGTGGCCTAGTCCGACCCTGTGTTCAGCCTGCTGGGCCTGTCATGATGTGCTGGCACTTTATGCCAGGGGCATGTGAGGGCTGCCCCCTTGCGGGCCCTGTTGCAGTCATATAAGAGAGGATACAGAAGGAGAAGAGCTTACAATCTATTATGGTATAATGGAGGATACAGAAGGAGAAGAGCTTACAATCTATTATGGTATAATGGAGGATACAGAAGGAGAAGAGCTTACAATCTATTATGGTATAATGGAGGATACAGAAGGAGAAGAGCTTACAATCTATTAGGGTATAAGGGAGGATACAGAAGGAGAAGAGCTTACAATCTATTAGGGTATAAGGGATGATACAGGAGAAGAAGAGCTTACAATCTATTAGGGTATAAGAGAGGATACAGAAGGAGAATAGCTTACAGTCTATTAGGGTATAAGGGAATTTTTATTGGTAAACAAACAAACAAAACTCAGCTAATCAGCATTAATACATAATATAAAGATAATGTATACAATAAACATAACACAGCAGAATACTACATACTATACATTATCCATCGTGTCTATACTCTTAATGGTTAATCGGTGAAGATACATCAGGTTACAGATCAGGGGTTAGGCGCCATCATTATGTAGAGCAGTAACACATTAAACACCATCTTAGATCAGAATCATCAGAGTCGTCCTGCCTGCCAGTCACTTCCATATCAGAGTCTATAGGGTCTATAGCTGCTGGTGACTTTTTCTTAGTCGGTGGGTCCTCCTCTGACCCCGAGTCACATTCTCTGGCTATACGCTTTAACTCTTGCTCCAGCTCCATAGTATCGTGCCCAGAAAGATCTGCACCTGACTCAGACAGTACGTTATATCGGTTTGATGTAACTGTCACTGTTGTATCTCTTCTGCCCTTGGACTTTTTACCTGGCTTTTGGACTAGGGACCATGCGCCTTCTGGTCTGCGGGTGGACTTGTCTTTTTTTTTCCCTCTCTTATCACCAGGGGCTTTACTATCTGCAGAAGAGGCTGGAGCAGGGCAATGGGCCATAGCAGGGGAAGGGACTACAGGGGAAGATGGGCTATCAGCTTGCTCCGGTGCTGGCCGTGGGATGGTGGCCACAGGCTGTGGGGTTACATCTGTCTGATCTCTTATCTCAGTTGTCTCAGACCCTGGCCTTGTTACTATCTGCCCAGACATCAGAGCCTCCTCTTCTGTAACCTCACCTGTTGCCACCAGCTCCTCCGCAGCCTGGCTATAGAGGTTATGGAAGGCCTCCGAGCAGTCCTTATGGTAATGACCCATCTGGCCACACAAGTTACACCGGACATTTGTAAACATGGCGCTGGTGTGACCAATCTCCCCGCACAGATTACACTTCACTACAGTACACACTCCGGCCACATGACCGGCCTTCCCACACTTAAAGCACAAGCGGGGCTGACCGGCATAGAAGCACACCCCCCTCTCACGGCCAACAAAGAAGGAGTTGGGCAAATGTAAAGTAACATTACTGTGCTGCCTGAGCTTCACCAGCACCCTCCAGCCTCCCGTCGAGATCCCATCATCATCAAGACACTTTGTCAGGTCAGACACCATATCACAATGTCTCCTCAGCCATATCACGATATCCTGCGGGGGGACGGACTCATTCCAGAACAAGATATTAACACTCACAGTGCCTGGCTTTGATACCGGGATAAGGATAAACTGGTCCCATCCCTCAGCGCCGCTAAATTTTGTCACACCTGCCCAGAACCTGTCCAAGCTGGCCATGAGCTTGAAGCTTATATCGTAGCCCTGCCTGTCCGGGAGGTTTATGACGGCCAAGATATCTGCGGGTGTGAACCCCATCTGGTTACACAGGAGCTCCCGGATCACATGTCTCCTGTCTGGCAGATCTTCCTTTGCCCCCTTATTCTTAAATCTTACCACGTTCCTCCTCTTAAATGCCTGACCGGTGTAATGTAAGCTGGGGCTAAAAGATGGGGCACCGCGGCTCCAGGCATTCTGAGGAGGAGCGTGGCCAGATGCATTGCCAGTATTATCACTGCGGGGTCTGGGACTTGCTTGAATGTTTCCTCCATTGGGGGACAGTTCAGAGGTGTCACTATGTCCCGGCTGTGACCCCGGGATTGCAATTTGCGGGGTCTCTCCAACTTCCATAGTGTCACTGGCTGCATCACATCCATTCTCAGGCTGGGGGAGGGCGCCTTGTGAAACACAGAGTCCATTGCTGGAACCTTTCAGGGATTGCTCACTGCTGCCCCCTGGGGGTGGTTGGCTTACTTGGCTGGCATCATGAAAAGGGGCAGAATCTTGCAGCACTGGGGTCCTGTACAGCAGCTTCTGTGAGGATATCTCCTGCTCTGATGGTGAGGGGGGGGACTGAGCTGGGTCCAGGTATCTGTCTGTGTGTTAGGAGCTTCTGAGACTCCTCAAATCGATCCAGGTTCTTGTATCTCTCTGCCATGGGCCCCATTTGTTTCTCAAGTGTCTCAATGTCACTAACAATGTCAGCAAGCTGTGTGCGGAGAGTCTCTATCAGCCCATCACAGGCGGTTGCGCTACGGGAGTTTGCTGCTTTTATTTATTTGCTTCATCTATTTGTCTTTGCAGCTCTGTCCTGGATGCTCTTAAGCTGTTCATTTTATTGACTAAATCTGGAATCTTGTCTGCAAGCTGCAATTCTGGTGCGCGCTCTGTAAGACTTGCCTTGCGCCTTGGCTTTTCTGCTGGGTCTTTGAATGTCTCTGCTGCCTCAGTCCTGGGAGACTTGTGGCCATTTGCCCCCAGCTCAGCATTTGCATTGTCTGATAACTTCCCAGATTTATGTCCAGTGGCAGATTTGGCAGATTTCCCCCCAGTTATGGGGTCACCGGTGGCCGGCTGGGTCTTGGATCGCAGGGCCCGGGACTCTCGGCTCACACACACATTCTGCTCTGTAACAGAGCCCAGCATAGTTAAGGGGAATCCGCATCCCCGGCCTCCCTGCAGTCTGTACCATGCACAGAGTTCCAGAACAAGATATTAACACTCACAGTGCCTGGCTTTGATACCGGGATAAGGATAAACTGGTCCCATCCCTCAGCGCCGCTAAATTTTGTCACACCTGCCCAGAACCTGTCCAAGCTGGCCATGAGCTTGAAGCTTATATCGTAGCCCTGCCTGTCTGGGAGGTTTATGACGGCCAAGATATCTGCGGGTGTGAACCCCATTTGGTTACACAGGAGCTCCCGGATCACATGTCTCCTGTCTGGCAGATCTTCCTTTGCCCCCTTATTCTTAAATCTTACCACGTTCCTCCTCTTAAATGCCTGACCGGTGTAATGTAAGCTGGGGCTAAAAGATGGGGCACCGCGGCTCCAGGCATTCTGAGGAGGAGCGTGGCCAGATGCATTGCCAGTATTATCACTGCGGGGGCTGGGACTTGCTTGCTTGTTTCCTCGATTGGGGGACAGTTCAGAGGTGTCACTATGTCCCGGCTGTGACCCCGGGATTGCAATTTGCGGGGTCTCTCCAACTTCCATAGTGTCACTGGCTGCATCACATCCATTCTCAGGCTGGGGGAGGGCGCCTTGTGAAACACAGAGTCCATTGCTGGAACCTTTCAGGGATTGCTCACTGCTGCCCCCTGGGGGTGGTTGGCTTACTTGGCTGGCATCATGAAAAGGGGCAGAATCTTGCAGCACTGGGGTCCTGTACAGCAGCTTCTGTGAGGATATCTCCTGCTCTGATGGTGAGGGGGGGGACTGAGCTGGGTCCAGGTATCTGTCTGTGTGTTAGGAGCTTCTGAGACTCCTCAAATCGATCCAGGTTCTTGTATCTCTCTGCCATGGGCCCCATTTGTTTCTCAAGTGTCTCAATGTCACTAACAATTTCAGCAAGCTGTGTGCGGAGAGTCTCTATCAGCCCATCACAGGCGGTTGCGCTACGGGAGTTTGCTGCTTTTAGTTTATTTGCTTCATCTATTTGTCTTTGCAGCTCTGTCCTGGATGCTCTTAAGCTGTTCATTTTATTGACTAAATCTGGAATCTTGTCTGCAAGCTGCAATTCTGGTGCGCGCTCTGTCTCTTTAAGACTTGCCTTGCGCCTTGGCTTTTCTGCTGGGTCTTTGAATGTCTCTGCTGCCTCAGTCCTGGGAGACTTGTGGCCATTTGCCCCCAGCTCAGCATTTGCATTGTCTGATAACTTCCCAGATTTATGTCCAGTGGCAGATTTGGCAGATTTCCCCCCAGTTATGGGGTCACCGGTGGCCGGCTGGGTCTTGGATCTCAGGGCCCGGGACTCTCGGCTCACACACACATTCTGCTGCAGGTTTTCCTGCATTGTCAGTCTTTCCAAAGATGTCCTCCTCAGCTTGTGCTGCTTCCCACTGCCGGCCTGAGCTGGCTGCTGAGTGTCCATCACAACAGGTTGTTGGATCTCCCTGCCTGGATCAGCACAGTCACTTTGCTGGGGCTGCCGCCCTCCCTCCATTACATGCTGCACACAGACACTGCTACATGGCCCATCATTATTATCCACCACTTCCATTCCAGCTTCACTTACTTTACTGTAACTTTCTTCCATAAAGACTCTTCCACCTTCATTGTAATCCACCGCAGTCAGCCGGTCAGCAGCATATTCAGTAGCCAGAGGGTCTCTAACATGGACTCCAGATTCAGACCCAGAAGCCTGGAGCTCACCTGGGGAGCGACCCCACCCAAGGCAGCCAGGCCCTGGGCTAGAGCCAGACATTCACAGCACCTGCAGAGCTCACTCACACACCTCCTCCCACCTTAACGATCTATTAGGGTATAAGGGAGGATACAGGAGAAGAAGAGCTTACAATCTATTAGGGTATAAGGGAGGATACAGAAGGAGAAGAGCTTACAATCTATTGGGGTGTAAGGGAGGACACAGAAGGAGAAGAGCTTACAATCTATTGGGGTATAAGGGAGGATACAGAAGGAGAAGAGCTTACAATCTATTGGGGTATAAGGGAGGATACAGGAGAAGAAGAGCTTACAATCTATTAGGGTATAAGGGAGGATACAGAAGGAGAAGAGCTTACAATCTATTGGGGTGTAAGGGAGGACACAGAAGGAGAAGAGCTTACAATCTATTGGGGTATAAGGGAGGATACAGAAGGAGAAGAGCTTACAATCTATTGGGGTATAAGGGAGGATACAGGAGAAGAAGAGCTTACACTCTATTAGGGTATAAGGGAATTTTTATTAGTAAACAAAAAAACAAAACTCAGCTGATCAGCATTAATACAGAATACAAAGAAAAAACATAATTGTATACAAAATAAACATAACACAGCAGAACTACTGCTACTACTACACACTATTCATTATCCATCATGTCAATACTGTTAATGATTAGTCAGTAAGGACCCATCAGGCTACAGGTCGGGGGGGGGGGGTAGGTACCGTGTTATCACAGGGACACATCATGCCATAACCTCCTGTTTTCTCGGCCTCTGATCCAGCGTAACTCAGAGATTATCAGGTCTGCGGCCTCCTTGTGCTGGAAAGGCTCGTGGTACATGGAGGTGCGGGTTCGGGTGTGCCAATGGTAATACTTTATGGTGGTTATAATGAGGTACAGGGTCTCTGGGTGGATTTCTGGACACAGTGGGGACACTCCGTAGACTCTTTCTAGGTAGGTCAGATCTTTTAACCTCCTAATCTTTAACCTATTGGCCACCTCCCCCCAGATTCTGCAAGCCCCCCAGCACTGAACCAGAAAGTGCTCCATTGTCTCCTCCACGCCACAACCTAAAGGGCAGCTCCGCTCAGGCTGGCACAACCACTTCATGTTCCCGCGAACATATAACTTCCTGTGAAAGGAAAGCCAGGCAGTGTCATAGAACTTAGGGGGTAACCTGGCCCCATTCAGGAACCCCAAGCCATCCTGAAGGGTTGAGCAGCTGCAGTCCGTGATCTCGAGTGGTGAACAAAAGAAAGTCTCACATACTCTATTGTATACCTGCTTTCTGGAGTTGCCCTCTAAGTAGGACTTCCCAATTTTCCACGTTCTCAGAGACCTCAAACCCCCCTCCAGGTATGTAGGAAGGTGAGTCTGGGTCCACCTCCCCCGCTTAAGACTTCCATCCCGCATCCAGGACTCAGCAAAGGGCATAATCCAATTTATTATGCTTTTAACCCACAGGGAACTGCTACTAGGGCTCAGGCTTCCAAAATTGGTCTTTAAAAAGAGAGAGTCATACAGGACTTTAGGGTTCAGCATTTCCAGCCCCCCTTCCTTCTTTTTTAGATATGTCACCCCCCTCTTTACAGGGTTCAGTCTATTACCCCAAAGAATGCGGAAGAACAGACTGTAGAGCCTGGCTGATAGGGATTCTGGCAATGGGAAGATGACTGCAACATACAGGAAGATGGGAACTAGGTAAGTCTTTATCAGCTTGACTCTTGCTAGATAGGAGAGCTTAGGGTTTCTCCACTGCTGGACTCTGGAATCTTGATTTTAGTCTCTGCCTTTGCAAACTGAGGGAGGTCAAATGTTGGGTCACCCTGCAGTGTCCAGAATGCCTTGCTGTTCTTGAGGTTTACTAGAGACCCTGAAGCCTCCGAGTAGCATGAGATGACCTGGGACAACCTCTGTGTTTCACCTGGGTCAGACAACACCACTGTCACATCATCTGCGTAGGCCAGAACGGTAAATGGTTCAGCACGGGGCACTGGCACTCCCTGAAAGTCACACTCCTGCAGACATCTCAAAAAGGGGTCAATGGCAAAAACATATAACAGGGGACTCAAGGGACAGCCCTGCCTCACCCCTGCTTCAACCTTAAAGGTGTCTCCTTGCCACCCATTTATTAAAGGAAAGGCCTCTGCCCCACGGTATAAGGTTTTTAACCACTCCACCAATGATGCAGGAATGCCGTATCGAAGTAAAGTCATCCACAGGTATTGGTGATCAACCCGGTCAAAAGCCTTGGCTTGGTCAAGGCTAACCACATATTTGCTATGGCCAAAAGCTCTGCACCTCTCTAGCATTTCTCTAAGCGATATCACTGCCCCAGTGATGTTCCGGCCTTTCACAGTCCCATACTGGCAAGTTGACAACAGGGCAGGAGACAAGCAGTTGAGTCTGGAGAATGGAATTTTTGCCAGGATCTTCCTGTCCACATTAAGGAGGGCAATGGGCCTCCAATTCTTTATATCACTGGCTTCTTTCCCCTTAAAAAGCAGGATCAAGGATGATTCTCTCATCGACTTCGGCATCACATAACTGTTAAAACAACTACTATATACATCAGCCAAGATGGGAGCCAGGAGATCTTTAAATTTCTTATAGAATTCCGCTGGTAGGCCATCGGGCCCAGGGGTCTTCTTTAAGTGCAAGCTGCTTATGGCTTCTTTCACCTCCTCCATCGTTATATCTGCTGTTAAAAGGGAAAAGTCCACATCTCTGGTGTCTGGTTTTGGAGAGGATTCCAAAAAATGCAACATTTTTTCTTGATCTAGCGCCTTTTTCTGGAAAAGATCTTCATAAAAAGTCTTAACAACTCCCAAAATACCTGCCTGGGACTCTTGCAGGTTACCCTGGGTATCACGAAGGGCCATTACCAACTTTTTGGCCACTTTGCCCCTGCAGCTTTCGAAAGGGTCGGGTGTCCCTTGGGGTCCATAATCCCGCTCCACTATTAGGGACTTATAACGATTATACTGGTGTTGCTGTAATTGGGACTTCAGATCATCTATTTTTCCCCTTGCCTCCAGCCCTTGTGAATAAAGTGACTCTAGTTGTTTCCTCAACTTCATATACTGGCAGTAGCTGCTCTGTCCCCTCTTAGCTGATAGTTTCCTCAGCAGTGTGGCAATGTCCTTCTTGATGTCCTCCCACCACTCAGCGCTGCTTTCATAAAAATCTATTCTGTCCATCTGCTGTTCTATCAGGACCTCGACCAGCTCTTGGACTTCTTGTTCCTCTAGGAGCCTTGTATTGAGCCTCCACAGTCCTTTGCCGACGTCTGGGCGCTTACTAGCCCCTATACAGAAGCACAAGGCCACGTGGTCAGAGTAAGGAACCAACTTTTCGCTTAAGGAATGAACAGATTCCGCCGGGCTCACAAGTGCCAAGTCTATTCGGCTCCTTCTTCCTGCGCATGAGTAAGTAAAGCCAGGTTTCTGGCCATTTTGGGCAAAGACATCACAAAGTCCGGCCTGCAGGATAATGCTGTTCAGTGTTCTTGCATCAGTGCTTACTCCTCTGCCAGATAAACGATCACTTGATGACCTGGCTACATTAAAATCACCTGCAAATATCACTGGCACAGAGGTGAACAGATATGGCTTAATTTCCTTAAATAAGCTGATCCTTCTGGTCACTGTCTGTGGCCCATAGATATTGATGAGCCTGAGCCTTCTACCCTGGATTGTGACCTCCAGAATTAGACACCTGCCCATCAAGACCTCAGTCAGTCTATGAATAATCACGTTTTGGGTCTTAAAGAGTATTGCAACGCCTGCAAAAGGCTCCACAGCCAGTGACCAAAAGGACGGGCCCATCTGCCATTCCCGCTCTGCCTCCTGGATCTGCTGGATGGAGGACAAGTGATGTTCCTGCAGGAAGACGCTGTCTGCATCTAGATACTTCAGGTGTTCATACACAGCATGCCGGGTTTTCTTATTCTTTATACTGTTCACATTGCTGGTGACTATACTTAAAGAGAAGCCTGCCATTATTATGCAGAGCAGCAGCACCTTAAACCCCATCATGATAGATCAGAATCAGAGTCGCCCTGCCTGCCAGTCACTTCCATATCAGAGTCTATCGGGTCTGTAGCTGCTGATGACTTTTTCTTAGTCGGTGGGTCCTCCTCTGACCCCGAGTCACATTCTCTGGCTATACGCTTTAACTCTTGCTCCAGCTCCATAGTATCGTGCCCAGAAATATCTGCACCTGACTCAGACAGTACGTTATATCGGTTTGATGTAACTGTCACTGCTGTATCCGTTCTTCCCTTGGACTTTTTCCCTGGCTTTTGGACTAAGGACCATGCGCCCTCCGGTCTGCGGGAGGACTTGTCTTTTTTCTTCTTTCTCTTATCACCAGGGACTTTGCTATCTCCAGAAGAGGCCGGAGCAGAGCAATGGGCCATAGCAGGGGAAGGGGCTACAGGGGAAGATGGGCTATCAGCTTGCCCCGGTGCTGGCCGTGGGATGGTGGCCACAGGCTGTGGGGTTACATCTGTCTGATCTCTTATCTCAGTTGTCTCAGTCTCAGACCCTGGCCTTGTTACTATCTGCCCAGACATCAGAGCCTCCTCCTCTGTAACCTCACCTGTTGCCTCCAGCTCCTCCGCAGCCTGGCTATAGAGGTTATGGAAGGCCTCCGAGCAGTCCTTATGGTAGTGACCCATCTGACCACACAAGTTACACCGGACATTTGTACACATGGCGCTGGTGTGACCAATCTCCCCGCACAGGTTACACTTCACTACAGTACACACTCTACACTACACGGCCACATGACCAGCCTTCCCACACTTAAAGCACAAGCGTGGCTGACCAGCATAGAAACACACACCCCTCTCACGGCCGATAAAGAAGGAATTGGGCAAATGTAAGGTAACATTACTGTGCTGCCTGAGCTTCACCAGCACCCTCCAGCCTCCCGTCCAGATCCCATCATCATCAAGACACTTTGTCAGGTCAGACACCATATCACAATGTCTCCTCAGCCATATCACAATATCCTGAGGGGGGACGGATTCATTCCAGAACAAGATATTAACGCTCACAGTACCCGGCTTTGATACCGGGATAAGAATAAACTGGTCCCATCCCTCAGCGCCCCTAAACTTTGTCACACTTGCCCAGAACCTGACCAAGCTGGACATGAGCTTGAAGCGTATATCGTAGCCCTGCCTGTCCGGGAGGTTTATGATGGCCAATATATCTGCAGGTGTGAACCCCATATGTTTACACAGGAGCTCCCGGATCACATGTCTCCTGTCTGGCAGATCTTTCTTTGCCCCCTTATTCTTAAATCTTACCACGTTCCTCCTCTTAAATGCCTGACCGGTGTAATGTAGGCCGGGGCTAAAAGATGGGGCACCGCGGCTCCAGGCATTCTGAGGAGGAGCGTGGCCAGATGCATTGCCAGTAATATCACTGCGGGGTCTTGATTGAGGGGGACCCGCTACCTGTGGTCGGTCACCTGTGGGAGGAAAAACATTATTAGTACATGCAGACGATTCAGTCCTATTACTATCAGGAACCGCAGGCTGTTCCTTGTCCCAAACAGATTGCAATGCATTGGGACTTGCTTGCTTGTTTCCTCGATTGGGGGACAGTTCAGAGGTGTCACTATGTCCCGGATGTGACCCCAGGGTTGCAATTTGGGGGGTCTCTCCAACTTCCATAGTGTCACTGGCTGCATCACTTCCATTCTCAGGCTGGGGGAGGGCGCCTTGTGATACACAGAGTCCATTGCTGGAACCTTTCAGGGATTGCTCACTGCTGCCCCCTGGGGGTGGTTGGCTTACTTGGCTGGTATCAGGAAAAGGGGCAGAATCTTGCAGCACTGGGGTCCTGTACAGCAGCTCCTGTGAGGATGTCTCCTGCTCTGATGGTGAGGAGGTGGCTGAGCTGGGTTCAGGTATCTGTCTGTGTTTTAGGAGCTTTTGAGACTCCTCAAACCGATCCAGGTTCTTGTATCTCTCTGCCATGGGCCCCATTTGTTTCTCAAGTGTCTCAATGTCACTAACAATTTCAGCAAGCTGTGTGCGTAAAGTCTCTATCAGCACATCATAGGCGGTTGCGCTATGGGGGTTTGCTGCTTTTAGTTTATTTGCTTTGCAGTTGTGTCCTGGATGCTCTTAAGCTGTTCATTTTAATGACTAAATCTGGAATTTTGTCTGCAAGCTGCAGTTCTGGTGCGCGTCTCTTTAAGACTTGCCTTGCGCCTTGGCTTTTCTGCTGGGTCTTTGAATGTCTCTGCTGCCTCAGTCCTGGGAGACTTGTGGCCATTTGCCCCCAGCTCAGCATTTGCCTTGTCTGATAACTTCTCAGATTTATGTCCAGTGGCAGATTTAGCAGATTTCCCCCCAGTTATGGGGTCACCGGTGGCCGGCTGGGTCTTGGATCTCAGGGCCCGGGACTCTCGGCTCACACACACATTCTGCTGCAGGTTTTCCTGCATTGTCAGTCTTTCCAAAGATGTCCTCCTCAGCTTGTGCTGCTTCCCACTGCCGGCCTGAGCTGGCTGCTGAGTGTCCATCACAACAGGTTGTTGGATCTCCCTGCCTGGATCAGCACAGTCACTTTGCTGGGGCTGCCGCCCTCCCTCCATTACATGCTGCACACAGACACTGCTACACGGCCCATCATTATTATCCACCACTTCCATTCCAGCTTCACTTACTTTACTGTAACTTTCTTCCATAAAGACTCTTCCACCTTCATTGTAATCCACCATGGTCAGCCAGTCAGCAGCATATTCAGTAGCCAGAGGGTCTCTAACATGGACTCCAGATTCAGACCCAGAAGCTTGGACCTCACCTGGGGAGCGACCCCACCCAAGGCACCAGGCCCTGGGCTAGAGCCAGACATTCACAGCACCTGCAGAGCTCACTCACACACCTCCTCCCACCTTAACGATCTATTAGGGTATAAGGGAGGATACAGGAGAAGAAGAGCTTACAATCTATTAGTGTATAAGGGAGGATACAGAAGGAGAAGAGCTTACAATCTATTGGGGTGTAAGGGAGGACACAGAAGGAGAAGAGCTTACAATCTATTGGGGTATAAGGGAGGATACAGGAGAAGAAGAGCTTACACTCTATTAGGGTATAAGGGAGGATACAGGAGGAGGAAGATCTTACAATCTATTAGGGTATAAGGTAGGATACAGAAGGAGAAGAGCTTACAATCTATTAGGGTATATGGAAGGATACAGAAGGAGAAGAGCTTGCAATCTATTGGGGTATAAGGGAGGACACAGAAGGAGAAGAGATTACAATCTATTAGGGGCTAAGGGAGGATACAGAAGGAGAAGAGCTTACAATCTATTGGGGTGTAAGGGAGGACACAGAAGGAGAAGAGCTTACAATCTATTGGGGTATAAGGGAGGATACAGAAGGAGAAGAGCTTACATTCTATTAGGGTAATTAGGTGGGTGTGGTCACACACTGTGAGAGCCAGAGCACACAACTGCTCCTAATTACCTGAGGCCTGTGAAGCCTGGGCTTTCCTGGGAGTGCCTCCCCAGGCAGCATGGATGATTCCGGGGGTGAGTCGCGCCGGTACCCCCGAAGGAATATTAAACCTCCGGATCCCGGGACTGCTTCCACTAGCGGTGCTAGTAACACCACGGTGCCCCAGCCCGGTGAGAGTTTGTCAGCTTTTCGCAGCCGTGTATGCAGTAATTTGTGCATGGTGGCGAAGGAGGAGGAGAAGCTGTGTAAGATGAAAATCTCATTAAAGAAAAAGAAAATGGACACCAGCAAGGCTCGGGGACTGGATCGGCGGGCAAGTAAAGCAGACTTAGCTGAGCTTGAATCAGCATGCCGGCAGCAGGAAAAGCTTGTTTCGTCCCTTAAAGCAAGCAGTGGGGCCTTTAAAGAAAAATATAAAAACGAGGAGCGATTTAAGTCCATGTAGCGCTCAGGCCCCACTGTGAAGGAGGAAGAGGCCGACCATGTGGATGAGACCCCGATGGTGGAGGATTCTCCAGCTGTACCTCCACCCAAAGTTGCAGCAGTAGCAGAGCCGGGAGCCCCGGAACCAGCATTGGAAGACTTTCTTGCTGAGGCAACACATCAGGAGTGCGTGACATCGCTGGGCATCCAGGAAGCCCCTACTGGAGCAGATCTTCCAGAGGACAGCCACCAGCCTGAGGAGCCCATGCCAGCTAAGGACGACGTCCATCTGTCCAGCCAGCCTGCGGAGTGCGCCATAGGCGCTGTGTCAGGGGGTATAGAAGACTGTGGCGCTCCTTGCTCTGAAAAGGGTGAGGTGGCGCCAGCCGTAAGTACCATCCTGGCACCCATCCGGGTTCCTGGGTGCGCCGAACTTGGTGGGCCTGGGGCCATGGGTGACTCACCCGCAGGTTTGGGTCTTGCTGGCAGGGCTTCTATTGTTTCTGCTTCAGCTGCTTTGGGTGCTTTTACTGATGTTGTTGCTCCTGTTACTGCTGCTGTGTCTGGGGTTGAGTCCACAGGGGTTAATTCTATTGTTGGACTTTCTGCTGTGACTGATGCTGTGACTGCTGCTGATGTTGTGACTGTCCCCTCACCTGCACCTCAGGTGGACAATAAGAAGACTGTGCCACCTAATGCTGGGGCCCCTGCTGTCCGCCCTGCCCTGTATTTTATCCAGCGAGGTGGCACAGGGAGTAGGGCCAATAATGCTGTTGGTGCTGCAGTGCAGTCCCCTGTGTCTTATGCCCAGGTTGCCAGGCGCGGAGGAGAAGCTGCTGGTGAGAGGATGTCTGTGCCCAGTGAGGCCAACGCCCCTGCCAGCGGCTTTAATAGGCGCAACCTGGTCCAGCTTAAGTGGGAGGGGGAGGGGCCAGTTATCACCCGGCGGGCGGTGGTGGATCTCATCCTTGGCATGGGATTTACAGCCGCAGACATTTTTGCCCTGATCAGTCCAGTAGGGAGTGCAGAACATGACTTGAGTTTCGTCAGACCAGAAGGGATGGATTAATTTTGGGAGCGGTACGAGCTGCTGAAGCAAGATCCTGCCTGGAAGGGGTTAACTCCCATCCAGGTCTCCAGACAGCAGCTCGTGAAAAATGTCACCATACTGGTTAGAAATGAGTCCATTCCCCCCTCTGATTTGACTGTCTGGCTGAAGCGCTATGGTGATGTTCTCACTCCCCTGAAGAAGATCCTAGACGATCGGGATATCTGGACTGGGGGCTGGTCAGTGACCCTGAGGCTCCGCAGGAATGGCAACCAGATCACCCACTTGCCATCTTCAGCCTATATTGGCCGTGACCGGCTGACCATCTTTTATCCTGGTCAGCCCAAGGTTTGCCATAAATGTGGGGCCAAGGGTCACTTCAGCTCCTCCTGCTCGCTTCTTAGGTGCTCGTTGTGCCAGGGCTTGGGACACTTGGCTAAGGACTGCAATACAATCCGATGTAATCTATGTAACCAGCTCGGCCACCCTTATAGTCAGTGTCCTGAGGCCTGGCACAACCTGGACAGGGAAGTGGTGCAGGAAATGCTGCGGCTGGATAGGGAGGAACATTCCCATGCTGTCCCATCTACAGTCCCTCCCCCCACTCAGCTGGGGGTTCCTGAGGCCCCTGCGCCCGCTCCTGTACCATCTGCAGGGGCCCCTAAGGTGAATCCACAGTCTGCCCCCAAGTCAGCAACCACCAATGTAAGATCTAGTAATTTAATAGCTGAGGCGGCCCGGGGGGCTGGCACTGCAAGTACCAAGGGGGTCCCAGTAATTGTGGCCCCTGCTGTAAAACCTCGCAGGCTGGGGCTAGGTGATCCTGATCCTGCACCCCCTTCTGAGCAGGGTGGGAGTTCAGATCCCAAGACAGCGTGGTCTGGACTCTCTCCCGAGGATCAGGATTACCTTGCTCTCAGGTTTGCTACCAAAAAGAAAGGAAGGACAATGGAGTGCCAGAACCGGGGAAGAGCCATGGGGTGCAGCTCTTCAACCGGTTTGAGGTACTTTCTGAGGACTCAATAGAGATTTCTTCTTTTGATTCTGAGGCCTCAGATATGGAGGAGGGAACACCAGTCTCCTCCAGTAAGCGTGAGGGATCTGATAGTGAGGCCGGAGGGAAGGCTAAGAGACATTCTCCCGAATGACTCTGATGGCAGTTCCCCCTCCGATAAAGGTGGCAACCATTAATGTTGCCAGCATTAAATCTGTAAGCGCTCGTTTTATGGCCTTATTTTTTCTCAGCCAGTTTGATACTGACATTTTGTTTTTGCAGGAGACCAGATTGGCCAGTCTGGCCGACCTTCACGCTGTGAAGCGGGAGTGGAGGCACGGACCCTCTTTTTGGTCTCTTGCGGCCGAGCCTTACAGAGGAGTGGCGGTGCTTTTTAAAACCGACATGGTAACTTGCCGGCGGGTCATTGAGGTGGAGATCGGGAGGTGCATGGTCTTGGACGTCATTGTAAGGGGGCAGGACCTGCGCCTAATAAATATCTATGGACCCCAAACTAAGTGGGACAGGAAATGCCTCCTTACAAAGATCAAGCCGTTCCTTTTTACGGCCCGGCCAGTAGTCTTTGGAGGTGATTTTAACACCGTGACTAGGCCCATGGACAGGAGAGGCTTCAAAGGCAAGCTGGGCTGCGATAGTCTCTTTTTGAATAGCATGGTTAGAGAGGCAGGTCTGGAAGATGTGCACATTAAGCACTCCCCAGACCTCACGGGCTTCACTTTTCAGCGAGGTAGCAGTCAGAGTAGAATAGACAGGTTTTTTTTGAAGGAGGGTTCGGCTTCTCAGCCTCCGCGGCTGCAGGCGGTCGAGTTCTCCAATCACCTTTTGCTATCGATGGTCTTGAATGCCTCTGATACACCCCCTAGAGGAAGGGGCATCTGGAGGATGAATTCGGCTCTCCTTGAGGAGGAGGGGGTAAGACAATCTTTTGAGGATTTTTTTCAGGCACAGGTTTCCATTAAGGATTTTTGCAGCAGCAGGTCTGAGTGGTGGGAGCTGACCAAAATGAGAATTGCTGGGCTTTTCAGGGGCCTAGGAAAAAGAAAACAGCTTAATAAATACATTGCCTACCAGCGCTTGCGGAGGAAACTTGACATCCTTGTCTCGAATGGTGGAGATCAAGGGGCAATCTCTGAAGTCAAGCTTCTCCTCAGGAAGTGTCAGTATGACCGGCATGCTTCTCTGGTTCTGGAAAGGGATTATGGGAAATACCACTCACCCGATCCCTATCAGAATTGCAGACAGGCTGCAGCTCTCAAGACTGTCCTTGGTCTGAAGGATAGCGCAGGTTCCCTGGTAAGATCTAAATCTGGGATCCTGGAGATTATTAGGTCATTTTATGCTGACCTCCTGGGCAGAAAGGTTCTTGACCGGGCAAAGATGGAAAGTTTCCTGGATTCTACTCCAGGATTGGAAAATGGTGACCGTTCTATCACTAGCTTGACAGAGCCGGTCACTGCCGATGAGGTGGTAAGTGCGATTGATCACCTTGCCATCAAAAAGTTGCCCGGGTCAGATGGTCTGACAGCTGAATTTTATAAATGTTTTAAGACCATCCTGGCACCACATTTGGTGGAGGTCTTTAATTGCTGTCTGGCAGAGGGTTCCCTCCCTCCCTCCATGAGGCGCTCGGCTGTGATCCTTCTGTCAAAAGGAAAGGACTCTTCGATGATTGAGAACTGGCGCCCCATCAGCCTTCTCAATGTCGATAGAAAGATACTGGCAAAGATTTTGTTCTGGCGCTTGTCGTCAGTAGCGGAGCAACTGCTTTCCCGTCATCAGCACTGCTCCATCCAAGGTAGAAGCACCTTCTCAGCGGTTTTAGCTGTCCGGGAGGCCTTGGAGCGATGCAGGGCTGCAGGCTGGGGAAAGTACTTGTTGGCGTTAGATCAGGCAAAGGCTTTTGATAGGGTCAATCATGAGTACCTATGGCTGCTTCTTGGTAAGTACGGCCTGCCAGGGCGGTTCATTAATTGGCTACAAACCCTGTATGAAGGGGCTGAGAGCTTCCCTCTTGTTAATGGTTGGGTTGGAAGGCCTTTCAAAGTTGGCTCTGGTGTGCGACAGGGGTGCCCTCTGAGTCCCTTACTGTATGTGTTTGCAATCGATCCCTTTATAAGGAGGGTCGAGAGCAGCATGTTATGTGGGGTTCCTCTGGGTGTGCCTGGTGAGCCTCCTCTGAAGGTCATTGCCTATGCTGATGATGTATCTGTGATTGTCTCTGGGACAAATGAGGCGGAGGAGGTGGCCTCTCTGATAGCACAGTATACAGAAGCGTCGGGCTCCAAGGTCAATCATGAGAAGAGTGAAGTTTTCTGGATGGGTGAGGAGGGTGAGGGCTTCGAACTTCCGGACGCCTTCCCAATGCCCCAGCAGGAAATTAAGATCCTTGGCATTAATTTCGGTCCTGGTGATTATGGCCAAAAAAACTGGGAGAGCAGGCTGGAAATTGCCAATGCCAAGGTTGCAGTCTGGAAGAGCTGGAAAATGTCTCTCAGGGAAAGGGTTGACCTTATCAAGACCTACCTGATCCCCATCTTTTTATACGTCAGCTTCGTCTGTGTTTTGCCAGTATCTCTCTACACCAGGGTCTACAGCGTGTTTTTCCAGATGTTATGGGGAAACCGCATGAACCTGGTGAAAAGAAATGTCACTTACCTATCCAGGCGGGAGGGTGGCCTAGGAATGGTCAACCCAGTAGTGTTTTTCTCTCTCTTGTTTCTGAAACATAATTTTGGAAGCATGTTGGCAGAGAGCCCGCCTGGCTGGGTGGGTATTTTCCAGTCCTGGTTTAAGCCCTTCCTGCGAGACTGGGAGAATGGTGGCCGGGTGAAAAGCCCTCGAGTTCCTCAGGCTCAGCTTCCGGCCTATGTTGCCCCATGCTTGAAAATACTTCGGCAATGGCAATTGACGGCAGAGGACATGAGATCTACTCCGAGGAAGCTTCTGGTGAGTCGGGTCCTGGGTCTGGCTTTTCATGAGCCATTGTCCCTCAGGGATTGCCCAGGCTCCATCATGAGGGAGGGTTTGAGGCTTATTAACTCCTCAAGAATTCCTTTGAAATACCGGGATATAGCCTGGCTCTCCTTCCAAGGAAAACTCTACCTTAGGGGGATCCGGAAGAGTCGCAGCCTGCCAGAGATAATTTGTCTCCGTGAGGAGTGTCAGGATGAGGTGGAGACTATGGACCACTTCCTGCTCCGGTGTCCCTTTAATGTAGATGTGTGTAAACAGGTGGGGTTGGCCCTCGGTGCCCCCTTCTTCTCCCAGCTTTCCTATGCTGAGTGGGTGTATGGAGCATTCAAGAACAGAGGGGATTTTTGTTTGGACACTTTGTATCTAGTTAGTCTAGTGATTCGCTATTTCACGTGGAATGCACGGTGCCAGCTCTGCATTAGGAAGAAAGTCCTCCCTGTCCCGGTGGTGGTGCATGACATCCTGCATGAGGTGGGCAAGATCCGGGTGCTTGAGAGGGACAGGTGGGAACGGGGGGCCTGGCTGAAGGCGTGGAGGAACATCAGGCCTCCTTAGTCCTCATGACTTCCCTCTGGGTGGGCTTTTCTGTCTCTTATCACCCATAGATTTTTTATAACAACGACAGATTTTTGAAGAATGGCTGCATGCACAGGTGATGGGGTCTCTTAGTCTTCCTGCTGAATTGTGTATAGTGTAGTGTTAGGTTGTAGATAGGATTGTATATGCAATAATGGATATTATATGCCGAATTGTTAGGCCTGTTTCTTTTTGTTTAGTTATTATTTATTTTATTTTATTTATTTATTATTGTAACTTTGTATATATTGTATATATTGTATATGATTGCTTGATTTTACTTAATAAAAAAAGTTACAATCTATTAGGGTATAGGGGTATAGGGGGGCGGGTTGACAGGAGGGTTGGTTGGTGGGTATTTAGATGTGCGAGTGGGCAGGTAGGTAGGAAGGTGGGTGGGTGACTGCCACCTCCACTCCAGAATCTGCTGATTCTGCCTACACACCACTCCAGACTGCTGCTGGTCCAGGGTCTGTGTAGGAAGGTGAGTGGCAGGTATATAGATAGGTGGGTGGGTTATTATGCAGTTGGATTAGTAGGTGGGTGAGTGAGCAGGTGGGTAGATGGGTAGGGCAGGTAAGTCAGTATGGTGGGTTAAGAGCAACACATTGCATCATTTAATTTTTATTAGCATTTAGAGGTTTATTGGAACACAGTACAGCAACATCATGGACATACCTCGAGTAACTTCACTGCCCAGTTGGAGAATCATTTCTGTTCTGTTGTTCATCTGTCCTTGAATCAACATGGTGGCTGCAGGCTGCTATATTGTCCTCGTGGGTGAGCAACACACACACACCTCTCCCAACCCCCTTCCTCTCCTCTCCTCTCCCCAGGTTTGGCTGCAGCCCTCACACAGACGCTCTCCCCCTCCTTACTCTTCCCCAACCCGAACTTGGCTTCAGCCATCAATCACACTTTCTCTCCGTTGTCCTCTCGTCACTATCTCTATCTCCATTCATGTCATCCTCTCCCTCACTCTGGCCGGCCACCATGCCTGGAAGCGGAAGTGCTGGCTTCTGCTGTGCTCTGGGCTGGCCTCCGCGGTGGGGGAAACAAGAGCAATGTTTTTTGTTCCGTCCTCTGAGATTCCGTCCTGTGCATAAAACAAACCAAGGCTTGCACGGGCGGCCCCCACCACTGGCGATCACTTTATTGCTGGCCTGCCACCGTCAGATCACAGATTGCAGACGCAGACCATAACCCACAGGTTGGTGGAGGCCCCCCTCTGAAGGGAAAGTGGTGGAGGCCCCTTGCGCCCCTCCTTTAATCCGGCCCTGGCTGCGCCCGAGGCCAGTGCCTCATTCGCCTCATGGCTGCTACGCTCTGACCATGCATCCCCAGCCTTTCTGAGTGATTTCGGGTGATCCAAAGCTTTCAGAAATTGGAACGTCCCAGGAAGGTGGACCAACACCACATATGGTCAAAATCACGGCGTTTGATCCATTTTAAAGAGGAACAAAGCCCAAAAATTTCATTATGGTAGGGTTTACTCATGTGGGATGCCCCACTATGTGTACCCGATAGCCTTAAAACTCACCTATACCAGGCTCAGCCAATCCGCAGCACTTTTTCAATTCAAATTAAATTCTAATGTCCTTTGCCCAATAAAACCTACCTGATCCCCAATCCAAGGGTGCATGTGTGAGATAATTTTGGGATGCCCCATAAAGAGTTAGAGCACCAACACTTGCAAGAAAGTGGAACAAGACCCTGCACGGTCATCTTTGGAATCTTAAAGATTCCAGAGCTGGCCGCTGGCCCTTCATGCTGTTTTAAACCCCCCCAGATTACCAGTATTTACTCACCTCTCCCCAGTCCAATGGCACAATAGGGGGCTTTCATCCAATTGGAGCAGTTTGCTGCATCTTTGCAGTCTTTGCATGTGCTCCCACCCCAGCCATTGATATAGGCTGGCGGAGAGCATGGTGCTGCTGGGGATGCGTCTGCTTGCGCTCCCATTAATCCCAATCAGAGCCATATGCAGAATGGCATAGTCAAGGCAAACGGCTCTGATTCGCCGAGTGCCCGCTCATGCAAGCAGAGGTGAGTGAATGCTGACCATCTGTGGGGTTTAACCCTTTCAGTGCCAAGCACGTAGATTCTACATGTTTGCTTCTACTCCACTTAAGTGCCGAGCTCGTAGAATTTACATACCTGACTTCCCCCCCTGCTAGTTAAAAAAAATAAAAAATAAAAAAAATACTCACCTGACCCCTCGTTGGATCCGGACGGGTCTCCCGTGGGGGCTCGGATGGCTCCAGGAGAGCCTCCGGAATAGCCCCCCCCCCCCGCTTCGGCAGCAGCAGCTGCTAACTGTAAAAAAAAAAAAATTACATTTACTTACCTGTGGCCGCACTGCCTCCCGACAAGTCTCCTCTTCACTGGGGGGCCTCCGATCGCCCCCACAGCCTCTTCTGTGGCGAGGAGAGGGCAGAAGTTGCCCCCCCCCACTTCCTGGATCCAGCACCCGAGACTAAGAATCAGTCTGCTCGGGTGCTTGGAGGAGAGTGGTGGGGAGGAGGAGAGGGCTGTGATCACCCCCCCTCCCCAGGCTCTCTCCTCCAAACACCCGAGCAGACTGACAGCTGTCATCGGAGATCGCCGGGGGACAGAGGATCGGAGGTGAGTAAAGTAAAAAAAAAAAAATCATTTTTTTTCTTTTGCTAGCCGCAGATGACTTGCCATTAACCCCCGGCACCCCTATTACCTGCCTCCCCACAGCCCAAGGGGGGCAGAAGAGCCCAGGCCCACATAGGCTATGTGGGCTTGTAGGCTGCAGGGTGGGGGGGCCACAAAAGCTGGCTCCTCCACTCTGTTCCTACAAGCCCCCATAGCTGGTGCCGGGCTGGTAATGCTGGGTAAGGGGGACCCCATTTCATTTTGTTTTAGGGTTTTTAAGGGACCCTATGTCATTTTTTTTTAATTAACCCCTTATGTTCTGTCACCCAGCAGCTATAAAAGGCTTCCAGCAGGTGAGCAGAAGCCAGTGATTGGGAAGGGACACAGTGCAAGATGGATGGGAGGCAAGTATTAAAAAAAAAAAAAAAAATGTTTTTTTTTCCTGTGTGTGTGGTGTGTTTTTTTTTTTTTACACTTAACCCCTTGTGAACTGGTAAGGGGTCCAAGAGATCCCTATACCAGTCCACAAGGCTGGGGGCTGGCAAGTCACCTGCGGCTAGCGGGTGACTTGCCATTAACCCCCGGCACCCCCATTACCTGCCTCCCCAAAGCCCAGGGGGGGGCAGAAGAGCCCGTGGCCATGAGCTATATGGGCTTGTAGCCTGGAGGGCCAGGGGCTACAAAATCTGGCCCCTGTGCCCTGTTTCTACAAGCCCTGCATAGCTGGTACAGGGCTGGTTACTTTGGGTAAGGGGGACCCCATGTCATTTTTTTTTTGGATTTAAAAATAAAAAAAACAAAATGCTCCCTGCCCCCCCCCCCCCCCCCCCCCGGGAGGGGGGACTCTATGTGATTTTTTTTCTCGATTTAACCCTTTGTAGTATGGATGGTAGTTGTATTTTATTTGTAAATGTTATAAAGTACTTGTTTCAGTTTGGGGGGTCTCCTGGGCAGGAACGGGGGATACCGATAAATATGTGGTACCGTTCTAATCGGTAGAAATGGGGCTTTCACATGCAATATGGGTTTCTTTAATAAAATTAATTTTTTATTTTAAATAAAGGAGACAATTTTCTAAATTAATTATATTAATAATAATATTGTAAAAACAGAATAAAATTTACAAACAAGACATTTCATGTTAAAGCCTAAACTCTGCTGCAAAAAAATATATATATATAATTTTCCTGAAAATTCCAGCAAAATCTCAAGTAGGCTGGCAATTAAAAGGGTTAAAAGTAGCTATGCATGTTGGGTATTGTTCTGTTCGGGGGACCTTGCGCTTTCGGTCTTAGCTTGTTTTTTCTTGTTTGCATATTTATATTTTAGGAAAAGGTGTTTTTTATTCAGCTTTTTTTATACATTTTTTAGGGAAACCCTGCGCAACCAAAGAATTCTTTGAGGGGTTAATTCCAGAAAGATGAGCCCACTAAAACAAGCTGGTTACGCTTAGAAAGCTTAACATGTGTACTTTCAGGGAATATATGGTTTATGGGGGATATTCCAAATGTAAAGGGTTGTTTTGGTTGAAAAATCGCAAGGTGCGCACTTTGTCTGCAGAGCTGAAATTTTCAAGTAAAATTACCATTACGCACATGCTTTACTTTGGGGTGTTTGGCAACTCTTCCCTTGACAGTAGCTATGCATGTTGGGTATCGTTCTGTTCGGGGGACCTTGCTTTTTCATATTAAACTTGTTTTTTCTTGTATATAGTTTTTTTTAGGAAAATGTGGTTTTGATTCTGCTTTTTTATCCTTTTTTTTAGGAAAACTCTTTGCAACCAAAGATTACATTAAGGGATTACTTCCAGAAAACTGTGGCCACATCAACAAGCCTGGTACACCTAGAAAGCTTGAGATGTGTACTTCCAGAGAATGTATAGTTTGTTAGGGGTATTTCAAATGTAAAGGGTTGTTTTTCTGGAAAAACTGCAAGGTGCGCATATCGCATATCGCAGTTGTATTTTATCTGAAAATCCCCTAAGGCGCTGTTTCAGTTTGGGGGAGTCTTCTGGGCAGGAATGGGTTTCTACCAATACATATGTGTTACCTCTGTAACCGGGAGAAATTGGGATTTCACACGCAATAAGATTTTTTGACAAACTTACATTTTTTACTACAAAAAAACACTACAAATTGTAAAAAATTGTTGTTTTTTTTTCACATATTTCACCCAAAAATATTGAGAATACACCTAAAAATTACAAACAAGACATTTCAAGTTAAAGCCCAGACTATGCTGAGAAAAACAATATATCATTTTCCTGGGAAATCCTGTGAAATCCCTTTAAAAATCACATTTGAACATGAGGAGCGCAAAATAGTGCAAAGTGGTCTGGCAACAAAGGGTGACAAAAACTCTAGGTAGGCTGGCACTTAAAGGGTTAACACAGGGGGGCCTCCCAAATCAGAATGCTCCCAGGCCAATGATCTAAGCTCAGCATAGTCAAAACCTTCAGTTTTTTTACTGCTTTAAAATATATTTTTAAATGTTTTTGGAAGCAGTTTTCACTCCCTGCAATCTGTTGCTTATAGCCGCTACTGAGGTGAGGGAGCTCACTCAAACTTACACATGCCCAATAGCAATGTTCTGTGTGTTCATGGCTCACATATCTTCTTGTAAATCTTGGTGTACAATAGCAATGCCAATAGCAAGTGTAGTAGTGAAATCCGCTTATATAAAACATTAATTTACTAACATAAAAAATGCTAGAGGCTCAGCACCTTGAGGACATCATTTTTGGCACAAAAAAATGTACACTTTCAAGTGCCCCTGTGGAATACCAAATCAGGGTGCCCAACTGTGTGAGTCCTCTGTGCAGGCTTGTGCAATACCCAAATAGATTGTAATCTCAAACACAAGAGCCCCATATTAATCTAACAAATACCATGGGTGTCACCTGGAGCAGAAGGGTGTCACCAGCACGGGAGCCCATATTGATCTAACAGAAATGCAATGGGTGTCATCTGCAGCCACTCCAGCCAAGACTGGCTAAAAGATGTGTATTGTGTGACCCCCAGAGTCTCATACCACAGGGCATCCCAGAAAAGCACTACCCCTAGACTCTTTAGATTCCAGAGAGGTGGTTGCTTTTATTTAACCCTTTAACTGCCAGCCTACCTAGAGTTTTTGTCACCCTCTTTTGCCAGGCCATTTTTCACTATTTTGCGTTACACATTTTCAACTGTGATTTTTGAAGGGATTTCCTGAGAATATGGTATATTGTTTTTTTCAGCAGAGTCTGGGCTTTAACGTGAAATGTCTTGTCGTTTGTTAAGTGTATTCTCAATATTTTTGGATGAAATATGTACAAAACAAATGTGTAAGGTTTTCAATGAAATCTTATTGCATGTAAAAGCCCCATTTCTCCCGGGGTCCAACGGTACCAAATATGTATTAGTAGACCCCCTTTCCTGCCCAGGAGTCTCCCCCAAACTGAAACAGCACTTTAAGAGATTTTTTGATAAAATACATAGTAACATAGCAACAAAGTAACATAGTATGTAAGGCTGAATAAGTCCATCCAGTTCAGCCTGTATATCTTCTTCCAATGGTCTAGTAGCCATAGCTGGAAATGTTATTACATGCCAGGAAGGCATCATACTCTATCCTTCATTACTACCTCCTCTGGCAGCAAGTTCCATCGTCTCACTGCTCTTACAGAGAAGAATCCCCTCCTATATCGGTGGAAAATCTTTCTTGGATGCCCTCGAGTTATGGTTACACTCTGGGGTATAAATAAATTGTGGGACAGATATTTGTATTGACCCCGAATATATGTATACATAGTTATTAGATAACCCCTCATGTGTCTTTTTTTCTAAATTAGATAAACCTAACTTTGACAATCTTTCAGGGTACTCTAGCCCCTGCACTCCTTGAATTAACTTTGTTGCCCTTCTTTAAACGTGCTTAAGTTCAGTCCTGACATGTCCCTTTTAAGCACAGGTGCCCAGAACTGTACACAGTATTCCATATTGGGTCTGACCAGTGACTTGTACAGGGGTAAAAGGATACTCTGGTCATGAGCACCTATTCCCCTCTTGATGCACCCCATGATCCTATTTGCTTTGGCAGCTGCTGTCTGGCATTGATTACTACAGTTGAGCTTATTGTTAACTAAAACCCCTAGGTCCTTTTCCATCGTTGTTTTACCAAGTGTTTCTTTATTTAGTATGTAATCATGACACAGATTTCTCGTTCCCATGTGCCATTTAACTGGCCGTGGTTCCAATTTATCGAAATCTGTTTGTAGCTGCCTGCTGTCCTCTTTTGTTTTAATTACTTTACACAGCTTAGTATCATCTGCAAAGATTGAGACTTTACTGTTTAAACCATACCCAATATCATTTATATAGATATTGAAGATATCCATCTGAACACGTTTTCCCCCAGTCCAAGCATTCTCATCTTTTGTCCCAGCCTTTTATGTGGCACAGTATCAAATGCTTTAGAAACGTCAAGATATATGATATCCAATGACTCCCGCTGATCCAATCTTGAACTTACCGCCTCATAAAAGCTGATTAGGTTTTTCTGGCAGGAGTGATTCCTCATAAATCCATGCTGATATGGAGTAATAAGGTCATTTTCCCCAGGATGCTCCAGGATAGTATCCCTTAAGAAACCTTCAAACAGCTTGCCCATCACAGATGTTAAGCTTACCAGTCTGTAGTTCCCAAGTTCCCCCCTAGATCCCTTTTTGAATATTGGCACCACATTTGCCAAGCGCCAATCCGTATATATGTATAATTAACCCTGGGAGGAGACCCCACAGTCCCCTCAAAACCCGCCCCTTCCCCCTCCCTTTCCCCTTCTTTAGATGGCGTAGAATTGTATAGAGATATACTAGCTATTTAAGTTGTAGGATACACATTTTGTATAGCTGTTGAGAATGGTGATGAAATATGTCTTTTTTTTTGTGTTATTTAAGCAATATATAGGAGGATCAGGTTAGTGTATTAGTGTAGGGATTATTTATGGTATGGGTCCTGGGTGGGGGCGCCCTGTGTACTCACCTGCCTCGCTCCGCGCTATTTTCGGGTGCCGATGGGTAGTACGCTTGTACTCCCCGCGGCCGGTTACATCTCCGCTCGTCTTGACAACCTGCGTCGGCTGACGCGGGTGCAGGGGCTGGGGCAGCTGCCTGTGATTGGCTGGGGCCGCCGACGCACTTCCGGCCGGGGTGCGTGCGGCGGCGCGGCCACGAGCGGACTCTATTAGCATGGGAGCGGGGCAGGTGAGTATATAGGGGAGCCTACCAGGACAGGGCCTTACATTTTGTGCCCATGAAGTAACGGGTCCCCGACCGTTACGAAACGCGTAGGCTAGGGGCAGGGGGACGGATCGACAGGCTGGCCAATTGTATGGGTAATGTACAGATTGAACACATATGTTGTATGGTTTTGATTTATTTAGCTTTTTCTGCTCTTGGCGGTCCTCACTGAATAATTATAGATTTAAGCACTTAGCACTTTAATGTTATGTACAGGATAAATGCACTTAGTAATGGTGGTCTGTATATGGACTGTATATCAGTTGGTATAGGATATGAGAAAAGAGCCTGCTTATTGTGCCCCCTGGTGGTCATTGGTGTGACCTTTTTTAGGATGTTTTAAATGTTTTGTAATATGTGATCCAAGATTGACAATAAATAGGTTATTGTTGTACTTTCAATTTGGGCGGTGCTGTTTTCTGGCGGGTTTTGAGGGGACTGTGGGGTCTCCTCCCAGGGTAAATTGTCTATTACTGCACATAACTCCCTTAAAACACGAGGAACAATGCTATGTGCTTTGCGCCCCTTGCATTTTTTTAAAGAAACAACCCTTTACATTTGAAATACCACAAACAAACCATGTATTCTCTGGAAGTGCATACCTCAAGTTTTCTAGGCATACCAGGCTTGTTGATGTGGCCACAGTTTTCTGGAAGTAATCCCTCAATGAATTCTTTAGTTGCACAGGGTTTCCCTAAAAAAATAAAAATAGCAGAATCAAAGCCACTTTTTTCTTAAAAAACAATACACAAACAAGAAAAAACAAGTTAAATCTGTAAAAGCAAGGTCCCCCGAACAGGACAAAATGCAACTTGCATAGGTTTTGTCAAAGGAAGAGTTGCCAAAGTAAAGCATGTGCGTATTGGTAATTTTACTTGAAGATTTTAGCTCTGCAAAGTAAGCACCTTGCGATTTTTCAACCATAACAACCATTTACATTTGAAATACCCCCCACAAACCATTTATTCTCTCAAAGTACATTAATTAAGCTTTCTAGGTGTACTCAGCTTATTTTAGTGGCTTCATCTTTCTGGAAGTGATCCCTCAAAGAATTTTTTGGTTGCACACGGTTTCCCTAAAAAAATGAATAAAAAAGCAGAATACACATTTTCCTAAAATATCAATATGAAAACAAGAAAAAACAAGCTATATCTAAAAGCACAAGGTCCCCCGAGCAGAACAATACCCAACGTGCATAGGTACTTTTAACCCTTTTAACTGCTAGCCTACTTGAAATTTTATCACCCTCTGTTGACAGGTCATTTTTCACCAGTTTGCGTGATGTTTAACAGTGATTCTTGCAGGAATTTCCAAGAAAATTACATATTTTCTTTTTGTTGCAGAGTTTTGGCTTTAACATGAAATGTCTTTAATTTTTCCACTGTTTTTTAAAAATATTTTTAAGTAAACAAAAACTAAATATATATATATATATATATATATATATATATTTAAATTGCCTCATTTATTTTAAATAAAACATTTATATTATTAAAGAAAACCATATGGCATGTGAAAGCCCCATTTCTCCTGATTACAACGGTACCACATATGTATCAGTAGCCCCTTGTTCCTGCCCAGGAGATCCCTCAAACTGAAAAGAGCACTTTATAAAACATTTACAAATAAAATTCATGGGGTTAATTTAAAATAAAAAACATGACACCAAGTCATTATTTTTGGGGAATTTCAAGAGTTAAAAACGCTTAAAAATCTCCCCCAAAAATGGTGTGAGGTCCCCCCTAACCAGCATAACCAGTCCGGATACCAGCTACAGGGGTGTGTAGAACAGGGTGCCCCCCGCCCTGCCAGCTACAATCCCCAAAGCCTAATAGCCATGGGCTCTTCTGCCCCTTCCACCTGGGCTTTTAGAAGGCAGGTAATGGGGGGCTGGGGGCTAATGGCAAGTCGTCCACTAGCCGCAGATGAGTTGCCAGACCCAGAGCCTTGTGAACCGGTATAGGGTTACCAGTTCTCAAAGCGGTTAACTGTAAAAAAAAAAAAAAAAAAAAAAAAAAAAAAACACACCACACATAGAGAAAACATTTTTTTTCTTTACTCACCTCCGATGACAGATGTGGTGATCGCTGGAGGGGAAGGCAGGGGATCAGAGGATCCCATGCCCCTTTCTGCCTCTGGCTGATGATCATTGCATCTTACAGCTGTACCACTGGGAGTGGGATGACGTCAGCAGGGTGGGGTTATCCACCCCGCCCTCAAAGGGAAGATGGCGGCGTCCATAGAAGAAGCAGGGGGAGATGGCATGTCGAGCCCTCCCCTGAAGCTGGAGGAGCCGGTGGGAGTGATCACGCATGAAGGTGTGTAAATGTAATTTTTATTTATTTTTTTTTACATGCAATGCCGCGATAGCGGGGGCCCTATTCTGGGCATTCTCCTGCAGCCAGAGGGGCCTGGGCAGGGGATCGAAGTCACCCCAAGTAAAGAGGAGACCCGGCTGGATTGATGGAGGCTTCAGGTGAGTGTCTTTGTTTTTGGGCCGCTAGCAGAGAGGAAACCCAGGTATGTAAAATTTACGTAGCTGGCCGTTAATGAAAGGAGAGACAGCTACGTAAATTTTACATAGCTGGCATTAGAAGGGTTAAACAAATGACAAGGCGCTTCAGACAGGGTATAGGTCTGCTTTTAAAGGTTACATTTAAAATCTAAAATAAAATACAATCAATTAAAATTTTTTTTTTTTTTTTATATGAAATGGGAACATTTAATTTTAATATATATCAGCAGCAGGAAAAGATACAGCAGGGAATTAGGAATTGAATTTTTTCCAAAAATTGGTCAGTGTTTACAGTATTTACTGTATTTGCAACTGAATAAAACCTTTGCAGTACACTGCTCTCCTTAGTGGTTGCTATGTGAAATGATGATTCTCTGAGAAAAGACATCCCAGCTAATTAAGTGATGACACTAATCTCATGACAAAGGGTTCAATTTAACCAATTTGGATATAAGGTTATCCTGACGACATCTGTACACAGTGTCAGTGGGTACACTAAGTCTCTGCATTAGTGAGTTGGATGTTTAAAGACAAATTTTATGCCTTGACGACATCTGTACACAGTGTCAGTGGGTACACTAAGTCTCTGCATTAGTGAGTTGGATGTTTAAAGACAAATTTTATGCCTTGACGACAGAAATGCTATAGGCCAAAATCGAATACCCACTATCTGTCTTATGACTTTTGTGGAGCAGGTTACAGTGCCTCTGACCTGACCGCTATCTACAAAAGGTCACTTGATGAGGGAGTCTTTTTTTAGTGTCTGAAGAAATCGGTAATTGTTCTAATGCTAAATTGTCATTTTTATCTGACCCAAATGATTTAATTGCATTGACCTCAGTCATCATGAAGGTTTTTGAATGTTTGGTGTTGGCCTACCTTAAGAAGGCCACCTTATTTAAGTAGGCCCTTATTCAATTGCCTACATATATGCAGAGGATGGAATTAATCTAGCAATCAAGTACACATGGGATCACACATACCTGCCAACTCATGTCAGAAAGTTTGTGGATTTTTATTAAACACCATTGATCTTTACATCCACCAGGGAAAGCTGTTGGCATTGGGTGTCCTACCTACTCTGCCAAGACAACCAACATTGGAGCACTACAGGGGTGCATACTTTTTCCCATGCTTTTCTCCCATTACACAAATGCATACTCCTCTATTAAGATTCCTTAAATTTAAATGATGATGCTACAGTTTCAGGTCTCATCAGCAACAATGTTGAATCAGATTACCAATATTAGAGTAATTCTTCAGAGGCAGACACATTAATTCAGAGGCAAACACATAATTCTGTATGTATGCTAATGCTGACCTCATGACTGTACATTAGCCACATTAATTTATTCTAATTAGACAGGATACAAATAATAAAAAAAATGTAATTGCAAATCGCTATTTACAATTGGAATGTAAGTTCTATTGTGTAAAATACCTCATGAGAAAGTTCAAGAATTATTTGGAAATGGCTAACGGATTAGAAAGCTTGTGTTGAGAGATTTGGATTTGTTGCTTTTCTAATAGCCACATAATACACAGAAGGGACAGGTGTCTCTTAAAAGTCGCTTAAAACAGATAACGGTAACAGATAACAACCGTAATATTACCATCGCCCACTGACACAAACAAATTTCACCAATCAAAGACTAGACTTGTGCATAAACCATAACTTGATCCTCAATATCAGGAAACCATAGAAATTGTAATAAATGTAATATTTTTGGGCACGTACAATTTACAGTGGAGCAAGCATACCTACTTTGTTTTAAGCCCAGCAAATACTATTGACCTGTCAAATGTATTGGAAATTTGTGTGTGAGAGATTGGTGCTTAGTATGGAGCTGCAACCTGGTCAAGTGGCTCAACTGATAGTATCAAGGATTTTGGTTTTATGGTGGGTTTGAGAGGGGTTCACAGAGGGTTAACTCCTCTGTTGCTCCCACTCACACTCTCCACAGGTGCGCTAATTGTTAGAAAATGAAACGCGCGTCGGACCCCACCAGAAGCCGCAGCAGCAAACATAACCGAAGAGATAAATCTTCAACACTCACACAGCACAGACTCAGCTACATTACCGGACAACGGACCTCATACTGCTTATACAGCACAGCGCACTTGGATAAGTGCAATACCAAACTGTTTTGACAAAAAGGAGGAAACCCTCCAGGGAGCAATAAGGACACGCTGCCCGACTTTATATTTATTTTATCATTAATTTTATTTTATTAACCCCCAAGTCAGCTTACAATATTTGTTTAAATAAAGCTTTGGAGACCATCTTTATCGATTGGAATTTTATTATAATAAGAAGCAACCAACTTCCAGATGCACCACAACACTCCATAACTCTGCACATCATACTCAGTGGCCCAGGGCCGGTCGAGCACCCCCGGGCCAGGCGGGTAAGTGTTTAAACATACTTTTCTCAGCCAATACTTATTGGTAAATGTGCTAAACTGGCAGCAATCTTGAGTAATATCAACTTTGCTGCCTATATTAAATAACGATATATTAGAGGAAGAGAAGAAGTAATCACATAACAATTGAAATTGTATTCTTCTCTAGCTTCTAACAGTTAGCGCACCTGTGGAGAGTGTGAGTGGGAGCAACAGAGGAGTTAACCCTCTGTGAAACCCCCTCAAACCCACCATAAAACCAAAATCCTGTCAAATGTATTGCAAACCTTAATGCAGCTATTGCATGAACCCTAAACTCTTCCTGTATTGTTTGGTATGTGTGACAAATCACTCAACTCTGTGGACACGTACCTTAAACTGCAGATGTAGCAAGGTAGGCAGGTCTCGGGCTGGTGCCTGAGCAGCCTAATTGAGGGCTGCTGAATGGTTGCTTTCTGAAACCGGGGATCCATATCGTTGGTGGTACGACGACCCGTGCAGAAGGAAATAAGCCTCGATTCAGAGACACATTCGTCCGGACTTCCGTAGCTGTCTGTGAAAGTTTTGGTGGATGTTAGTCTTTTTTTTGCTTTTTTTCGTCCATTTTCTACTCGCACGAACGTTCGGGAAAATGTGTATGTGCTCTTTCGATGAACAGAAGCAAATCGGAACATTTCCAAACAAAATCGGAAATTTTCCGTTCGTTCAGATAACTTCCGTTGTTGGGATGGTTTCTCCACCCTATAAATCCGTTTCATTTCCGATCCACTTACGAGACCTTTGAGGGCTCGGATTTCTATTGTGTTGTGTGTTGTGTTTCTAACATGTTTTGCGACTATGTGGAGGAGTCTGCGCGCCTTTAGCACCAAGGCATTGCATGTATCAGCATGGCCGAGGCCATAAATTGTATAGCAATGCATACCTGAATCAATATATTTCATGTATGCCTTATAGATGCATTTTAATGCTGACCTAAATTAGTCCTTAGCATGTAAACATTTATTTTCCCACACATCCATATAATTGCTATATTTTTTTAGACTTATGTCCTTTGTGAATTATATTAGGATTGTTGAACTTGAATCTTAATTTGTTGTAGGAGTTATTGTTTTAGTTGGTTACCTTTGCTTTGTGTAATTATTTTATATTTGGTTGCAGGAACCGCAAGATGTGCCACTCGCCCTTGCTCCTGGGGGGTACATACAGTATACACATAAGGGCAGACTAGATGGACCGTATGGTCTCCTTCTGCCGTCAACCTTCTATGTTTCTATGTTTCTATGTTCTTTGCCTGCAGAATGCGGGCCAGGGGTTCTTTAATCGGGCACTATGCAAAACCCGGGCCGTGGTGGCGAGGGCCCTCTGACCTTTGAAGACCAGATTTAGGTGTTTGGACCATACGGGGGGGGGGGCACTGCAGTATGACCCCAACAAGGTTATACCAATATTTTAATTTATGTTTTTTAACAGGGACCACACGTGCCAGAGTGGCACAACTGAGTGTCAGGGTCCTTCAGGAGCTGCGCAACTCGTTGGGGGACCACAGATGAAGAATAATGTTCTTTGGCCTGCCATTGCTATGTATTTTGTTTTTTATAGTTGTAAAAATTTGAAATTTTCTAAATTTTTACAATTTTATATTTTATGATGGAATAAAAAAAAAATGTTACAGTGTCATTTCATTTACAAAATACATTAACACAAAACGAATGGGCCCAGAAATATTTAAAGATGAATACTCACATGACCGAGAAGTGATTTGGGTAAGTTTTAGGGGGCTAAAATGGAAGAAGAACCTAACCGCGGAGTTGAGGATGGAGGATAGTGCTAAGTGGTTTGGGTGAGCTTTAAGGGTCCAAAAGGGAAGATGGAGGATAGTGCTAAGTGATTATGCTAAGCATTGTAGTAGAAGTAAGGGTGGCAAATATGTAGGCAAGCACTTTAATGAGTTAAGTTTGTAGTGCGCAGGTGCAAGATCATAAGGATTTTCGTCTGGACGATAATTTATTGAAAAAGGGAAACAGAAAGTAACGGGAAACGTAAAGGATTCGTGGGAGGATACGATGGGAAAAGGGCAAAAACGAAAGCCTACGTTGTAACATGTGAAAATGAAACGGAAAAGTCTTGATGGAAAATGACTTCCTCGTATTCGTAATCTGCCGTACGAACGGACAGAAACTTTACAGAAGGTTTTCAACGCATGCACAGAATTGCTTGTACACTCATACAAGAGCAGAAACATTTCCAAAAAAAAACAGATCGGCACTAAAACTGAAGTTTTTTTTTTGTCTCTCTGAATCGAGCCTTTAGTACTAATATAGAGAGCTTACCAAACTGCACATATACCTGTGACACCATGGGAAACCATCTCCAATCTACATGTTAGAAGCGCAGGCACTGAACTACTCATGCCCTGTGCAAAAATAGTTAACTCCATAACTCATAAACCTGCTTGTATGTCAGCAGTCTCTTGGACTCCAAATCCCATCAGCCTTTGCTTATCAAGCTATGATTAGTTGTCTTAAGATCACATGCATGCAGCCAAAGCTGAGTCATGCATTTTGTAGTCCAGGCAGACCACAATTCCAAGTGTTTACCAGTTTAGTATTTACCTATATAAAATAAAAATAGAAAACTCCAAAAAACATTTATTGAGCATTTGAGTATTTAAAAATATATTATATAAATAAGAATAAAATATGTTTTATATAGGGAGGGAATTAATATAATAGCCATGGCACATCCAAGTATCCTGCCCCCTTTGTTTATCCGTGGAGGAATTTATTTGTTTTTAAACATTTAACACTGTATAGAAATCAACAAAAAAATTCTCAATATTATATTTAAAAAAATTAAAAAATTCTCCTAGCTCCAATATTCAGACTATAGGGTTGATTCATAGCCTTCTCAAATCCATTTCGTTTTTGTGTCTAAATGTGTAATTTTCACATATTTTTCGCAGGTCTACATGCGTACGCATGATGCAGAGCCTCCATCGTGAGCGTTCTGTTTATTTTTCATAGCTGTGCACGCCATCTAAATGGCTGTGTACGGCTCTCACAGTGTACGCGAGAGGACGAGGTTTTCATTTACGTTGATTTGTAATCTTCATCTACAACCGTTTTTGAGCGTTTTTCAACGTACCTTCCAATGTAGAATTTCAGTGTCCCGCGATAGTCAGCTTGCATGTTTCTCAAAATATACGTATTAACGTAATTTTAATGTAGAAGCTGCTATGTCTGCAGGCATGTACACATGCGCGCAGCTTATTAACTGATTCATGTGCCCGGTTTCAGCTATTTCATCACTCACTTCTGCTCCAATGCTTACCTTAACTCCCTTGTCAGTGTTTTATTTCCTATGTCCCAATATTTTCATGCTTACCTTAACTCCCTTGTCAGTGTTTAATTTCCTATGTCCCATTATTTTCATGCTTACTTTAACTCCCTTGTCAGTGTATTTTTTCCTATGTCCCAATATTTTCATGCTTACCCTACCCTAACTCCCTTGTCGGTTTTTATATTTCCTATGTCCCATTATTTTCATGCTTACTTTAACCCCCTTGTCAGTGTATTTTTTTCTATGTTCCAATGTTTTCATGCTTACCTTAAATTCCTTTAGGCTTTATATCTTTTTTATTTCCTTCTGGCTTCTCTCGGATTTATGTGCATAAGTGTATTTTTAAACACATTATTTTGATTGTAAATAACAATAAATGATTGACATAAGAAACATTGTTAAGTCGTAAAAATGTTATTTAAAATGTTAATGTTTTTTATTTTATTTTTATTTTATTTGTTCTGTAATTTTTTTTTTTTTTTAGAAATGTAAAAACATTAATAAAATGAACTATATACAATAAGTGGCAGGCTCCAGGTTTTTTATTCATTAGTGGTCCCATCGAAGCTGCCAGCTCCTCAATTTCTCCCACCAGCCTATAAACAGCAGCAGTCAAATGTTGCAGCCACTGCTGTGCATCCTGTGTGAGGCTTGTTATATGAAAAATAATAATTGGGATCAGAAAAGGGATTTAAGGATCATCCATAGAAATGTATGGGAGAGCACCAGTTAGCGAGAGGTAAGACGTGGTGCTCTGCAAGGCTGAACGCCGGTGCTGTATGCTGAGCCTGGGATAATGATGAAACGGACGCTAAAGGGCGTTGTTCCATTTGCTCACCAGAATAGCCTTCATAAATGTGTAATTGCGTGCCGTGTCCAGCATTCACCTGCCGCTACCTGACTCTACCTGCCGCTGCCTGACTCTACCTGCCGCTTACAAGGCACTACCTGGCGCTATCGCTTCATGAATAAGGCCCTAAGTTGTCTACAAACTTACTAGGCTGGTGGGTGAGCTGTTGCTGGGGGACCACCCTCCGCACTGGGCCCTGCCACTCCTCTTGGCCTGAGTCTGTAGAGAAAGCAAAAATATTGTAATTTATTAATTCATATTTTTTAATTTAGATTGTGTGTGTGGCATCACCCACCTTCTCCTTGCACCTCAGGTGATTGTTCAGGGCTCCTGTGATAGCTCCTCACCCACGACCTCACCATCTAAAAGTATAGATGTAAGAAATGAGTGTGTGTTTACAGTTCATGTACCTGTGTGTGCTTCTGTGTGATAAACATACCTGAGTGCTGCTTTTCCCCCTCTTCCTCAGATTCCCTGCCCAACAGCTGTTGCTCCTCCTTTGCAGGTTGGTCCAGGGGTTGTCCTTGAGGGCTTGCAGAGGAGGTTGAGGCAATTGGCACTGGTCTACCACCACCTCCCCATCTGCCAAGACCGATCCAGCCTTGGCCGGACTCCTTGCCTCCGGGTGGCCCTTATTCTGTAGGGATACTCGCTCACTAGAAGAGAATAGCATTGTAATAAACACAGGCCTGCCTAAGGTCAGTGTATTCCTAAGAAGCAATGGTAAGTAACTTACTTGGAAATAGCTTCCGGAAAAATCTCTTCTCCCTGGGCTTCCTTCTCCGTTTAAGGTCCGACCAGTGCTGGATGATCTGTGTGAACGTGAAGGTGGTGTCAGTTTCCTCCTCCAGCGCAGCAAGGATATCCAGTGCCAATGACCGTTTTGTAAAGCTGTTAGGCAGGAAATAATAACGAAGGGTCATCATCATCTAAAAGGTGGAAGAAAAACAGATGTCATTAAATAAAGCACCATACACATCACATAAATTATGATAGCAGGTTATTATCACCCCTCCAAACATTTTAAATCATTGTTAATGGCTGTACCTATCCTTGGATAGTACATTTTAGTGTTGCGCACATGTGCACACAAACTTTCGCTTGTAGCTGCATTTTTTTGTGCCCACTTGTTTTGGTCGTACTGCCTAAACGCCTATGCATGCATTTGGCCTTCAAATAAACGCCTGCAAATAACACTCAGGCGCATAATGGTTTCCTGCAGCTCGCGGATGAAGAGCGTGGGGGCCATCTTGGGGAGTTTCTATCGGTTATGTGGCGTGCCCCAGTAGTTTCTGGGGCACTCGCGGTCGTACGCACTGACGTCATAGACAGTGATAACTACTTAGGGTAGCTGCCAACACAGCTATGTGTCTTTAACACATCAATATGACAGGGAAGAGACGAAACAAAAAGAGCCAATGACAGCAGGATCGCCGTGGCCTATGCCAGCAACAGACTTTACCTGCCACACAGTGGCAGGCCAGGTAAAAGGTCCAGCCAAGCCACTCCTAAAAAATACTGGTGGAAGAGGCCATTCTCAGCCATGCAAGAATGTCAAGGCTACCAGGTCTTCCAAAAGACAAAAAACGCATACTTTGAGGCAGACTGCAGCTCAAGCTAAAATTGGCACAACCCGGAAGGCAAAGCAATCCTCCTCCAGCCATAATGCTCCCCTTACTCACACATCAAGATCATTAGTGAGCAAGTGTAGTAAGGCCAAGGGGAAGAGTAGGGCAACACACCATAGCCCCCCAACAACACCCTCTCCTGCTCGAGCCAACTTGGCAGAATCTAATTTAGAGGGCCCGTCTCAACGTGTGCCTCAATGGGTGCATCTTCCTGGGCCAGCCAACTAAACACACCCAGCCCCCAAGCAAGTCCTGCCCACTAATTAGCCAGTGAAAGGTCTAATTATTCATTATCCGCCAGTCAACCTCAAATGTCACCCATTTTTCCAACTACCCAGGATGATGCAGACAGGACATCAGTTGGCTGAAACCTGCGGTGTGGCACTTTTAGTGGGTGGTTTAGTGAGGCCCAATGTATGACTTTAGCTACTGGTGTCTCCGACCATTTCCATGAATTGTATGGGAGTAAATCCAAAAACCTTAAATAGCACATTTGGGAGGAGATCACCAGGCAGGTGAATTGCTCTGGCACGGAGCGCAAAGATGTGGAGCAAATGCAAAGGAAATTTTCTGACTTGAAGTATTCCGTTCATCAGAAGATTAATAAGCGCAAGTTGCTTGGTTACAGATGGTTGTTTGGGTTCGGCAGGTTGATGTTGTGCATGACCCTCTAATTTATAAGGATTTTGTATTGTTTAAGGTTGCAAACAGGAGGTGGATACCCAGCAAAACTCAAATTCACTGCTGCAGAGCAACTGGTGTTAGGTTTAATACACCCTGCAACACTTCAGGGCTTGGCAGGGAGGATGGACTCTGACATTAATATTGAACCAGAAGGTTAGTATTACAATGAATGGATGATATTTTTTGGCCAAAAAATGTATTTAAATTGGTTAGGAACACAAGGTATGTGTGTGTGTTAACCTTAAGTTACAATTACATTCCAGAACAACAACCAGTTCCACAAATTGCTCAACAACAAACAACAGTTGGAGGTTTGGATGCCAGTTCTTCACGCCAGGCTTTAGCAAGGAGTCCTATTACTGAAGAATTAGATCTGGTAAGAGTAATGTGCACTAACTGGTGATGCATGTGAAGCAAGATGACAATTTTCAACAGGATAGTTTTGAGCCACTAGCTAAATACTTTAATTTCGGTCGCTACAGACACCCCCCCATTATGGCAGACATCCATGACCTTGAGGAGGATGCCAACATGTTGCTGCCCCCCCAACAGGAAACACAGCAACAGCTGCTGCCACTGCACCCGCTCTAGACTACCACAAATCCTCTGAAGCAGACTCAATCATGCCCTCTGCTGGCACAGCTCGATCACCAGCTGCAGCATGGCCAGCAGTTGGATAACCAACAAACAGTTACATGGGCGAGCTCTACTGCAGAGGATTTGGCATCACCATCTGGAAATGTCACTAGCCCTGGCCCACCAGCAGCAGAATGCTTCCAAACCTGGGTAAGAGGACGACGGACTCAGCAACGTCGCCATTTTACCCTGGTGAGGCGTGTGGAGCTGATGGAGTCAGCTTGGAGAAGTGATAGCCGCACCTTCAGGCAAAACAGCCAAAGGTTTCAACAAAACATGGCTACACACATGACCCAAATTAATAATACTCTTCAATCCATGCTGGAGGAAATGTGGACCAGCAATAGACAAAGGGAGACAATGCTGGAGCAGTGGCAGATGCTGAATTCTACACTTGGCCAGATGGTGGCCATTCAACAGGCCGCAAAACAACCATACTTTGGCCAGCCACCATACCAATAAATTTAGTTTGTAATTTCTGTTTTTCTATGTAAAGGCAATTGATCATGAGTGACAATCATGTCCAATTACAATTAGCTATGATTTAATAGTTAAAAAGCTTTTCTTTCAACAATAAACAAAAATGTATACTTAGAAATGATTTGTCATAAATTAAGTTTGTGTAGCAAAATTGTAATTTGACAAAAAATTATTTTTACTTAAACAACAAAACACAGATTGATAACAAACACATTACATAAAGCTTAACTAAAATGAGTCAAAATCAGGTGCTCCCTGACAGACTGACCAGAGGAACTCTGGGTGCCAACATACAACTCTTCTGGTATGTCAAGAAGTGCTGGAGAGGGGGAAACATCCAGATATTGGGGCACCTTCTGCATCATGGCAAAGTTATGCAAAATCATGCATGCAACTATTATTTTGATTATCTGACTTTTGCAGGCTCATACTGCAGAGCCCCCCTGTATGATCCAGACAGCGGAAACAACTCTTCAGCAACCCAAATGCCCTTTCAACAACAGCCCAGGTCTGATTTTAGAGTTCATGTGGCTGCGTCTGAGAGTGCAGGATGGGGGTCATTAGCCACGAAAGCAGGGGGTATACCGAATCAACTTTAACCAAAAAAAAAAAAAAAATACAACAATTAGTCTCAAGATCCTACCTACAATGTATATCATTTAATCAGAGGGGAAGCCCATCATATGCTGAGACAGGGCATTCCGAAATATAAAATAGTTACATATTGAAAACTCAAGTAAGCTAAGTAAAAACACTTACCCAGTAGCCAACCACCAGACAAGTTGCCAGACTCAAAACACCCATAGAGACTGGAATTCCTAAGAATATAGGCATCGTGGGTGGAACCAGGAAAACCAGACATGATGCTGAGAAACCGAAGGTCGGGACCAACAACACTTTGCACGTTGATTGAATGACCCATGTTATGGTTCCTGTTTTTGCAAAATAAATAAATAAAAATAAATACTATATTGTACATTTTAATTTCTAATTAAGGGGTCCTTATTATTTAATATTGGGTGGGAAGACCTCATATATAACAGTAAAAATACAAAGTAAGTTTATTTATAGATTTAGGTCTACATTAAAATATACAATGCAAGGCAACATTATGTTACATATAAGAAAGGATGGCCATAAAAACCACATACCTGTATAGATGTTCATCAGCAGCTGGAGGAACCAGCGATACATACGTACAGTCGATTGCACCCATGACGTTAGGCATAACGGCTATATCATAAAAGCCCAACTTCAACGCATTCCAGGCTACCACGTTGTCAGGGAAACAGATGTATTTTTGTAACATGGTAGCCATGCCATCCAGAAATTTGTTTAGAGTGCAGCTCAGCGTAGGCTGGGACATGCCCATGGAGAGGGCACCCTCTGGTAAGAGCCGTTCGCTAGTAATTGAAGGCAGCCAACCAATTTGGTCATGCCTGCAATTGCATGTCCCTTCCTTGTGGTGGGGGCTAACATGGCCACAGTTCACTATACAGTGAAACATGGTTCAGTTGGGTTAGCTCCAATAGCTCAACGTCATGCATGCGACCGATATCCAACTGTGCGCAATGCAACCTGAAATCCGACATACAGATGCATAGAATGCTGCGTAGCTGCAGGCGCTCGTATTCCTCCACGTAATCCGCCTCCATCACACTACAACTCACACCTGACAGCAAGCTTTCACCAGGAAATACACCCCGTAAGTTGGGCGTAAACACCCTCATTTTATTGGCTGTGTGCGAATCAACAATCAAGGCTCTGAATCATGCGCAAGCCCATACCAATAACGTAACATTCCCGCGAATGCAAAATATTCATGCAAAATATCATCATCGAAAATGCTTATTCGCGCTAACGTAAACGCGCATATGCATGAAAAAAGACACGAAAAATGCACAAACACATGTGAAAGTGCAGGTATAAAGGAGGCTGTGAATCAAGGCCTATATTTAAAAGTCTGTGATGAAAGTTTTTAATTTATATATCCTAGTGACTCACTTCTTGAGATCTCTCGTAATAGATTTGAGCCATGGCAAAATGTTTCCAATTTGTCTATCCCCATAAAACTCAGACCTGACAGGTCACATGTGTGCATATTTTTAAAATTAGCTGAAATCTTATGGGCTTCATATACTCTTTGTATGTTGTATACATGTTCACAAATCTGAAGTTTCAAGGATCGGCTTGTTCGACCTACATATTGTTTCTTGCACAGACAAGATAAGTTACACAACATACTTAGAGCCACATGTGATTGCCTGTTTAATCTTATACCTGTGATGTGTATTCTTAGAAGTACATTCTTCTCCTTTTGTCCTCACAGGTAACATCTGTCAATCTTGCCAAATTTGCTCCCAGTATGGTTAACCTTTTTGTTAGTGTGGTGGCATGAATCATACACTGGGTGTTGGTCTTCTTTATTAATGCTGTGGGAGGATATATGTGAGGGAAACAAACATGTAAAGTCTGTATGGGTAGAAATAAATGAAGGGAAAAACAAAAATAAAATACTGATCAGGGTTAGCTACAGGAAACTTGCTGTTAAGGCAAATAAATAAACTAATTTAAAGGAAGTAATTATTAATTAAATTAATAAATTATTACCTAGATATAGGCTGGGAAGCTGAAACCTGTGGACATTGCCAGCCTTTGGGGTGTGTGAGATGGGCGGTCACACAGGACCCTACTAGTTTCTGGCGCTAGGCCACCTCCAGATTTTATTAGCTCTATGTATGGCCATATTTTTTTTATGAATCTTTGAAAAAGTTTATTAAAGATATATATATATATATATATATATATATATATATATATATATATATATATATACATATATATATATATATATATATATCAAATACAATAAAAAGGATATTTTTGCTATTTGTTATTTATCCTTCTTCTTAATCATATATAAATTCATGTAATTACATGTCCATAATTTGAAATAACCGCATAATACATATATTGCACTTTTCCTACTATAAACATTTGCCCATATGGTTGAAACTTATCCCATATGGTTAAATCACTGTTTAATAACATGATTGAACATTTCATATCTCTTCATATATATGTTGTATACATGATTTGACATTTTTTCCACTATAATGCACTTTACATGTGATTTTCCAAAGCTGATGTGTACAAAAAGTAATACATCACAAATACTTCTTGATCTTTATATGGGTCATTCACATTTGGCAAACATGTTTCTCCCTACCGGGCATTCTCAATGCCCGGTGTGTGAAAATATTTCAGATTAACACTTTGTTACTTTCCATCATGTATACCATAAGTCTATTTAAGCATTGATGTTAATGTTGTTGAAGTATTCATATTCTCCTACCTTCACTTGAGAATGAAAAAGGGTTAATTGGCAGCCGTGGCGGAGGGAAACGATGCGCTCCTGTGCAGTTAATGCTGGCGGGTTCCATCCTCGGAAATGAATGTTCCCTCCTGTGTATGTGTGCTGGCTTTGTGCCTCCTCTCCCAGTGCCATTGTTGCATAGTGCGGAGCAACCAACTCCGCCGCCACGCTAGAACAGCGTTTTATGCGTCCCATTTACTGGAGCGCATACTGACGTCACCGGCCTTCCGCCGGAAGTGACGTCTCGCTGTTCTAGTCTGGGATTGTGCTTGTTATGTCTGTCCCCACATCTCACCATTTTGTAGAAGACGATACCTTTACCATAGCGATACCTTTATTTTTTCATTAATCTGGCATAATATTAAACTGTTTTATTATAGTTACGTTATAGTGTTCAGTTGGTACTTTATCTATATTCTCTAATGCCTTTTTACATGGTAACAAAAAAGAACAGGTAAAAGGAACTTTCTGTTGTGGTGGTTGCAATATGTGCAAATTTCTAAAAACCGGATCTACCATTAAAACACCAAATAAAGGCACTTTCAAGGTACAGCACTATATTAACTGCTTAACAACCAACGTGATATACCTCCTTACATATGAATGTGGGAGGATATGCGTGGGGAAAACAAACTGTGCTTTAATAAAAAAAAATCGTGCTTTAATAAAAAAATTTATGAGCATCAGTATAATATCAAAACGGGTAATGTCAAAACACCTGTGAGTTGGCACTTTTTGCACCACCACAAAAGAGATCCAAGTGCCCTACAAGTACAAGGCTTAGATCGGATAATACAGTTCTGTGAAATACTCACCTGTAGAATTGGTATTATACGCATACAGCACGTCCTGCTCCATCTAATAATACTTACACATGGGTAATCCTCCGCCAGAGGGCGCTGTTCACTGCAGACATGCAAAAACAGGCTCCTCCCTGCCCTTCATATACCGAGGGACCTCCCACAAATCCCCAGCATTGAAAAGCAGTAAGTAAAAAGAAGCCGGGAGAAACCAACCACCCAACTGGTAATAATAACAATGATAACAATCACCATACAGGGGATCCAGAACAAAGTGAAACCAGGGTGGGGTGGAGCAGGACGTGCTGTATGCGTATAATACCAATTCTACAGGTGAGTATTTCACAGAATTGTATTATTTTAAGCATACAGCACGTCCTGCTCCATCTAATAATACTTACACATGGGACATCCAATAGCAGTGTCCATAAGGTAGGGTGGGATCCCCAACAACAAAGGCACAGCAGAGAGTAAAGGCGCTGTCACCTGCAAACCTTGCTACCAAGAACAACATGAGCAAAAGCTCTAACGTCAATTCCATAACAAAACCTTTGAAAAGGCATGAACAGAAAACAAGCAGCAGTCTAGCAACCTGCTTAACAGAAACCTGGTGCTGAAGGGCCAAAGGTACCCAAGCACAGGTGGAACAGAACAGAGAGAGAGGGCAGTTCTTCCCCCTTAAAAGAATAGGCCAGAGTAACTGCCTAACCAGCCCAAATGCAACAGAAGCCTGGGTAAAACTCAGAACTCTCCCCAACGGGGAATTGAAAACTGGGCTCCCGCAAGACAGGCGAGGATACTGACCCCTTCACTAACAAGGATCAGCCAGAAGCCGAAAACTGTACCCAGGACCAGGAAGGCAAGGCATCCAAGTAAGAACAGTCCAAAGGGCGCAAGCCCCTGGAAGCAAACGAAATCAGGCGCATACTAGTGGAGGCGCCCGCCGACCCCAAAGGGCATCAGTCCCCCTAAGGGACAAGAAACGACCAGGAAGAGTGCAACACCTGTTGAGGGAATGTAGACCCCCTCACTTCAGCCTTACTAAGAATAAGGCCCATAGGCAGACTAAAAGGACTCAAATAAGGATCATAAAACACCACCTCGGACAAAATGATCCGGCGTAAGGCGGAATACCACCACATAATGGTGTGTATATATATAAATATATATGTAGGTATATATATAATGAACGAGGGCTAAGCAAACAGAGCCACCTCCTCAGGCACACGTCTGACTGAAGGAACAGCCCGCAGATGGGCGACTGGGCTACAAAAACAGCTCCGACAACAACCAGAATAAGACCCAAGGGAAAATCCGCAGGGCCAACAGAATGAAAATTGATCCCAACAGGGACCATAGAACTACTTGAGAGATGTCTTTGAGCAATCCCCAAGAGAACTCGAACAAGGAAGACTGAACCAGACTTCTACAGGAAGGCAGACAGGACAGAACCTGAACCTTCAAAGTACCTAGATGGGGAGCCAACCCCAACCTACGCTGGAACAACTCAAGAACCCCGGGAACCGAGAATATCCAACAGGGTAGAGACCAAGACTCATGCCAATTAATATGGGTACACCCTAACCCACAACAGACGGAGGAAGAAGAAGCCAAGGAAGCTTGCTCCTAGCCCCCCATATACCAAGTCACCCAGAAGATAAGCCCGTCTCCAAGGGGTGAATGAATAAGCTGTCAAGCCCCAGACCAGAGTCTGTAGATTGGGACGACATAAGACTGAGCCTGACAAGGGCAGAACTGCACTCCCGAGAGAGCGTACAGGTCAGCTGATCTTATCAGAAGCATCTGCGAACCACAGTTCATTAGGCCACCCAGTGACCATCAAGCTCACGGGTCTCATTATCAGCACGACGAGCACAGAAAACCCACATAGCAGGGTGAATGAAGAGAAGACATATAAAATAGAAAGTCTATACACAATTTTACTAAGCCCCCATGACCAGAGTCAGAATATTCTGGGACAGTAAAAAACAAGGGCAGAGACCCAACAGAGCCACCCTAGTTGGCTCTCAGAGGGACACCAGGATAGCACAACCTGCCACTGAAAGACATCTATTGGAGTGAATACCACTGAAGAGCGGGGGACGTAGACCCCCACCAAGAACAGGATCAGGAACCTACCAGCGGAAACATCCTGCTTCAAGCTCCAGAACAATAATCAAAAAGGCCATTGTCTTCCAACAGGCAAAGAGTCCCCAAATAGACAGGTCCTGAAGAGGAGAAGTCCGGTAGTATAGAGTCAACTGGAGGCTTATTGTTTTAACAAAGCCAGTAGGTAGATGGACCCTCTAAGGGACCCTCCCCAGGAACCACGGGGGGTTTTTGGAAGAAATCCCCCCCCCCTTCCAACCTGCGAGACCTGGTATCCAAGGTGACCATGCACAGGAAGATGCAAGCAAGGAAGGGGGTGCCCCCTGACAGGGTCCTTGAATATAATCAGCTCAAGAGAAAACACTGTACCAAGGGGGAATGAGCACCGACCTAGCTCCAGGGGTGCTGGAACCCCATGTAGGATCAATAACCTACTGTGCCGAAGAGCCCAAGGGCTCGGTATATAAGGGACAGCATCTGATACGCCACCAACGAGCCCACCAGCCACAATCCTGCCTGGTGAAGGTAAGATACCAGCAAAGAGGGACAGAGAACTCGTCCCAGAAGTTCACCTATAGCCAAAGAAGAAGGCACTAGCCGGAGCCGAATCCAAATGCAATCCTAGGAAAGGAGATGCTGGAGAATGGGACAAAATAGGAACTAAGGTGACTGAACACCCATCCAAATAACTCCCCATTGTAAGTAAGAAGGACGACCTAGTAGGTCCTTGTGCAGCTACCCCTTGTTCTCATTCGAGACAGCACGCCCATCCTAGCCGTAGCGAACACAGGGAGCGTGAGAAGGGCCTAATAGCACGGCCACAATCAGCGGAGTTGACCACCAACACCCACCAGTAAAAGCCTCAGTGTCCTGAAGACACATGTGAGCCAAAACAATTATCTTAGCATTCCACGGACGGCCAGAGGCCCACTGACTTACAGAGCGCCGACGGCCCAACTCAGAGATGCCCAACGGAAATGCCTGTGGATACAATCGCCGAACCCATGGAGGGTTAGGATGGGCAACCGCCTCATTCTCCAGGAGAAAGTGGAACAAACTGGTGTAGAGGCCCCTGCCTCTAACTGTTAAGGGCATCCTGTCAAGGAGCCCAGACCTAGCAGGCCAAGGAAGGCCTGCACCAACACCTGAAGAAAGACAGGGAACAAAAGTACCCTGACCAACTCGGGGAAGACCCATCCAGCAAACGCCGTCCCGCATCCAGAGGGACTACCTCCTGAATCCACCAGAACGAGGCATGGTGCCTCCTGATAGGAGCAAGGTGCTGTGGCCATCCCCTCACCCAGGCGGGTGAGGGCGTCCCATCATGCTTGGGGGGTTTTGGTGAAAAAGTCGTGCTTAGCCCGACCAGAAGGCCCCTGACGTTGTCTGCCGCTCCTGGGGCAGGGGTCTGTACCAGGCCCCGGAAAGGGCACCCCTGGTTCTTGCTTAACACTATGATACGGAGGGGGAAAGGTATCCCTGCTCCGAGGGGATCGAGACGGCCGCCCTTGATGGGGCGAATTGCCCTCTTTTTCAAATATATCCAGACGGGCCCCAAACAGGCGTTGCCCTCTAAAGGGAAGCCCAGTCAGAGTCCTTTTAGTAGCATCGTCAACCCCCCACTGTCACAGCCAGAGCAGTCGACGTATAGCCACCACTGGGGCAGAGGTCCTCGCACACATTCTGATGGTGTCATCCAGAGCTAAAAGGATAAATTTAACAAAAATATCACAACTGGAGAGTGCATTAAACACCTCCCAGGGTAAATCCTCAGGATGATGCTCAAGCATCTGTCTTATGAGGGTTCTAGCGGCCACTGCAGGGATGGCCGCAGCACAGACGGGACACAGCGCCGTTCCTGCGCAAGCAAAGGCGTGCGAAGCCAGCCTATCGATGCGCCGGTCCTCGACATCCCGAAGGGTGCTGTAAGCCGGGGCTGTGAAGAAGGGGGGGTTAGGAACCCCAATGATAGGTGCGTCCACCACGGGAGACGATGACCAACAATCAACCATCTCAGGGGGAAAAGGGTATTTCCAATCCCAGTCCTCTGGGATCCCTGGAAGTTTAGTGGGGCATTCCCATTTCTTAAGAACCAGAGCGTGGAAGGGAGCCTGCTCGAGAAATTCCAAACGCGCAGTCGCCGTATGGAAGCGCTCCCCTCTTGGCTTGGGGACCGCGCCAGGGAGCGAAATAGACAGGGCCTTAAAAATCCTAAGCAACATACCGTCAATGTCAAGCTGGCCCCAGTCATCCTGGCCAGAATCATCGTGGCTCCTCGGCCTCTCATCAGAGGAACCCGGATCAGAGAACAGATCTCCATCATCAGACGGAGCACTATCACACGGAGAAGAGAGCTCCTCCGAACCCATAGCAAAGGCCAAAGCCGGGGGCGTCAAGGGCCGCTTCCTGCCAGGATCCAAGCGTTCAGACAACCCCGTAACAATCTGGTCAAGCGTAGGCCGTCTAGAAGATGGGTCAGGTTGTTATTCTCCGCTTAAACATGACTCAACAAGAGTGAGATTTAGGCAAGGGGAAGAGGGAGAATAGGAGCGAGGTGCAGCCACAGGTGCCGCTCGCAGGGCCAGTGCTTGCTCGGCACAGGGCGCGCACACCCGTGCCCTGTCAGCATCAGCATGGGGGAGACCACACGCTATACACAGCCGGTCTTGTCCCAGAGGGACCCCGGTGAGATGCCTCCATATGGTGATTATCTAGGCACAGTATGCCCGTAGGGATTTATGCAATAGGCAACCCTGGATGCCCCAACGACCCGCAGATTAATGTGGGAGATTTGTAGGAAGGCCCGCTAATAACTATATATGTACAAATATATATATATGTATAAGGATATAAGAGGCCAGGAGAAGCCGCAGGAGACTCGGCGTCTAAAAGACATAAGGTGAAAGAGGGTGTCAGGGCCATGCGCAGCTGGAAGAACATATAATAAGAAATCGCCCGCGAGGGCACTTACAGATCAAGGGAGGAGGGGAACAGCTGCCATGTGCGCTCGCGAAGAACATCAAAATGGCACCCAGCGAACCTCGAAGGGCAGACTCAATGCTCGGCCGTGACGCGGAGTGCGCCAAGTCAAGTCCTCGGCCACCCAGAAGAGCGCGAAGCTCTGAGGTAATGAATAAAAAAGCAAGGAAAAAATCACAACTGCTATTGCATCGAAAAGGCGCCGCGGCATCTAACGACTCAGCAAACTATGTAGTATAGAGAAAAAACGGCGGCAGCCAAAAACAGAATAAAGAGCAAGCAGCGCGGCTCTGACACCCAGATGTCAATAGAGGCAGAAATAAGGGCTTTAAGCGTGACTAACAGTACACTGGGACCGCCACCCCCCCCCTTTTGTTTCCCCCTAACTAGTTGGGGAAAACGGAGGGTGGCGACCCTGTAGACAGGGTCCACCACTACTCAGGGCACGGGGCAATAATGCGGGAGGGGCATCCACTAGAGGCTCACCATCAGCCTAACCGCCTACCCTATGGTGGGGGATTGCGGTGGAGCATGGCTCCGTTAAGCACCCAAGGTGCTGCCTACCTTCACCCGACCAATGCAGCCCAGGCTGGGAGGCATATTCTTCTCAAAGAGGACGGGTGGAAATAGTCCCACAGGACCGCGGGCTGTAAAGCCCCGCTCGCCTGCGAGAGCATGATACTTCATGTCTTCGCAGTTCAGCACTGCAGAGAAATCTGGGGATTTGTGGGAGGTCCCTCAGTATATGAAGGGCCGGGAGGAGCCTGTTTTTGCATGTCTGCAGTGAGCAGCGCCCTCTGGCAGAGGATTACCCATGTGTAAGTATTATTAGATGGAGCAGGACGTGCTGTATGCTTAGAATACATCTAGAGGAGGGGATTTGGAGAAACGTACTCTCCAACTCGAAACAAGAAATCTCAAGATAGAGAAGAAACATAATAAAAAAACATATACGGCAAAATAATATAGATATGAGGAACAAAAAAACAGGTTCCAAAAGTGATAAGAAAGAAAATAGTAACATACAGAATATAACAATACAGACATGACAAAAAATAGGAGGCATCTCAAAACAAAGAAAAAGAGAAAAATAAGGGTCATCATATATTATGTGCTTGAGAAACCACCAATATATATAGGGGTCTGGGAGAGGGAATATGGTGGACTCACGATTTCGGGATTACATATAGGTATTCACACTTTATACGAATGTCCAACAGTGTAAGTATAGATATTTATTTGAAAGAGTAAGGTGGATTCCAATTTTGAGAATCCTAAAGAACAAAAAATTGAGTAATGATATAGTATACAAACAACTCAGCATGTATAGGGTTAATGACAGTTCTGGGATTGGTAAATACCAATAAATATTTACGATACATAAAAGTACCATGGAAATAGGCATTAGAGAAAATAGATAAAGTACCAACTGAACACTATAGCGTAACTATAATAAAACAATTTAATATTATGCCAGATAAATGAAAAAATAAAGGCATCGCTATGTCAGTCTTCTACAAAATGGCGAGATGTGGGACAGACATAACAAGCACAATCCCAGACTAGAACAGCGAGGCGTCACTTTCGGCGGAAGGCCGGGTGACGTCAGTATGCGCTCCAGTGAATAAGACGCATAAAACGCTGTTCTAGCGTGGCGGCGGAGTTGGTCGCTCTGCACTATGCCACAACGGCACTGAGAGAGGAGGCACAAAGCCAGCACACATACACAGGGGGGAACGTTCGTTCCGAGGACGGAACCCGCCACCATTAACTGCGCAGGAGCGCATCGTTTCCCTCCGCCACGGCTGCCAATTAACCCTTTTTCATTCTCAAGTGAAGGTAGGAGAATATAAATACTTCAACAACATTAACATCAATGCTTAAATAGACTTTTTAATCAAGACAGTATCTCTTCATTTATTTCTTAAGGGCGGTATACAAAGCAATAATCAATCCAACAAATACATTATATAAGCTCTGTCCCTAGGGGAAAACTGCCATTCTCTCTCTGAGACCACAAGCAATGCATAATATTATCAAATAAACATTTGAAACCACAATATAAATGGGATAAATAATGACAAGCAACAACTGAAAAGATACACATTTAAAATATTTTAATAAGCAGCAATGCATGATACAATTAAGGCACAGAATTTTTCCTATGGTATACATGATGGATAGGAATGAGCGAACCGGTTCGGACGAACCGGAATTCGCTCCGAATTTCTGGGAAAATTCGATTCTGCACGAACCCAAATTTTTTTTGGTTCGTGCCGATCGAATTTTCCCTGAAATAAAAAAATGCCGGCATGGTGGGAGCGGGCAGGCCGGCTATGCTGTCAGCGGGCGGCGGCCTCCACGCTCCGGCGCCGCTCTCAGCTGTCATCAGAGGACGCGTCATCAGAGGGCGCGTCATCAGAGGGCGCCTGAGAGCGGCGCCGGCCTCCACGCTCCGACCATGCAGGTAAGTGTTTGCTTTTTAAACAAATGCCGGCATGGTGGGAGCGGGCAGGCCGGCTGCGCTGTCAGCGGGCCGGCTTCCGCCGCCCGCTGACAGCGTAGCCTGCCTGCCCGCTCCCACCATGCCGGCATTTTTGCTTAAAAAAAAAATGCCGGCATGGTGGGAGCGGGCAGGCCGGCTGCGCTGTCAGCGGGCCGGTGGCGGCCCGCTGACAGCGTAGCCGGCCTGCCCGCTCCCACCATGCCGGCATTTTTGCCGCATGGTGGCAGCGGGCAGGCCGGCTACGCTGTCAGCGGGCCGCCACCGGCCCGCTGACATGCGTGGCCGGCCTGCCCGCTCCCACCATGCCGGCATTTTTTTTTTCAGATGAGCAATTCATTAAAGTTCGATTCGGGGAACCCGAATTTCTTGGGGAAATTCGGCGAATCGCCCGAATCGAACTTTCAAGAAGTTCGCTCATCTCTAATGATGGAAAGTGACAAAGTGTTAATCTGAAATATTTTCACACCCAGGACATTGAGAAAGCCCGAATGGGAGAAACATGTTTGCCTAATGTGAATGGCCCATATAAAGATCAAGAAGTATTTGTGATGTATTAATTTTTGTACACATCAGCTTTGGAAAATCACATGTAAAGTGCATTATAGTGGAAAAAAAATGTCAAATCATGTATACAACATATGTATGAAGGGATATGAAATGTTCAATCATGTTATTAAACAGTAATTTAACCATATGATATAAGTTTCAACCATATGGGCAAATGTTTACAGTAAGAAAAGTGCAATATATGTATTATGCTGCTATTTCAAATTATGGACATGTAACTACATGAATGTATATATGATTAAGAAGAAAGATAAATAACAAATAGGATAAATATCCTTTTTATTGTATTTTATATATATCTTTAATAAACTTTTTCCAAGATTCATAAAAAAAGTGTGGTCATACATAGAGCTAATAAAAAACTGGAGGTGGCCTAGCCCCAGAAACAAGTAGGATTCAATGAGGCTCATATATGTACCCATTAATCTAAGCAGCATGTGAGATAGGGGCATCAATAGAATACAGCAGGGATAGGAGGATAAACCAATCCCGGAGAGTAAGGTCACACAGGACGCCATCCCCAACCTCCCTGTAAGGAGCATTCAACTGGAACAGCATGCCTCTTTTTTTTCAAAATACCCCCATTTCTCTATTCATTTCTGCACATGTCTGCCTCCATTTTCAGCTTCTTCACAGCATCCTCTTTTTTACTTTCCCTTCATCTCTTTTCCACTTTCTTTTTTTCTTTCTATCTCTTTCTTGCTATCTTTACATCTCTTCATTGCTATCGTTCTCTGCTTTCTTTCACTCTTTTTCAAACTATTTCTTTCATTGTCTCTATTTCATTATCTTTTTATTTCCTTCCCAGCAATATTCAATGCTCTTGCCTTCTCTTTTTTACTCTCCCCCACTCCTTTTTCTCTTTTCCATGTTTCCTCTGTTACTTACACTCCATTCTGTGTGTGTGCCTCTAGGGGGCGCCATCCTGAAATATTCCACAGGGTGAGCCTAAGCCAGCCCTGCCTGTGTATCTCATAAAGGTAAACGTTTTGTCAAAAACAAAAAGATGTCTACCTTTCCCAACAACTGCAAGATTCAGCAGGGGGGGGGGGGGGGGGGCATTTTGGACTTAAAGGAGCACTATCACAAAAAAATATGATAAAAAGCCATATAAATTTGTTGGATGGTGGGAGGAGGGGTCACTTATACACCTGGCATCAAGAAATATCCAGCCAGGCTCTGTGTTCTTACTTTTAATGGAAGGAAAAGGAGATCTGGGGTGACAGGCTCTGTCAGCCCCGATAGACTGAACCTGTCACCCCTGGATTTTATTCCTACCATGAGAGAATAAACCACAAGCTTGGTCTAAGTTTTATACAGTTAGGGTGTATAAATGACCCCTCCTCTCATTAACCGACATGTTTATATATATATTTGTAATAAATCATTTTAATGTTTGAATCAAGAAGGCACTGTAGAAGCGTTACAAAGCTATGAAGAACATAAACTAGGTAAACCGATACGGAGGCAAAGCTGGAGACAGAAAGACTAAGGCCTCAATTCATCAAGAGTTGAAAAAATTCTTGTGGTAGTAAAATATTCCTTTAATGAGAAAATGTCACTGTTGATGAATCACTACTTAGGAAGACAATGACTAGTACTTTTTTACTCCTTTTTACACTGTAGTAAAAAGTGCCATTGACTTTCCTTGTCTTTCTATCTGGCGGTTCATTAACAGTGAAATTCTCATGCTTTTTTCTCATGAAATGAATTTTTTACTACCATGAGATTTTTTTTGAATAAATGGCCAAGATAGAAGTTTACAGTTTCACCTCATGATATCTACGAAAACAAGTGGGCATGGCTCTTGGAACAGATGTTGCATAATAATCAGCATAATGAGTGGGGTCTTTAAGAGTCTGAGAACTTGCTTAAGGTGCTCCCAAACCACATGCTCTCCCCCCGAAAGTGCATGCGTGTACCCTAAAGCATCTGCACGCATCCCTGAAGCTCATGCTTATAGCCCACAGACAGCAGTTGGTCCGCAACCCAGGACCTTTGACACCTCTTTTCCACAATCTTGCAATTGTTCTTGGGGAAATTCGGCGAATCGCCCGAATCGAACTTTCAAGAAGTTCGCTCATCTCTAATGATGGAAAGTGACAAAGTGTTAATCTGAAATATTTTCACACCCAGGACATTGAGAAAGCCCGAATGGGAGAAACATGTTTGCCTAATGTGAATGGCCCATATAAAGATCAAGAAGTATTTGTGATGTATTAATTTTTGTACACATCAGCTTTGGAAAATCACATGTAAAGTGCATTATAGTGGAAAAAAAATGTCAAATCATGTATACAACATATGTATGAAGGGATATGAAATGTTCAATCATGTTATTAAACAGTAATTTAACCATATGATATAAGTTTCAACCATATGGGCAAATGTTTACAGTAAGAAAAGTGCAATATATGTATTATGCTGCTATTTCAAATTATGGACATGTAACTACATGAATGTATATATGATTAAGAAGAAAGATAAATAACAAATAGGATAAATATCCTTTTTATTGTATTTTATATATATCTTTAATAAACTTTTTCCAAGATTCATAAAAAAAGTGTGGTCATACATAGAGCTAATAAAAAACTGGAGGTGGCCTAGCCCCAGAAACAAGTAGGATTCAATGAGGCTCATATATGTACCCATTAATCTAAGCAGCATGTGAGATAGGGGCATCAATAGAATACAGCAGGGATAGGAGGATAAACCAATCCCGGAGAGTAAGGTCACACAGGACGCCATCCCCAACCTCCCTGTAAGGAGCATTCAACTGGAACAGCATGCCTCTTTTTTTTCAAAATACCCCCATTTCTCTATTCATTTCTGCACATGTCTGCCTCCATTTTCAGCTTCTTCACAGCATCCTCTTTTTTACTTTCCCTTCATCTCTTTTCCACTTTCTTTTTTTCTTTCTATCTCTTTCTTGCTATCTTTACATCTCTTCATTGCTATCGTTCTCTGCTTTCTTTCACTCTTTTTCAAACTATTTCTTTCATTGTCTCTATTTCATTATCTTTTTATTTCCTTCCCAGCAATATTCAATGCTCTTGCCTTCTCTTTTTTACTCTCCCCCACTCCTTTTTCTCTTTTCCATGTTTCCTCTGTTACTTACACTCCATTCTGTGTGTGTGCCTCTAGGGGGCGCCATCCTGAAATATTCCACAGGGTGAGCCTAAGCCAGCCCTGCCTGTGTATCTCATAAAGGTAAACGTTTTGTCAAAAACAAAAAGATGTCTACCTTTCCCAACAACTGCAAGATTCAGCAGGGGGGGGGGGGGGGGCATTTTGGACTTAAAGGAGCACTATCACAAAAAAATATGATAAAAAGCCATATAAATTTGTTGGATGGTGGGAGGAGGGGTCACTTATACACCTGGCATCAAGAAATATCCAGCCAGGCTCTGTGTTCTTACTTTTAATGGAAGGAAAAGGAGATCTGGGGTGACAGGCTCTGTCAGCCCCGATAGACTGAACCTGTCACCCCTGGATTTTATTCCTACCATGAGAGAATAAACCACAAGCTTGGTCTAAGTTTTATACAGTTAGGGTGTATAAATGACCCCTCCTCTCATTAACCGACATGTTTATATATATATTTGTAATAAATCATTTTAATGTTTGAATCAAGAAGGCACTGTAGAAGCGTTACAAAGCTATGAAGAACATAAACTAGGTAAACCGATACGGAGGCAAAGCTGGAGACAGAAAGACTAAGGCCTCAATTCATCAAGAGTTGAAAAAATTCTTGTGGTAGTAAAATATTCCTTTAATGAGAAAATGTCACTGTTGATGAATCACTACTTAGGAAGACAATGACTAGTACTTTTTTACTCCTTTTTACACTGTAGTAAAAAGTGCCATTGACTTTCCTTGTCTTTCTATCTGGCGGTTCATTAACAGTGAAATTCTCATGCTTTTTTCTCATGAAATGAATTTTTTACTACCATGAGATTTTTTTTGAATAAATGGCCAAGATAGAAGTTTACAGTTTCACCTCATGATATCTACGAAAACAAGTGGGCATGGCTCTTGGAACAGATGTTGCATAATAATCAGCATAATGAGTGGGGTCTTTAAGAGTCTGAGAACTTGCTTAAGGTGCTCCCAAACCACATGCTCTCCCCCCGAAAGTGCATGCGTGTACCCTAAAGCATCTGCACGCATCCCTGAAGCTCATGCTTATAGCCCACAGACAGCAGTTGGTCCGCAACCCAGGACCTTTGACACCTCTTTTCCACAATCTTGCAATTGTCCCTGGGATCCTAGCTGATAGCTTTCTGGTGTGGATGGCCCCTACAAGGAATACTATGGGTGAAGAGATTCCTTTTCTAGAGATTCTAAAAGAGAAGGCCCCACGGATACATGGTTGCTAGATAGACAAATGGACAAATAGAGAACTATAAAATATTAACAGTGTGGTAAAAATGTGCTGGAGGTGCCTTTCAGTGCCAGGTAATATGGTGCACATTTGGTGGGATTGAACCCCAATAAAGGCTTTGTGGAATACTGTATAATCAACAAACAATAGAATGTATGGGACCTCCATAGTTGTCAACCCTCAACTAGCTCTTATTGTTAATCCCAGGGTCAATCTCTAGCCTGAAGGGGGTGCTGAGACACTTCATCACCAAGCTGCAAAGAATTATTGTACCTCTCAAACACCCCAAAACTGATGGAATTGGGTCAAAAGGTGAAGTCTATTTGCCAAATTACAAACTTTGTTTCGTGGATGCAGTATAAATACATATTGGCTTGGGCTGGCTGGATAGACTTCTGAGCCTGATAACTGAACTTGCTAGTATATGTTAGGTGGGCTCCACTTATTTCACATGTTAAGACGGATTGCTCCCCTTCCTTTTCTTTACCATTTCTCTTACTGTATATCTCTTCTCCCACCTGTATTCCCGAGCACTACTATGTATACGCCATTATAAGTTCTCAACCTCCCCCCGGCCTTCTGATGCATACTGACCCTGTACTTCCCATCTAAGTTACTATAAAGGCATCCATAGCAAACATACAGGCTATAGTTCAGCTCCTGTTACTCCAGCTCTAATGTGTTCATTGGATACAGCCCAATTTCAGAATCAGAGAGTGAGGATAGGCTCCCCTTTACACCCTTGACTTCACAGAACCCATTACATACTGGCTCATACCAAGCCATGGAATGGGAGCATCTTTGCTGTGGGTGGATTTGTAATGACTTATGAAATACTATTTCTTCCTCTATTTCATGTAAGTGTATCTGATTTTTTTCTTGTCTTTTGTTCTTTTTGATTGCTCGGTAAAATCTTATTAATATAAAAACAAGCACAATATCACTAATAAATGCTAAATACGAAATATCTAACAAACACTGTGTTATAGACTACCGTCTATAAATAGTTGCCCAGAGTGAAACTCATAAGTGACCAACATTCAATGAAAAGTAGACCGAGGCAGCTTTATTGCAGTTTTGCAATGGTTTATTTAAAAACAAGAAAACAAGAGAAACATGGGTACAAACAACTACATATAATATAAATAACAAATACTGTGTATGAAAGTGTAGAAAGTATGGGGTTTAATGGCCACCTTTAAAATATTTGAGGGTTGGGAAGTGGCAGATTAGGCAGTAGAGAGCATTCCAGAAGAATGGAGTGGCACGTGAGAAGTCCTGGAGGTGAGCATGAGACAAGGAGACCAGGGTGGAGGACAGGAGAAGGTCGGTGGCACAGCAAAGGCTGTGTCTAGGTTGATATTGTCGGATTAAAGAATATATGTAAGGAGGGGCTTTATAGGTGAGGGTTGGCATTTTAAACAGGATGCACTGTGGGGATGTCAGCCAGTGTAGGGATTGGCAGAGGGGAGCAGAGATGTATAAGCAAGAAAAATAGGGATGAGGTGAGCAGCAGAGTTTAGGATAGATTGGAGGGGTGCCAATCAGTTAGTTGGTAAGCCACAGAGAAAGATGTTGCAAAGCTCAGTTGGAAGAGACAGATGCGTGAGATAAGTTGGAGGTGAAAGGAGCTGGGTAGGAAGTGAATATGTGGTTTAAATGAGAGGGCAGAGTCCAAAATGACTCCCAAGCACCGAGCTTAGGTAGTTGCAATTGTTGTATAATTGTTAATAGAGATGGGAAGGGAGTTAGATGGTGGGAAAATGACCAGTTCTGTCTTGTCTATGTTTAGCTTGAGATAACAAGATGACATGAATAAAAAAAAAGGCAGTTGGGGAGGCGAGAGAGGAAAAATTGGAGCCCGAGAGGTATATTTGGGTGTCATCCACATAGAAGTGGTAAAAGCCTAGTGAAGTTATAAGTATGCCAAGATTATAGGTGTAGAATAAGAGAAGTCGAGGGCCTAGGACAGAGCTATGTGACACACCTACAGAAAGAACGCGAAGAAGAAACAATTTTAAAGTAGGATACGCTGAAAGATCTTTTATAGACGTAGGAGGTGAGCAAAGTAGAGTGCAAGACCTTGAAGCCCAGGAGGAGAGAATACCATGAAGCAGGGAGTGTTTAACAGTGTCAAAGGCTGAAGATAGGTCAAAAAGGATGAGGATGGAGTAATGAACTTTGGTTTTAGCAGAGAGCAGGTCATTAGTGACTTTGAGGGCAGTTTCAGTGGAGTGGTTAGGGCAGAATCCAGTATGTAGGGGATCAAGTAAGTTGTTGGTGGATAAGTATTGTGCCAGTTCTGAGTAGACATGTCTAAGAAGTTTGGAGGAGAAGGGGAGTAGTTAGGGTGGTAGCTGGAGAGGGCAGAGGGGTCGAGATAAGGTTTCTTGATTATTGGAGTAATAACAGCATGTATGTTAGAGGAAGGAAAGGTACCAGTGGAGAGGGAAAGGTTTAATATAGAGGTTGAGGCTGGAGTGAGGGATGGAGACAGTTGAGGAATAAGGTGGGATGGAATAGAATCAAGGGAGCAAGTAATCAGATGGGCCTTAGAAATGGGAGTGGTTAGTCCAAGTTCAGTGCAGTGCAGCATATAGTTTTTTAGGAAAACGTGACTTTGATTCTGTATTATTAATTTTTTTAGGAAAACTCTGTGCAACCAAAGAATTAATTGAGGAATTAATTCCAGAAAACTGCACCCACATCAAGTTTGGTACACCTAGAAAAGTGTGTACTTCCAAAGAATATATAGTTTGTGGGGGATAAAAGGTTTCTTTTTCAAAAAAACTGCAAGGTGTGCATAGCAGTGTGTTTCAGTTTTTTTTTTGGGGGGGGGGGGAGTCTCCTGAGCTGGATAGTGTGTCTACCAATACATATTTGGTAACATTAGTCGAGAGAAATGGGGATTTCACATGCAATCGAATTTTATGGACAGACATTTTTTATTACAAAAAATAGATTTTTATATTTTACACATATTTCGCCCAAAAATATTGAGAATATACTTAAAAAAAAGACATTTCATGTTAATGCTGAAAAAATATATAACAACTGCAACTGCAGTTGTGTTGGCCTGGCAGAGGGCAGGCTGGCAGTGGAGGTACTGTTGGTGGTAGTAGTAGTAGCAGAATTAGCAGACGCTGCAGCTGTTAGAAAAAAAAAAGACTAGGCCATGGTACAGGAAACCTGTGGTGGTTGTGTAGGCCTGGTAGTAGTGGGCAAGCCCTCAAAAAATTGTCACACTTGTATGGGGGGTAGCAGCAGGATTGGCACCCTTAAATTTTAGCTGAATAAGAATCAATGGCTTTTCACAAGTGCTGAAAAACTTTGGGCATCACAGGGTTGACCTGCATGTATGTTGGCCTGACAGTAGCAGAAGGTGGCAGGCTGGCAGCAGAGGCACTGTTGTTGTTAGTAGTGGCATGCTAATCAGTAGCATCAGGCAGCATTAGGGATTTTAAAATCATCCCCTATCTATGCCTGATTTATCTTTACAAAAGTTAGTTTTTCCACACTTTCAGCGGACAACCTTGTCAACTTAAGGGTGAACTGTGCTAGCTCTAGCCAATGGTCCAATCTGCTCGGACAGAAGTTCAGAGTCTGAGCTCAGCAGGTGTTTGATGTTTGAAAGCCATGGCTAACTGGCTCTTGGTAAGAAGATGTCAAAAAAATCCCCAATTTTTGGCTTTATAACAAGGGTCTAAAAGTGTAGTGATTGAGTACTCGTTTGCTTCATGCTAACAATACGGCTGTCAGCGCGCAAGCACCCGAGTATACAGCTCGCCATCCTCGCCTGCATTTCTGAGGGCATGGTTGGTTCCATATTGCCATTTTGTTCATTATCATCATCATCATCACCATCGTCATCATCATGTGCCTCCTCCCCTATCCCTTCCTGTGGTAAGTTGGTTGTTACAATCTTCAAATCCACCTCCTGGGGTCTGATTTCCTTCTCCTCACCCTCCTCCACCTCTTCTTGTAGATTCGAAGAGCCAGGAGACAGACAGGATCCTTTCTTCATCCCTTGCTGAATCATGGCTGTGAGCATTTGCTCCAAAATGAATATCCGAGGCATAACATCATTCATTCAGCTGTTGTCCCTGCTGACAAATCTTGTCGCCTCTTCAAAAGGCCTCAGTGTGCAACACGTGTCTGATCACCTGCCAATGTTGGAGCTGAAAGTCACACTGGCTGGAAAAGCTGGCCTTTTTCTGCATACAGAAATCATTCACCACTTTGCACTGGTGGTAGAGGCAGTCAAGAGTATGTAGGGTGGAATTCCAGCATGTAGGGGCATTGCATATTAAGCAATGTTGGAAGGCCATTCTGGCACTGCAAGTCTATGAGAACATGTTTGAAGGCAAAGGATCGGCTACAGTGAACACATACCCTCCTAGACATGGCCAGAACATCTGCCAGACAAACATATGTTTTTAAGAAGTGCTTGATGACTAGATTGATCGATCACGTGCACTAGGCATGGGGCATGTGTCTTGCAACCTCGACACAGAGCAACCACAATGTTTGCCCTATTATCTGCAACCACCTTGCCCAATCTAAGTTGATGTGGATCCAGCCAGCGGGAGATTTCCTTAATGCATGCACGGCAACAACTCCTCTGCAGTGTGGCTTTTCTCGCCCAGGCTCATCATGTGTAATGCAATAAGGTTTTGATGAAGCATTTGCAAGGCATTTTGATTTCCCAGGCAGCCTTGTGATACCATTCCAAGTGCTTACTTAGAGCCGTAGTTCCTAGATTTGTGCCCTGGCCATGGCTAACTTTCTGCGTGCAGATCCGGTACTGTGCCAGATTTTGTTCCTCTAGGAAGATACAAAAGAATTGACACATGACAAAGTACTGTACAGAGCTAGCTTCTCTAATACCACCACCAGGCATCCCCCCCATGGCAGGCTTTTTTTCTTGAGCCTGCAGAAACAGCATCAGTGTCTCCGTCACCTACTCCTGAGTGGACCATACCAACAGACCTAGACCTGGGACATTTCTCAGATCTGGCCCTACCTTGGCTTGGTTATTTGTCGCTAGCAGTGCCAGAAGTACCCTCCTGCCCTGATGATGTCCCTTACTTGTTGCCTGGTTCCCAGGTCCTGTACAAAAATACATCATCTTACTCCCCCTCCTTATCCCCACCACTTCCCTGTTCTGATGTTTCATCATGGTCTACTTGCCTCCCCACCCCACAACCACCTTCATATTTGCAAACCACCTTCATAACTGCATAGCACTGCCACAGCTATGTGTCTCAGACACCTCTTCCACCTCCACCACCTCCCCAACACACTCCAAAAGCTGACTTTCAAACTAATTCTCATCACAATCCATAGCAACTGGGCTGCTGAGCAAAGCTGGAACCCCACTAGGAGGGGGCAGTAAAAAGACAGATGGAAGAGAAAGGCTTCATTTACTGTGATGTAGCTGTAGTGGAGGAAGAATCCACTGAAACCTGGCTCAAAGTCATTGCATCAGTCTTTCTGCTCCTGAGATGAGCGAGAATGAGTCAACCAGTCCACAATGGATGCATCTGAAATAACATGCCCACTGGAGGAAATGGATAACTCTGGCTGCTACTACTACTGTGTACATTGCTGCTGCTGTTGCTACTACTAGCAATGATGGACCTGGGCAAATGGATAATGCCACTACTATAGCTGGGCCTGTGCAAATGGCTGGTGCTACTTTTACTGTGCCTGGGCACATGGCTGCTGACCACAGTGTTGGTACTGGCACCAACATCCTTATCCTTAATGGCAGAAGGAATTGGAAGGATGTCTTTTTCTCTACCCCATCCTTTCCCACCCCTTCCTTTTGCAGACTTAGTATTTCCTAAAACAGATAGATGAACCCTAAAATATTCCTTGGTAGGTGAAAAAGATTATCTTTTTTTAAACTGTATTTAACACGAGGGACTGTGGATCCCAACGTAGAGAGAGTCAGGGACTGCACAACTAAAACAGAGCTACCCCCCAAAAAAATTACTCGGCAAGTGAAAATGATTACCAGCAGATCCCAGTGCAGGCTGATGTAGTTTTTCTGTGCAGCACATACCTCCCCCTCAGCATCCCTTTGCGCTTACTTCCTATCCCGTCCCTTCTTTTGTCCTATGCTGTGGTTCAAAATGCCCAAAACTGTCCCTGCTGTAAGAGCAATTCTCTCTGCAACAGCCAGCTCGATAATGGTGGACAGACGGCGCATCAAGTGACTATCTACTGCAATAGCACCTCCTGATTGGCCCAGCTATCCTGACCTCTTAAGCTGCGACCATGTGACTCTGTATCTATGCTTCTCCTTGGCTGGCTGTGACCTGTGGGGTGTTGCCGGTGAAATCCCACCAGGGTTTGTCTTCTGCGCCCTGCTGCAAACCACGTGAAGTTCAGGTTCATGAGAACAAAACTTTTCCTGAAAGTTTGCTCATCTTTAGATACAGAGCAAAGGTTAGCGAAGAGGAGATCAATTGTTTGCCGTCTTTGAAGGTAGGCGTGTCAGACCATTGTTTGAGTCCAAAAGAGGAGATTAGTCAGAGTAATATGGTGGCAGCAGGGTTGTTAGTGTCAACAGGTATGTTGAGGTCACCCATGATAATTGTGGGGATGTCTGGACAGAAACTGAAGAAGCTTGGTAGAAAAGTGGTTGAGGAAAACGGTAGTAGTTCCAGGAGTGTGATAGATAACAGCAATCGTTAGGTTACAGGGAGAATATAAACACACAATAAGCTAAAAAATAACTATTAGAATGATAGTGAGGGCAGGGCAGAGATTGCGTTAAAGGAGCAACATTTGGATAGAATGCCCACACCCCCATCCTGTTTGTTGTTGGATCTAGTAGGGGTGTGGCTGAGATAAAATCCCACATCTAAGAGGGCAGCAGGTGAGGCTGTCTGGTGAGTAAGCCATGTTTGTGTGAATCCCATAAAGGTAAAAGTAGAGAGAAACAGGTAATGGATATAGGCAAGTTTTTTGCGCTTTTTGAGTGTGGAGGTGACAGTGTGACAGGAAGATGTGTGGAGGGAGTGAGTTTTATTAGATTAGATAGGTTGCATATGTTACCCCATTGCAGGTCTTTGGCTGTGATGAAGAGGAAAGCATGCAGGAGGAGAGGGATGGGGAGGGTGGCCCAGGATTTGGGCTGATGTAAGGAATTCATGACCGGAGAGGTAGGGGGATGAGAGCAGAGAGGGGGAGAAATAAATGAACTTACCAGGAGCAGGGGGATACTGTGTGCCTAGGATTCTGAGAGTGAGAGGAAATAGTATGATCAGAATCTGGTGTAGGTTCTTTTCAGGTTGGATTCAGGCTCAATATATATTCAGCATCTGAACCTCAAGGGTGGGGCTCAGGTGAGTCCTAAGGGCACATAGAGTATTAAAACTGTAAATGAAATGTAGCGAGGTGCTCTGGGTCAGTAAGCACACAAGGAGCAAAACTGGACAATGAGAGTGTAACAGATATTACCAAATAATAGTTTAGCAAATATAGAAATAGGAAATAGAGGGGCAGTCAAAAAGATCACATAACATTTAATTAAGATACAAGCACTAGCAAGGAAGGGGATATCATTAGTAGTGGATCTAACCAGCAGGATTTGTATGGACGTTAAAACGTTAATTGTCACAGATTGGATCAATCGATGAATGTATACCAAAGAGATTTGCATGGACAGGAGAGGGTTAATTATCGCAGAATGGATCAATCGATGAATGCATACCAAAAAGAGGCAGCAGGATTTGCATGGACAGACAAGGGTTAATTGCCACGTCCGCAGGGGTGCCTGTATGTTTGCAATGCGCTCTGACATAGGGGGTTATTTTAGAAAGGATAGCATCAGGTAGCGCCTGGTTAATGAGAGGTAGCAACAGATAGCGACTGGTCAACGCCGGACACGACATGCAATTCCACATTTTCCACAAGCAGAATCTGTTTAGCGACTGGGATAGTGGCATGTAGCGTTTGATTCATCATTTTCAAAGCCTCTGCAAACAGCGCCAGCGTTCAGCCTTCCACAGCGCCAGGTATGACCTCTCGCTACCTGTCGCTCCCCCATACATTTCAATGGACGAACCTTTTCTTCTCTTTAAACAGGGTTTTTTTTTTTTTTTTATTCCCAAAAATCACAAATAATTATGTGACCTCTTCTGGCACTGAAAAAGCTGTTTTTTCATTTTTTAAATATTTCTTCAGAAATGACATTACAGGTCTGACATTAAAGTGTTCATGTTACAATGTTGCTACAATGTAATTCCATATGTTTTCGTTTTGTTACGAGTTGATAGATGCTTGAAAACAGACTTTAAACACACCGCCTCCTGTGCTCTGGGCTTCAAACAAGTATTTTTCAGTGCCAGAGATTTGGGAGGCTGTTTTTTTCCTGAATATGGTGTGAGTCGGTCGCTATGAGCAGTCGCTAACATGCTCTCCCATACAGCGCTGTACTGGTCAAATAGCGATTCCTCACAATGTATTCAACATTACTGAACAGCGACAAAGAGGCCGATTCATTAATAGCGCCAGGTAGCGACAGATGAGCGACAGTAGCGGCATTTTCAGAGCGCCCGCTAGTAGTCGCTGTGCTTGGCCGTTGTTCTGTAGTTGATAGCGACTCAGTCGGTTTGAATATTGGGTGAGGAGTCTCTATTTGACAGGTTCCGCGCTGTATGGGAGCGCATGACAGCGAATTGCCATGGCGAACGGCTCCCAGCATATTCATTAACAAATCACGCTCAAAAAATTCTCGTGCAGTGAAATGCTTGTTTAAACCCCAGAGCGCTGGCGGCGATGGGTTAAAAGTAGTTTTTTAACCCCCAAACAACCATATTTTTGGATTAAAAAAAAAAAAAAAGTTTTCCAAAACATTTTGTAATATGAATACATTAATATCAGACCTGTAATATCAATTCTGCACAATTTTTTTTTTTTTTTTAACAAAAATATCTAACATTGCAGAAGTTGTCAGAATTTTTGACATTTACAAAAAAAAAAAAAAACATTAATAGCAATTAATTAAGAATATTTAAAGATTGCTCCATTGAAATGCATTGGAGAGCGCCAGGTAGCGAAAGATCATACCTGTCGCTGTTCAAGATCGCTCGCTGGCGCTGTGGGATGAGGCTGGAATAATGATGAATGATTCGCTATCTGGCGCTCTGTCAGTCACTAAGCAGGATCGGCTTGATAAATGTGTGATTGCGGAGGGGAGCCGGCGTTCTCGTGGCGGTGACCGTCATTGCCGTTCGCTCACCATTCGCTACCTGGCGCTATCCCTTGTTAAATAAGGGCCTGAGTTGCTATAAAGTAGCGACCCACGGCTGAGCACAGTGACTACTAGCGGGCGCTCTGAAAATGCCTGCTACAGACGCTCATCTGTCGCTACCTGCCGCTAATGATGAATCGGCCTCTTAGTCATGTCTTATTGTCCTGTAGTTTGAATTAATTAGGCTCTGTTTACACCTCTGCACTTTTTCTGTGTTGCAATACAGTTAAAACACAGAGGAATCACTGTACGTAGTTCACACATCTGCCCTGTGTTGCGCGACGAATTAAAAAAGCACCGCAGACACCTTTTTCAGCACAACACAACAACACAACAGTGCACTTGTGTTGCCATAGACTTTACCATTTACTTATTATGCAAAAATGTTTTTCTTTTAAAATATTCAATGCAAGTGCATGGTTAAGGCATCAAAAGCATAGAGTTGTGATACACTGCCGCTCTGGCATTTTTTACAAAACACTTGCTATGAACGCAATGGAGAGGTGTTAACACAGCCTTATTGTGGCCCTGTGACTATTGCTTTTGAAAATTGAGCCAATTATGGCCAATTTTGTTATGCATTATATTTTCATTCTTGGAGTCACTTTTGAATTGTATTTATTAGGATAAAGAATGTTGTTTGTATATTTAACAATTTATATTGCGGTTCTGCTTTTGGCAAACCTTTTACAGGCTCAGAGTGGTGCTGCTTTGGCATTAGATCGGACAAAGCTGTTGGGGTGAAAAACGCAAGATCAATATCCTAGTTCCATGGTTCAAAAACCATTTAGGTTTAAACATTTGATTAGAGATAATAGCTGATGCTAAAACAACAGTTATCTATTAAAGCCTATGGGAGATTGTACTTGAGATCTGAGTGTCTGCATATACTATATGGCGCCAGTGATAAATTAGATGCAGGGCACCAGCAAAGACTGGTTGTTGCTTCTTCTCTACTAAATGCAATAAGGTGTAAATTGTGGCATTGAATGGAAATAACACTTGATAAATGAGGCTCTAAGCGTATTTTATGTAAACATATATCTATAGGTATTTTGATTTTAATAACATTTACTAACTTCCTGGAATATACTTTCACTGTTACAAGTCAGTAAAAAGTTTACTTAATAACAAATGATAACTATAATTACTACCAACTACTTATATTTGAAAATCCACCTATGGAATCCACACAAAATTGAAAATGTTACTAATTGAAAAAAATGTTTACATTGTTTATGATTTACAAGATGTTCTTTATTTCATAGCCATGGAGCCAATTGTGCAAAGCAAAAGAGTATCACAGGGCCTAAACGGGGACCTATATTTTTCAAATGTACTTCGTGAGGATGCCCAATTGGATTACAGCTGCAATGCTCGTTCCTATTTCACCCATACCATCCAGCAGAAAAATCCATATATTCTCAAAGTGCTGACCAGTAAGTAAGACTTGATATGTGACTTTTGTGTGATTGCCAAACAAAATTTTGGACCATGCTGGTACAGTTTCTAGATTTCAGGAACTTAAAGATTATGCTGCCTCAGTTTTCCAGTATTCAGCAAAGTATGTTGCGCTTTCTACCTGAACACCCAAAGTGGTGTATTAGTGTAATTAGTAAACAGCAACCCCCCTACTTGCACTGAAGTGTAGCAAACTCTCCACAGAGAGATTTTAGTGAACAACTCCAAATTAACTAAATAGTAGGGATAGATGGGATAACCACAATCATTTTTAACAAAAGCAAAAACCATGGCATACAGATGTAGCTGCCCTTACTGTTTCCTATGTCTTAACAAAATTGGTTATGTGAAACTGGCTTAGATATGTTATCTGGCTATTTTGTAGAAATTCAATACCTTTTTTTAGTGTTGCCAATACCAGGAGGAGCATGAGAGCCACACATACTGGCCTCAATTCAGTAACAGTTGGAAAAAAACTCCTGGTAAGAAAAAAATGCACTTTAACTGAAAAAAATCATAATAAGTTCATGGTTACTGAATTACCACCTAGGAAGCCAGTAAAAGTCAATAATACATTTTACTACAGTGTAAAAAGGTGTAAAATGTTTTGTTTCCTACTTTAGGTGTAAAAAGTGCCCCTGACTCTCATTGTCTTCCTAGCTGGCGATTCAGCAACAGGAGAACCTCTTCACCTTAATATTTTTCTCTCATTGGATAATACTCTCCCAATCATCACTAACTTACAGACTTACAGACAGTGGCATAACTAAATGAGATGGAGCCCTGGTGTGAACATTAAATGCAGCCCTTTCATAACTCATACAGTAACAGGTTTTCTGTCTTTTATCTCAGTTGGATACAACTAGACTAAAGACTGAAACAGCAGAGATCAGAAGTGCTTCCTTTCTCTAAATTATGCTAAGTGAGCACAAAAATTAATAACGTGCAGGAGCAACAATGTGTTCACACCCCCTGTAGCTTTAGTTATGCCCCTGCAAATTGGAATACCTCAGGGACATGGAGCAAAAGTTGACCCATCACCAGTAATGTAACTATACTTGTTAAAATGTCTCGCGGAGGAGTTTAAAAAAGGAGAGCAAGAAACCTTAATGAAACACTGATCTTTTCATGCCAGGCACGCTCAATTGTGTGAAGAACACAGAATGTTACAAATCAATCAATATGATAGGCTCCAATCCATTTTCAATCAATAAATTTATGTAGGCTGCAAAAAACATTTAATTGCTGTACATTAAATGTAGTAGCTTATTGCTGTAAATCATAAGGGAATAATATTATAACATCTGTAATTAGCCGAGAACAAAGATCAAATAGGCACTTACCGCTGCGGCCTGGGGATAAAAAAGCTGTCCTAGGCCAATAATGTGATCCTGCTCTGCGTGGATGAATTAAACAGTAAAAGCTGGTTCCCTTCAATCTTTCTAATCAGCCCCATTTTTACAAACATTGAAAAGATGCTAATTTGGCTTGCTGGTTTACAAATATACTTTTTAAACAAGTGGAAAAGTTAAATAAAAATAATAAGAATCGGTAATCTCCCTCATTGGGGAGATAGGGGAGAGTTTTAAATCTTGCTGCTAGCACAGTTGATCCATGTGCACGTTTCGTCTATATGACTTTTTCGAGTCTTCTTTTGTGGTGATGCAGATGCCCTCAGGGCTGTTGGGAAGTGTGGTCCCAGATAGTAGTTCTGTGTTGGGTATTAGTGTAACGGGTGCTGCTTATCTGCACTCCTCTTCACAGGTGTTTTAATTGGCTACTCTTGGACTGTGGGTAAAAGATAAAAATACAGCAGCATTTCATACTGGAAGGCCTTGTTTGAATGCTACAATATAATCATTTATAAAAATCCTGAGAAATATTTGTACTATGTGGCAAACAATTAAAACTAACAATGACAATAATAAAAAGGTAATCAAATGAATAAATAAATACAGGAAATGGATTAATATTGAACATTTAACTGCTTGTTTTAAGAATATCCATGAGTGAGGCCACATAATAAAAGGATAAACGTGTTTAGATGGCCATGGTTGTTAAATAAATAAATAATTTATCTCAAAAAGGCCAAAAAGTAGTATGACAATAAATTAGATTAAAAAGATGGAATCAAAAAGATTAAAATAGAGGGCTTACATAAGAAATATTAACATCAGCTAAGAATATTTATAAAACTCAACTGATTGATTCTAAAATGAAGATTCTCACTGGACATTGGCTCCCCACCAATTGAGATTATTTTTTTCTGTAATCTAAAACTGTAATTTGGGATAAGCGAATCGATCCGGACGAACCCGAATTTGTTTCGAATTTCAGGAAAAATTCAATTCTGAACGAATCCGAATTTCCCCGCGATTCGATTGATCGAAGTTTTCCTTTAAACTCCATTTATTTCAATTACAGCCATTGTAAAATGGTGGATGGACATGTCCGGACATGTCCCCTGGGGCAAGTTATCGTGGGAAGGTCACATGCAGCCTATCAGCAGCCAGGAAGCCCGGTGACGTCACAGTGCTATATAAACGGCGGCCATTTTGCTTGTGCGCATTTCAGCCTTGCATTGCAGACAGAACGGAGGTTGCTGCAGACAGGGAGAGACTAACTGACAGGCAGGGAGAGTCAGGGAGACCCACAGAGATCCACACAGTGCCAGGGAAAGATAGGGAAAAACGGGAACGATCCAGGCAGGGACAGCAGAGAAAGTGACAGGGAAACTTTTTTTTTATTTTCACTTCATTTGCCAGATAAGTTTTAAATAGCTTTTTTTGTGCTGTAAATATTCCTGGCCACTGTGCATCCCATCTTGGCAGTGGCATATTTAACCCTATCTGTTACACACAAGCATTTCTTATAACTCGATTAGTTTTAATTTTTTTTGTAGGCTGTAAAAACCCCAGCCCACATGGGCATACTATTTCAGCACATTTGACCCTATCTGTTATACTAAATCAGCTTCTAAAGGCTCTGTTTTATTAATATATTGCATTTTGAATTGGTTTTGTGCGTCCTGTAAAACCACCAGGCCACATGGGCATCCCAAACCAGCACATTTCACCCTATCTGTTATACTAAATCAGCTTCTAAAGGCTATGTTTTATTAATATATTGCATTTTGAATTGGTTTTGTGCGTCCTTTAAAAACACCAGGCCGCAGGGTATCCCAAACCTGCATGTAGCACCCTATCTGTTATACTAAATAAGCGTTGTTCATCCTCTGCTTAATCAAGCTATTCCATTTTTAATTGGTTTTTGGTCTGCTGCCAAAACACTAGGCCGTAGGGTATCCCAAACCTGCACGTAGCACCCTATCTGTTATACTAAATAAGCGTTGTTCATCCTCAGCTTAATCAAGCTAATGCATTTTGAATTGTTTTTTGTCTGGTTTAAATACACCAGCCCACATGGGCATCCCAAACCAGCACATGTCACCCTATCTGTTATACTAAATAAGCATTGTTCAGCCTCATTTTAATCAAGCTATTGCATTTAGAATTGGTTTTAGGTTTGCTGCTAAAACACTAGGCCGCAGGGTATCCCAAACCTGCACGTAGCACCCTATCTGTTATACTAAATAAGCGTTGTTCAGCCTCATTTTAATTCAGCTATTGCATTTTGAATTGGTTTAAATACACCAGCCCACATGGGTATCCCAAACCTGCACGTAGCACCCTATCTGTAATACTAAATAAGCGTTGTTCATCCTCAGCTTAATCAAGCTATTGCATTTTGAATTGGTTTTTGGTCTGCTGCCAAAACACTAGGCCGCAGGGTATCCCAAACCTGCACGTAGCACCCTATCTGTTATACTAAATAAGCGTTGTTCATCCTCAGCTTAATCAAGCTATTGCATTTTGAAATGTTTTTTGTCCTGCTGTCAAAAAAACACCAGGCCGCAGGGTATCCCAAACCTGCATGTAGCACCCTATCTGTTATACTAAATAAGCATTGTTTATCCTCTGCTTAATCAAGCTATTGCATTTTTAATTGGTTTTTTGGTCTGCTGCCAAAACACTAGGCTGTAGGGTATCCCAAACCTGCACGTAGCACCCTATCTGTTATACTAAATAAGCGTTGTTCATCCTCAGCTTAATCAAGCTAATGCATTTTGAATTGTTTTTTGTCTGGTTTAAATACACCAGCCCACATGGGCATCCCAAACCAGCACATGTCACCCTATCTGTTATACTAAATAAGCGTTGTTCATCCTCTGCTTAATCAAGCTATTGCATTTTGAATTGGTTTTTGGTCTGCTGCCAAAACACTAGGGCACAGGGTATCCCAAACCTGCACGTAGCACCCTATCTGTTATACTAAATAAGCGTTGTTCATCCTCAGATTAATCAAGCTATTGCATTTTCAATTGGTTTTTGTCCTGCTGTCAAAAAAAACACCAGGCCGCAGGGTATCCCAAACCTGCAAGTAGCACCCTATCTGTTATACTAAATAAGCTTTGTTCATCCTCAGCTTAATCAAGTTATTGCATTTTGAATTGTTTTTTGTCCTGCTGTCAAAAAAACACCAGGCCGCAGGGTATCCCAAACCTGCACGTAGCACCCTATCTGTTATACTTAATAAGCGTTGTTTATCCATAGCTTAATCAAGCTATTGCATTTTGAATTGGTTTTTGGTCTGCTGCCAAAACACTAGGCCGCAGGGTATTCCAAACCTGCACATAGCACCCTATCTGTTATACTAAATAAGCGTTGTTCAGCCTCATTTTTTTTTAGCTATTGCATTTTGAATTGGTTTTTGTCTGGTTTAAATACACCGGCCCACATGGGCATCCCAAACCAGCACATGTCACCCTATCTGTTATACTAAATAAGCGCTGTTCACCCTCATTTTAATCAAGCTATTGCATTTTGAATTGGTTTTTGTCTGGTTTAAATACACCAGCCCACATGGGCATCCCAAACCAGCACATGTCACCCTATCTGTTATACTAAATAAGCGTTGTTCATCCTCAGCTTAATCAAGCTATTGCATTTTCAATTGGTTTAAATACACCAGCCCACATGGGTATCCCAAACCTGCACGTAGCACCCTATCTGTAATACTAAATAAGCGTTGTTCATCCTCAGTTTAATCAAGCTATTGGATTTTGAATTGGTTTTCGGTCTGCTGCCAAAACACTAGGCCACAGGGTATCCCAAACCTTTACGTAGCACCCTATCTGTTATACTAAATAAGCGTTGTTCATCCTCAGCTTAATCAAGCTATTGCATTTTGAATTGTGTTTTGTCCTGCTGTCAAAAAAACACCAGCCAACATGGGCATCCCAAACCAGCACATGTCACCCTATCTGTTATACTAAATAAGCGTTGTTCATCCTCAGCTTAATCAAGCTATTGCATTTTGAATTGGTTTAAATACACCAGCCCACATGGGTATCCCAAACCTGCACGTAGCACCCTATCTGTAATACTAAATAAGCGTTGTTCATCCTCAGCTTAATCAAGCTATTGGATTTTGAATTGGTTTTTGGTCTGCTGCCGAAACACTAGGCCACAGGGTATCCCAAACCTTTACGTAGCACCCTATCTGTTATACTAAATAAGCGTTGTTCATCCTCAGCTTAATCAAGCTATTGCATTTTGAATTGTGTTTTGTCCTGCTGTCAAAAAAACACCAGGCTGCAGAGTATCCCAAACCTGCACGTAGCACCCTATCTGATAAACTTAATAAGCGTTGTTCAGTCTCATTTTAATTCAGCTATTGCATTTTGAATTGGTTTTTGTCTGGTTTAAATACACCAGCCCACATGAGCATCCCAAACCAGCACATGTCACCCTATCTGTTATACTAAATAAGCGTTGTTCATCCTCAGCTTAATCAAGCTATTGCATTTTGAATTGGTTTTTGGTCTGCTGCCAAAACACTAGGCCGCAGGGTATCCCAAACCAGCACATGTCATCCTATCTGTTATACTAAATAAGCGTTGTTCAGCCTCATTTTAATCAAGCTATTGCATTTTGAATTGGTTTTTGTCTGGTTTAAATGCACCAGCCCACATAGGCATCCCAAACTAGCACATGTCACCCTATTTGTTATACTAAATAAGCGTTGCTCATCCTCAGCTTAATCAAGCTATTGCATTTTGAATTGGTTTTTGGTCTGCTGCCAAAACACTAGGCCGCAGGGTATCCCAAACCTGCACGTAGCACCCTATCTGTTATACTAAATAAGCGTTGTTCATCCTCAGCTTAATCAAGCTATTGCATTTTGAATTGTTTTTTGTCCTGTCAAAAAAACACTAGGCCGCAGCGTATCCCAAACTTGCACGTAGCATCCTATCTGTTATACTAAATAAGCATTGTTCAGCCTTATTTTAATTCAGCTATTGCATTTTGAATTGGTTTTTGTCTGGTTTAAATACACCAGCCCACATGGGCATCCCAAACCAGCACATGTCACCCTATCTGTTATACTAAATAAGCGTCTACAGCCTCATTTTAATTAAGCTATTGCATTTTGAATTGGTTTTTGTCTGGTTTAAATACACCAGCCCACATGGGCATCCCAAACCAGCACATGTCACCCTATCTGTTATACTAAATAAGCGTTGTTCATCCTCAGCTTAATCAAGCTATTGCATTTTGAATTGGTTTTTGGTCTGCTGCCAAAGCACTAGGCCGCAGGGTATCCCAAACCTGCACTATTACCCTATCTGTTATACTAAATAAGCGTTGTTCATCCTTAGCTTAATCAAGCTATTGCATTTTGAATTGTTTTTTGTCCTGCTGTCAGAAAACCACCAGGCCGCAGGGTATCTCAAACCAGCACATGTCACCCTATCTGTTATACTAAATAAGCGTTGTTCATCCTCAGCTTAATCAAACTATAACATTTTGAATTGGTTTTTGGTCTGCTACCAAAACACTAGGCCGCAGGGTATCCCATATTGCCAATTTTCATAGTATTTGGTGCAGAGAAGCAATTCCTCACATTATTTAGCTTCTGCTTTTAAAAGTAAACACATTTTTTAATGTACCTATAATGCGCATTTCAAATACATAAAAATGTCAGGCAGACAAGTGCCAGGATGTTTAAAGAGGAGTGGCAGAGGCCAAGATTCATCAGGCAGAGGTAGCAGCAGACTAGGGGCGAGTGGCAGCAGGAGTCACGGTGAGAGACCTGATCTGCCTGTATCTGCTAGCGGTCGTGTCTCCACCTGTAACGCATCTGCTGTGGTAGATTGGTTATCCGGATTGCGGTCATCCATATCATCACAAGTTACATCTGAGACCCCCAGTCTAGGGTCGGTAGGTTCCTCTGACACAACTCTGAGTTGGCATGCCCCGAGAGCAGTCCCTGTCCTCCCATTGCCTCTGTCCTATGTCGTACCCTCCCCCAGCGATGTATCGTATGCTTTGGGTTCAGCTCCGCTCTTTAGTGAGGAGGACGATCAGATAGAGGACAGTCAGCAGCTACTGCCCAGCCAAGAAATGGAGGTGGCTTCTTTAGCTAGGCAGGGAAATAGTGATGTGGAGAGTATTGTGGGTAGTGCGAGCGTTCCAGCTCCTGCGCCAGACACTGTTGAGGACAGCCACAACTCGGGGATGATGATGATGAAGAAGCCGATCGCACTTGGGAGCCGGGTGCAGAAGGGGCTTCATCGTCATCATCAGGAGGAGAGGGGCGCAGGTTGCCCCGGAGTCAGCAGATGAGGCAGCAAGGTGTTAGCAGCATGGTTGGCAGTCAGCATGGGGGCACAATTGTAAAGCCTGGAGCCAAACGGGGCCGGGGACAGGGTAGAGCACCTGCTACACGGCAGGCTACCTTATCGGGAGGTAGTGGAGCAGGGGTTCCTGGAGTTGGCGACAGTAGCAGTGAATCAGTGCGGCCTGTTGGTGGGAAAAGTAGCTACTCGGCAGTGTGGCAGTTTTTCCTCAAGCATCCGCAGTAGGGTAACATGGCCACATGCAAGATATGTAGGCAGAAGGTGAAGCGTGGCCAGGGCCCAAATGTTGGCACCACGGCCCTGCGTCAACATATGATGCGTCACCATAAAGCGCCCTGGGAGAACCGAGGCTCCCAAGGGGTGGTCCAGCCTGCTTCCTCACCAAGTGGCACGCTGCTCCCAATTTCTGCCAGCCAAGGCTCCAGCACCTCAGCCGAAGGCAGCAGTGCGTCATACCCATCCTCTGTCGCTCCTGATGCTCCTGCTCCTCCTCCTCCAAGTCATGCATCCCATCAGCAATGCATCAGCGAAGCCATGTCCAAGAGACAGCAGTATGCACCCACTCATCTTACAGGGCAGAAGCTAAATGTGCTCCTGTCCAAGTTGCTGGTGTTGCAGTCGCTCCCTTTTCAGGTGGTGGACTCTGCACCTTTCAGAGAACCGATGGCTTGTGCCGAGCCGAGGTGGAGAGTACCAAGCCGTCATTTCTTTGTCAAGAAGGCAGTACCAGTGCTGCACACTTTTGTTGAACAGAAGGTGGGCCAGTCCTTGAGCCTGTCGGTGTGTAGCAAAGTGCATGGCAGCGCCGACATCTGGAGCTGTAACTACGGTCAGGGACAGTACATGTCGTTTACGGCCCACTGGGTGAATGTGGTCCCTTTGCAGCAGCAGTAGCAACTTGGACAGGTCACGCCACTTCGGCGTCCGTGCTCCCTGGCCGTTGTGCCTGTGACACCGTGCGACTCGGCCTCCTCATCCTCCGCCATCTCCTCACCCTCCACTGTAGGCTCAAGTCTCAGTGCCCCTCCAGGCTACCATGTGTGCAGGGCACGGAGGTGTCACGCTGTGCTTCACATGGTTTGTCTTGGCGAACGGAGTCACACAGGGGAGGAACTGCTTAAATTTATTCATCATGAAATCCAAACATGGCTTACTCCAAGAAAACTTAAAATGGGAATCATGGTTACCGACAATGGGAAGAACATTTTGTCTGCGCTGCGCCAAGGAAGCCTGACCCATGCGCCCTGCATGGCTCACGTCTTCAATCTGGTTGTCAAGTGGTTTCTGAAGTGTTCCCTCCATCTGCAAGACATCCTAACAACTTCAAGGAAACTTTGCATGCACTTCAGCCACTCATACACCGCCAAACACAGCCTTCTTGAGCTACAGCGTTAGAACGGTAGCCCCCAACATAGTCTGATTTGCGATGTTTCCACCCGTTGGAATTCCACCCTTCACATGTTGGACCGATTATATGAACAGAGAAAAGTCATCACAGATTTCCTGATGATCCAATGTCAACCAGTGGCAGCTCATACGTGACACCTGCCGTTTGCTCAGGCCCTTTGAGGAAGCCACTTTATTTGTCAGTCGTCAGGATTACGGGATGAATGACGTGATTCCACTGCTTCATGTACTACGGGATGAATGACGTGATTCCACTGCTTCATGTACTACAGCACATGTTGGAAACCATGGCTGGTCAGGGCACTGGAGACATGGCGTCTACATCTTACGGCCACATGAACCCCGTTGGAGCTGAACTGGAGGAGGGGGAGGATGAGGAGAAGGAGTGGCTCAGTGAAGCACAGTTTAGGCTTGGCGAAATGGCTGGTTTATCTAGTCAGCGGACAGGAGAGGAGGAGCAGCCAGAGGAGCTAGAGGGTTGTGAGGAAGGCGAGACCGAAGACCCAGACACACCGTGGCAGTATGCAGTGGAGATGGAGACAGGTAGTCCCTCTGAGTCACTTGCGCAAATGGCAGGAAGCATGCTCACGTGCTTGCGTAGTGACCCCAGAATTGTTTCCATTTGTCGCTGGGATGATTTCTGGCTGTCCACCTTATTGGACCCTCGCTTCCGGCACAAAATGGGGGGCATTTTTTTTTTTTAAAGTTTCTTTTTATTTGCAGTTCAACAAACATCAAACACGAATACAAGTCACATACCACATTGAGGTGCCGCAGGCACCCAATTCAGTAGCATAGTTTCAATAAACATTTAGACACGACGACCATTCATTCAACACACATACATTCTGGACTCGGATATCTAGTTAACTATTCACCGGGATGGGAGGATCAGTCGGGAGTCACATCTCCAGGATGTTTCTCCCGTCACCCCAGCTCCTCCTTATCTCGCTCAGTAACTCAACCTACTATAGGTGAGCAGCCTCGCCCCTTTAAGTAAACCTTTTCCCTCCTTAGTTGTCCTCTGAAGCAGTGTCCTGACTCTGTATCCAGGGACCCCACACCTTCTCAAACTCATCCGACACCCCTCGAGCTGTGTATGTCAGTTTGTACATAGTGAGTTTCTGGTTGACTAGAGCCCTCCACACCTGCACAGATGGTTTGGCCGGGTGTTTCTAATTAAGCAAAACACATTTCCTGGCATAAAAGAGCAGCCGCCTAAATAATGATTTCAGCGGCCTCGACAGCGACAGTGATTCGACCACCCCCAGAAGACATAAGGAAATCGAGCCGGTGATCCCACACCGCCAATCAAATCCATCACCTCTCCCCAATATCTCACCAGAACCTCACAGGACCAGGTCACATGTTCCCATGTACCAGCCTCCCTCTCACACCTGGGACATAAATCACTAGCCAGTAATCCCATCTTATGCAGCCGTATTGGCGTGATGTAGGCTTGATGTATCCACTTGGTCTGGATAAATCTGTCTCTGGCTTCTATGACCGATGAGTGTAGGTTATCTAAGATTTCTTCCCAGTCATCCCGGTCTAAGGTTTGGTCCAGCGTCTGCCACCTACTTTCAACCTTCCCCCTGGGGGACTCCAGCCCAGCAACCAGGCACCTGTACAATGTAGAGACCGGTTTCTCCAAGTCCGTCCCTCTAACCACACTCTCCACCTGGGACACCGAAAAATTCGGACTGTCCCTGCGGAATTGAGTTTGCAGAGCGTGCCTGAGCTGCAGGTAGCGAAAAAAGTCCCGGTGGGAAATTCGAAAGGTCTCCCTGATTTGGTCAAATGACATAAGCACTCCATCCCTGTACACCTGGTCCAGCGTCCGGAGGCCCCTTCCATCCCAGAACTGCGGATCCTGCATTGAAACCAACTCAGGGAGCTTGGGGTTGTTCCAGAGAGGAGCAAAGGGGGACCAATGCTGGGTCTCGTCCGGCATCCTGTTCAGCTTGGCCACCCTTTCCCATATATTGCACACTGCCCTCATACAACCGGTTGCCTCCCGGACCCCTCGAACCCCCCTGTACACCAAGAGGGATAGTTTCTCAGGGGAATCCAACACCGCCACTTCCATACCCACCACCTGGTTGTTTTGTGGCCGACAGAGCCACCAGTGCACAAACAGGAGCTGCGTAGAACAAAAATACAATTGCATGTGCGGGACCGCTAGACCCCCCACCGCCACTTGTGCTTTCATTATTTGTCTGTTAAGCCTAGGTGGAGACTGCCCCCAGATAAAGCCGAACAGAATTGAATCCAGCGTCTTAAAGTGGGAGACGGGCAGTAACACTGGCGAGGCCTGATATATATACAGGAACTTTGGAAGGAATATCATTTTGTATATATTAATTCTGCCCATGACTGACAGGGGCAGGTTCGCCCACTGAGCAACCCGCTGTCTCAGCTTTGACACGACAGGGGAAATATTCAGAGATATGAACTCACTTGGTTGCCTACTAATCATGATCCCCAAGTATTTAAATTGTTGGACTATTTTTAATTGAGACCTTGGGGAGATGTCGGGGGAAACAAGCTCATCCACTAACATTAGGCTGGATTTATCCCAGTTAATCCGCAGTCCTGAGAACTTCCCAAACACTCCAATAGTGTCCAGAGCTGCGTCCAGACACTTATGGCCATCCGCAAGGTACAGCAGTGTGTCGTCTGCATAGAGGGATATCTTTTCCTCTACTGCTCCTAACTTCCATCCAGAGATATTTGGGGAGTTCCTGACAATGATCGCCAAGGGTTCGATAGCTAAAGCAAAGAGCAGCGGCGATAATGGACACCCCTGTCTTGTCCCCCTATGCAAGGCAAATGAATTAGAGTAACACCCATTGACCCGTATCCGGGCAGTTGGCCGTTCATATAATAATTTGATATATGTGATAAAACTAGCAGGAAGCCCAAATCTTTCTAAAACTGCCCAAAGATAATCCCATTCTACCGAGTCGAAGGCCTTCTCATTATCTAATGATATGACCACCCGTTTCCCATGGTTATCATGTATAATTTGGAGATTGGACATCAGTCTGCGGAGGTTCACACACGTGGTACGCCCTGGCATAAACCCTGACTGACCTGGTCCGATCAAATGTAGAATAACTTTGTTTAGCCTAGTGGCCAGTATCTTGGCTAAAATTTTTGCATCTTGGTTCAACAGGGAAATGGGACGGTAAGACGCACAGGAGTCTCCCTTCGTTATAAATGAGGACCACATGTGCCTCATGGAAAGAGGCCGGAAGGCACTCACTTTCAAGCGCTTGTTTCAGCACTTCCCACAACTTTGGAGTTACTTGTTCAAGGTCCTGTTTATACCACTCGTCCGGCATCCCATCTGGTCCTGGCGCCCTCCTGCTAGAAAGCATCCTAACTGCGCCAGAGACCTCATCCATTGTGATAGGGGAGTTCAAAGCCTCCCGGTCTTCCTCAGTCAGCCTCGGAAAGGCTATCTGGGGGGCATTTTTTAAACCCGCCGAGAGGGAGGACAAACTGAACTACTACAAAGACATTCTACATAGTCAGTTGGCTGATGCCTATCTGCGCCATGGTCCATACTTTCGCAGGTCTGACTCGGGGGGACCACTGCGCTCACCTTCCACTGCCATGCCTGCTGGGGGGGGGGTTGGCAGGAACAGCAGCAGCTGCTCCATCAGCAGCAGCCTCAGTCTTCAGTTGCTAATGAGTAGCTTTCTACACCTGCATAGTGAGGCTACTCATGAGCAGCAGGAAGACCTGGAGCAGGACCTGAACCAGCAGGTCATGTCATACCTTGACATGACCATGCCAACACACCTTGAGGATCCGCTGGACTTCTGGGCAGCCAAACTTGGCTTGTGGCCGAAACTAGCAGAGTTTGCCCTGGAAAAGCTGTCCTGCCCGGCCAGTAGCGTGCCATCTGAGCGGGTGTTTAGTGCGGCGGGGGCCATAGTTACGGCGAGGAGAACTCGTCTGTCAACTAAAAAAGAGACTCACCTTGAATGAAAATGAATAAAAGGAATCAGGGATGGATCAGCCAGGATTTCCACCCACCAATGGCTGATGCATGCGACTAGATTCAGCATGGTGCCACGTTTTACACTTTCCAAATGGTGCAAAAAATATTTATGTCTTTAGGCCAATTTATGGGCTCCTGCTGATGCCAACTTCAGGGTGTGCCTTTCAGCCAATTTTTGGCCTCATGCTGCTGCTGCTGCCAACTCCAGGGTGTGCCTTTCAAGCAATGTTTGGGCTCCTGCTTCTGCTGCTGCCAACTTCAGGGTGTGATGAATCCAATTTTTGGCCTCCTGCTGCCAACTCCAGTGACTCTTTCAAGCTATGCTTGGGTTGCTGCTGCTGCTGCTGCTTGCAACTCCAGGGTGTGATTCATCCAATTTTTGACCCCCATTAGCCAACTCTTTCAAACTATGTTTGGGCCGCTGCTGCTGCTGCTTGCGACTCCAGGGTGTCATTCAGCCAATTTTTGGGCTCCTGACGCCAACTCCAGTTTCTCTTTAAAGTAATGTTTGGGCTCCTGCTGCTGCTTGCAACTCCAGGGTGTGATTCATCCAATTTTTGGGCTCCTGCTGCCAACTCCAGTGTTTCTTTCAAGCTATGTTTGGGGTGCTGCTGCAGCTGCTGCTTGCAACTCCAGGGTGTGATTCAGCCAATTTTTGGGCTCCTGCTGCCAACTCCAGTGTCTCTTTCAAGCTATGTCTGGGCTGCTGCTGCTGCTGCTTGCAACTCCAGGGTGTGATTCAGCCAATTGTTGGGCTCCTGCTGCCAACTCCAGTGTCTCTTTCAAGCTATGTTTGGGCTCCTGCTGCTTGCAACTCCAGGGTTTGATTCATCCAATTTTTGGGCTCCTGAAGCCAACTCCAGTGTCTCTTTAAAGTAATGTTTGGGCTCCTGCTGCTGCTTGCAACTCCAGGGTGTGATTCATCCAATTTTTGGGCTCCTTCAGCCAACTCCAGTGTCTCTTTCAAGCTATGTATGGGCTCCTGCTGCTGCTGCTTGTGACTCCAGGGTGTATTTCAGCCAATTTTTGGGCTCCTGCTGCCAACTCCAGTGTCTCTTTCAAGCTATGTTTGGGCTGCTGCTGCTTGCAACTCCAGGGTGTCATTCATCCAATTTTTGGGCTCCTGCTGCCAACTCCAGTGTCACTTTCAAGCTATGTTTGGACTCCTGCTGCTGCTGGCAACTCCAGGGTGTGATTCATCCAATTTTTGGGCTCCTGATGCCAACTCCAGTGTCTCTTTCAAGCTATGTTTGGGCTGCTGCTGCTGCTGCTGCTTGCAACTCCAGGGTGTGATTCAGCCAATTCTTGGGCTCTTGCTGACAACTCCATTGTCTGTTTCAAGCTATGTTTGGGCTCCTGCTGCTGCTGCTTGCGACTCCAGGGTGTCATTCAGCCAATTATTGAGCTCCTGCTGCCAACTCCAGTGTCTCTTTCAAGCTATGTTTGGGCTCCTGCTGTTGCTTGCAACTCCAGGGTGTGATTCATCCAATTTTTGGGCTCCTGCTGCCAACTCTTGTGTCTCTTTCAAGCTATGTTTGGGCTCCTGCTGCTGCTTGAAACTCCAGGGTGTGATTCATCCAATTTTTGGGCTCCTGAAGCCAACTCCAGTGTCTCTTTAAAGTAATGTTTGGGCTCCTGCTGCTGCTTTCAACTCCAGGGTGTGATTCATCCAATTTTTGGGCTCTTGCAGCCAACTCCAGTGTCTCTTTCAAGCCATGTTTCGCTCCTGCTGCTGCTGCTTGCAACTCCAGGGTGTCATTCAGCCAATTTCTGGGCTCCTGCTGCCAACTCCAGTGTCTCTTTCAAGCTATGTTTGGGCTCCTGCTGCTGCTGCTTGCAACTCCAGGGTGTCATTCAGCCAATTTTTGGGCTCCTGCTGCCAACTCCAGTGTCTCTTTCAAGCTATGTTTGGGCTCCTGCTGCTGCTGCTTGCAACTCCAGGGTGTCATTCAGCCAATTTTTGGGCTCCTGCTGACAACTCCAGTGTCTCTTTCAAGCTATGTTTGGGCTGCTGCTTGCAACTTCAGGGTGTGATTCAGCCAATTTTTGAGCTCCTGCTGCCAACTCCAGTGTCTCTTTCAAGCTATGTTTGGGCTCCTGCTGCTACTGCTTGCAACTCCAGGGTGTCATTCATCCAATTTTTGGGCTCCTGCTGCCAACTCCAGTGTCTCTTTCAAGCTATGTTTGATCTGCTGCTGGTGCTTGTAACTCCTGGGTGAGATTCAGCCAATTTTTGGGCTCCTGATGCCAACTCCACTGTCTCTTTCAAGCAATTTTTGGGCTGCTGCTGCTGCTGCTTGCAACTGCAGGGTGTGATTCATCCAATTTTTGGGCTCCTGCTGCCAACTCCAGTGTCTTTTTCAACCAATGTTTGGGCGGCTCCTGCTGCTGCTTGCAACTCCAGGGTGTGATTCAAACAATTTCTGGGCTCCTGAAGCCAACTCCAGTGTCTCTTTAAAGTAATGTTTGGGCTCCTGCTGCTGCTTGCAACTCCAGGGTGTGATTCATGCAATGTTTGGGCTCCTGCTGCCAACTCCAGTAACTCTTTCAAGCTATGTTCGGGCTCCAGCTGCTGCTGCTTGCGACTCCAGGGTGTCATTCAGCCAATTTTTGGGCTCCTGCTGCCAACTCCAGTGTCTCTTTCAAGCTATGTTTGGGCTGTTGCTGCTTTTAACTCCAGGGTGTGATTCATCCAATGTTTGGGCTCCTGAAGCCAACTCCAGTGTCTCTTTAAAGTAATGTTTGGGCTCCTGCTGCTGCTTGCAACTCCAGGGTGTGATTCTTCCAATTTTTGGGCTCCTGCTGCCAACCCCAGTGTCTCTTTCAGCCAATGTTTGGGCGACTCCTGCTGCTGCTTGCAACTCCAGGGTGTGATTCATCCAATTTTTGGGCTCCTGAAGCCAACTCCAGTGTCTCTTTAAAGTAATGTTTGGGCTCCTGCTGCTGCTTGCAACTCCAGGGTGTGATTCATCCAATGTTTGGGCTCCTGCTGCCAACCCCATTGTCTCTTTCAAGCCATGTTTCGCTCCTGCTGCTGCTGCTTGCAACTCCAGGGTGTCATTCAGCCAATTTTTGGGCTCCTGCTGCCAACTCCAGTGTCTCTTTCAAGCTATGTTTTGGCTCCTGCTGCTGCTGCTTGCAACTCCAGGGTGTCATTCATCCAATTTTTGGGCTCCTGCTGACAACTCCAGTGTCGCTTTCAAGCTATGTTTGGGCACCTGCTGCTACTGCTTGCAACTCCAGGGTGTCATTCATCCAATTTTTGGGCTCGTGAAGCCAACTCCAGTGTCTCTTTCAAGCTATGTTTGAGCTGCTGCTGGTGTTTGCAACTCCTGGGTGAGATTCAGCCAATTTTTGGGCTCCTGCTGCCAACTCCAGTGTCTCTTTCAAGCTATGTTTGGGCTGCTGCTGCTTGCAACTCCAGGGTGTGATTCATCCAATTTTTGGGCTCCTGCTGCCAACTCCAATGTCTCCTTCAAGCTATGTTTTGGCTCCTGTTGCTGCTGCTTGCAACTCCAGGGTGTGATTCAGCCAATTCTTAGGCTCCTGCTGCCAACTCCAGTGTCTCCTTCAAGCTATGTTGGAGCTGCTGCTGCTGCTTGCAACTCCAGGGTGTGATTCAGCCAATTTTTGGGCTCCTGCTGCCAACTCCAGTGTCTCTTTCAAGCTATGTTTGGACTGCTGCTGCTGCTTGCAACTCCAGGGTGTGATTCATCCAATTTTTGGGCTCCTGAAGCCAACTCCAGTGTTTCTTTAAAGTAATGTTTGGGCTTCTGCTGCTGCTTGCAACTCCAGGGTGTGATTCTTCCAATTTTTGGGCTCCTGCTGCCAACTCCAGTGTCTCTTTCAGCCAATGTTTGGGCGACTCCTGCTGCTGCTTGCAACTCCAGGGTGTGATTCATCCAATTTTTGGGCTCCTGAAGCCAACTCCAGTGTCTCTTTTAAGTAATGTTTGGGCTCCTGCTGCTGCTTGCAACTCCAGGGTGTGATTCATCCAATGTTTGGGCTCCTGCTGCCAACTCCAATAACTCTTTCAAGCTATGTTTGGGCTCCAGCTGCTGCTGCTTGCGACTCCAGTGTGTCATTCTTCCAATTTTTGGGATCCTGAAGCCAACTCCAGTGTCTCTTTAAAGTAATGTTTAGGCTCCTACTTCTGCTTGCAACTCCAGGGTGTCATTTATAAATTTTTTGGGCTCCTTCTGCCAACTCCAGTGTCTCTTTAAAGCAATTATTGGGCTCCTGCTGCTGCTTGCAACTCCAGGGTGTGATTCATCCAATTTTTGGGCTCCTGCTGCCAATTCCAGTGTCTCTTTCAAGCTATGTTTGGGCTGCTGCTGCTGCTTGCAACTCCATGGTGTGATTCATCTAATTTTTGGGCTCCTGAAGCCAACTCCAGTGTCTCTTTAAAGTAATGTTTGGGCTCCTGCTGCTGCTTGCAACTCCAGGGTGTGATTCATCCAATTTTTGGGCTCCTTCAGCCAACTCCAGTGTCTCTTTCAAGCTATGTATGGGCTCCTGCTGCTGCTGCTTGTGACTCCAGGGTGTATTTCAGCCAATTTTTGGGCTCCTGCTGCCAACTCCAGTGTCTCTTTCAAGCTATGTTTGGGCTGCTGCTGCTTGCAACTCCAGGGTGTCATTCATCCAATTTTTGGGCTCCTGCTGCCAACTCCAGTGTCACTTTCAAGCTATGTTTGGACTCCTGCTGCTGCTGGCAACTCCAGGGTGTGATTCATCCAATTTTTGGGCTCCTGATGCCAACTCCAGTGTCTCTTTCAAGCTATGTTTGGGCTGCTGCTGCTGCTGCTGCTTGCAACTCCAGGGTGTGATTCAGCCAATTCTTGGGCTCTTGCTGACAACTCCATTGTCTGTTTCAAGCTATGTTTGGGCTCCTGCTGCTGCTGCTTGCGACTCCAGGGTGTCATTCAGCCAATTATTGAGCTCCTGCTGCCAACTCCAGTGTCTCTTTCAAGCTATGTTTGGGCTCCTGCTGTTGCTTGCAACTCCAGGGTGTGATTCATCCAATTTTTGGGCTCCTGCTGCCAACTCCTGTGTCTCTTTCAAGCTATGTTTGGGCTCCTGCTGCTGCTTGAAACTCCAGGGTGTGATTCATCCAATTTTTGGGCTCCTGAAGCCAACTCCAGTGTCTCTTTAAAGTAATGTTTGGGCTCCTGCTGCTGCTTTCAACTCCAGGGTGTGATTCATCCAATTTTTGGGCTCTTGCAGCCAACTCCAGTGTCTCTTTCAAGCCATGTTTCGCTCCTGCTGCTGCTGCTTGCAACTCCAGGGTGTCATTCAGCCAATTTCTGGGCTCCTGCTGCCAACTCCAGTGTCTCTTTCAAGCTATGTTTGGGCTCCTGCTGCTGCTGCTTGCAACTCCAGGGTGTCATTCAGCCAATTTTTGGGCTCCTGCTGACAACTCCAGTGTCTCTTTCAAGCTATGTTTGGGCTCCTGCTGCTGCTGCTTGCAACTCCAGGGTGTCATTCAGCCAATTTTTGGGCTCCTGCTGACAACTCCAGTGTCTCTTTCAAGCTATGTTTGGGCTGCTGCTTGCAACTTCAGGGTGTGATTCAGCCAATTTTTGAGCTCCTGCTGCCAACTCCAGTGTCTCTTTCAAGCTATGTTTGGGCTCCTGCTGCTACTGCTTGCAACTCCAGGGTGTCATTCATCCAATTTTTGGGCTCCTGCTGCCAACTCCAGTGTCTCTTTCAAGCTATGTTTGATCTGCTGCTGGTGCTTGTAACTCCTGGGTGAGATTCAGCCAATTTTTGGGCTCCTGATGCCAACTCCACTGTCTCTTTCAAGCAATTTTTGGGCTGCTGCTGCTGCTGCTTGCAACTGCAGGGTGTGATTCATCCAATTTTTGGGCTCCTGCTGCCAACTCCAGTGTCTTTTTCAACCAATGTTTGGGCGGCTCCTGCTGCTGCTTGCAACTCCAGGGTGTGATTCAAACAATTTCTGGGCTCCTGAAGCCAACTCCAGTGTCTCTTTAAAGTAATGTTTGGGCTCCTGCTGCTGCTTGCAACTCCAGGGTGTGATTCATGCAATGTTTGGGCTCCTGCTGCCAACTCCAGTAACTCTTTCAAGCTATGTTCGGGCTCCAGCTGCTGCTGCTTGCGACTCCAGGGTGTCATTCAGCCAATTTTTGGGCTCCTGCTGCCAACTCCAGTGTCTCTTTCAAGCTATGTTTGGGCTGTTGCTGCTTTTAACTCCAGGGTGTGATTCATCCAATGTTTGGGCTCCTGAAGCCAACTCCAGTGTCTCTTTAAAGTAATGTTTGGGCTCCTGCTGCTGCTTGCAACTCCAGGGTGTGATTCTTCCAATTTTTGGGCTCCTGCTGCCAACCCCAGTGTCTCTTTCAGCCAATGTTTGGGCGACTCCTGCTGCTGCTTGCAACTCCAGGGTGTGATTCATCCAATTTTTGGGCTCCTGAAGCCAACTCCAGTGTCTCTTTAAAGTAATGTTTGGGCTCCTGCTGCTGCTTGCAACTCCAGGGTGTGATTCATCCAATGTTTGGGCTCCTGCTGCCAACCCCATTGTCTCTTTCAAGCCATGTTTCGCTCCTGCTGCTGCTGCTTGCAACTCCAGGGTGTCATTCAGCCAATTTTTGGGCTCCTGCTGCCAACTCCAGTGTCTCTTTCAAGCTATGTTTTGGCTCCTGCTGCTGCTGCTTGCAACTCCAGGGTGTCATTCATCCAATTTTTGGGCTCCTGCTGACAACTCCAGTGTCGCTTTCAAGCTATGTTTGGGCACCTGCTGCTACTGCTTGCAACTCCAGGGTGTCATTCATCCAATTTTTGGGCTCGTGAAGCCAACTCCAGTGTCTCTTTCAAGCTATGTTTGAGCTGCTGCTGGTGTTTGCAACTCCTGGGTGAGATTCAGCCAATTTTTGGGCTCCTGCTGCCAACTCCAGTGTCTCTTTCAAGCTATGTTTGGGCTGCTGCTGCTTGCAACTCCAGGGTGTGATTCATCCAATTTTTGGGCTCCTGCTGCCAACTCCAATGTCTCCTTCAAGCTATGTTTTGGCTCCTGTTGCTGCTGCTTGCAACTCCAGGTTGTGATTCAGCCAATTCTTAGGCTCCTGCTGCCAACTCCAGTGTCTCCTTCAAGCTATGTTGGAGCTGCTGCTGCTGCTTGCAACTCCAGGGTGTGATTCAGCCAATTTTTGGGCTCCTGCTGCCAACTCCAGTGTCTCTTTCAAGCTATGTTTGGACTGCTGCTGCTGCTTGCAACTCCAGGGTGTGATTCATCCAATTTTTGGGCTCCTGAAGCCAACTCCAGTGTTTCTTTAAAGTAATGTTTGGGCTTCTGCTGCTGCTTGCAACTCCAGGGTGTGATTCTTCCAATTTTTGGGCTCCTGCTGCCAACTCCAGTGTCTCTTTCAGCCAATGTTTGGGCGACTCCTGCTGCTGCTTGCAACTCCAGGGTGTGATTCATCCAATTTTTGGGCTCCTGAAGCCAACTCCAGTGTCTCTTTTAAGTAATGTTTGGGCTCCTGCTGCTGCTTGCAACTCCAGGGTGTGATTCATCCAATGTTTGGGCTCCTGCTGCCAACTCCAATAACTCTTTCAAGCTATGTTTGGGCTCCAGCTGCTGCTGCTTGCGACTCCAGTGTGTCATTCTTCCAATTTTTGGGATCCTGAAGCCAACTCCAGTGTCTCTTTAAAGTAATGTTTGGGCTCCTACTTCTGCTTGCAACTCCAGGGTGTCATTTATAAATTTTTTGGGCTCCTTCTGCCAACTCCAGTGTCTCTTTAAAGCAATTATTGGGCTCCTGCTGCTGCTTGCAACTCCAGGGTGTGATTCATCCAATTTTTGGGCTCCTGCTGCCAATTCCAGTGTCTCTTTCAAGCTATGTTTGGGCTGCTGCTGCTGCTTGCAACTCCATGGTGTGATTCATCTAATTTTTGGGCTCCTGAAGCCAACTCCAGTGTCTCTTTAAAGTAATGTTTGGGCTCCTGCTGCTGCTTGCAACTCCAGGGTGTGATTCATCTATTTTTTGGGCTCCTGCTGCCAACTCCAGGGTCTCTTTCTAGCTATGTTTGGGCTGCTGCTGCTTGCAACTCCAGGGTGTGATTCAGCCAATTTTTGGGCTCCTGCGGCCAACTCCAGTGTCTCTTTCAAGCTATGTTTGGGCTCCTGCTGCTGCTGCTTGCAACTCCAGGGTGTGATTCAGCCAATTTTTGGGCTCCTGCTGCCAACTCCAGTGTCTCGTTCAAGTTATGTTTGGGCTCCTGCTGCTGCTGCTTGCAACTCCAGGGTGTCATTCATCCAATTTTTGGGCTTTTGCTACCAACTCCAGTGTCTCTTTCAAGCTATGTTTGGGCTGCTGCTGCTTGCAACTCCAGGGTGTGATTCATCCAATTTTTTGGCTCCTGAAGCCAACTCCAGTGTCTCTTTAAAGTAATGTTAGGGCTCCTGCTGCTGCTTGCTACTCCAGGGTGTGATTCATCCAATTTTTGGGCTCCTGCTGCCAACTCCAGTGTCTCTTTCAAGCTATGTTTGGGCTTCTGCTGCTGCTGGCAACTCCAGGGTGTCATTCAGCCAATTTTTTGGGCTCCTGCTGCCAACTCCATTGTCTCTTTCAAGCTATGTTTGGTCTGCTGCTGCTTGCAACTCCAGGCTGTGATTTATACATTTTTTGGGCTCCTGCTGCCAACTCCAGTGTCTCTTTAAAGTAATGTTTGGGCTGCTGCTGTTTGCAACTTCAGGGTGTGATTAATCCAATTTTTGGGCTCCTGCTGCCAACTCCTGTGTCTCTTTCAAGCTATGCTTGGGCTCCTGCTGCTTCTGCTTGCAACTCCAGGGTGTCATTCAGCCAATTTTTGGGCTCCTGCTGCCAACTCCAGTGTCTCTTTCAAGCTATGTTTGGGCTCCTGCTGCTGCTGCTTGCAACTCCAGGGTGTCATTCAGCCAATTTTTGGGCTCCTGCTGACAACTCCAGTGTCTCTTTCAAGCTATGTTTGGGCTGCTGCTTGCAACTCCAGGGTGTGATTCAGCCAATTTTTGAGCTCCTGCTGCCAACTCCAGTGTCTCTTTCAAGCTATGTTTGGGCTCCTGCTGCTACTGCTTGCAACTCCAGGGTGTCATTCATCCAATTTTTGGCCTCCTGCTGCCAACTCCAGTGTCTCTTTCAAGCTATGTTTGATCTGCTGCTCTTGCTTGCAACTCCTGGGTGAGATTCAGCCAATTTTTGGTCTCCTGCTGCCAACTCCAGTGTCTCTTTCAAGCTATGTTTGGGCTGCTGCTGCTTGCAACTGCAGGGTGTGATTCATCCAATTTTTGGGCTCCTGCTGCCAACTCCAGTGTCTCTTTCAACCAATGTTTGGGCGGCTCCTGCTGCTGCTTGCAACTCCAGGGTGTGATTCAAACAAATTCTGGGCTCCTGAAGCCAACTCCAGTGTCTCTTTAAAGTAATGTTTGGGCTCCTGCTGCTGCTTGCAACTCCAGGGTGTGATTCATGCAATGTTTGGGCTCCTGCTGCCAACTCCAGTAACTCTTTCAAGCTATGTTCGGGCTCCAGCTGCTGCTGCTTGCGACTCCAGGGTGTCATTCAGCCAATTTTTGGGCTCCTGAAGCCAACTCCAGTGTCTCTTTCAAGCTATGCTTGAGCTGCTGCTGCTGCTGCTTGCAACTCCAGGGTGTGATTCAGCCAACTTTGGGCTCCTGCTGCCAAGTAGTGGTTGAAGTATTCTCAGCAGGTCTATCTAAGTTATACAAAGCCCCACCCCCATTAGGGGACCATCAGACGCAGGCCTTCTTAGACGAGATCAACCTACCACAAATCCCAGAGGGTCAGAGTGCCAAAATAGACGAAAATATAACAGTAGAAGAAGTCCAATAAAAGGATTGGGCCTGATGGGTTCACCGCTGCATTTTATAGAAAAATGGCCCCCATAGTAGCACCTCGACTGGCGAGGGTTTACAACTATATCAAAGGAGGCAACCCCATAGACCCAGACATGCTTAGAGCCGTGATAATAATGATCCCGAAGCCTGGAAAGGACCACCAAAACTGGACAAATTGTCGGCCTATATCACTCCTTAATATAGACTTGAAAATCCTCACGAAGATCTTAGCCAACAGAGTCAACGAATTTCTGGGGGATGTAATTCACCGGGATCAGGTGGGTTTTGTCCCTAGAAGACAGGCTGGAGATAGGGTGCGCAGGATAATGCAATTGATACAGGGGGCAAAGGACCAACAATTAGAGGCAATGCTCCTTTCTCTTGTGGAGAAAGCTTTCGATTCCCTCTCTTGGCAATACCTCCAGTCCTCCTTAAATAAATGGGGCTTTGGCCCAGGATTCCTTTCCTGGATCGCAGCCTTGTACTCCAACCTGTCTGCTTGCGTTAAGTACGCTGGCTTCCATTCCCCAAGTTTCAAGATCCAGAGGGGAACCAGACAAGGATGTCCTTTGTCCCCTGTATTATTCGTCCTGGCCCTAGAACCACTTGCAATAAAACTAAGGCAAAATACCTCAATCAAAGGAATCCCCTTAGGAGGCAGGGAACATAAAGTTTCACTTTTCGCAGATGACATACTGTTGATGTTGAGCTCCCCACATACCTCAGCCTCTAATGCCATCGACCTGCTGACCACTTTTGGCCGCATTTCAGGCCTTAAACTAAACGCCTCAAAGTCCACTGCACTAGACGTCTCACTCTCTGCTTGTACAAAGCAGACTTTATCCCAAAACTTTACGTGGACTTGGACACAGAGACTGCAGTATCTGGGGATCAAATTATCAGCCAACTATACAGATTTGTATAGTGCCAACTACCCAGAAACATTTAGAAAACTGGACACTCTACTTCAGTCCTGGCAATTTATAAAATTGTCTTTGCTAGGGAGAATAGCAGCTCTCAAGATGACCTTTTTACCAAAAATGTTATATCTCTTCAGAGTGCTCCCAGTTCAGGTCCCTAAATGTGCCCTTGACATCCTTCAACAGAAAATCATGTCTTTTACATGGTGCAAATCTAGACCAAGGATCAATAAAACAACTCTCTTCTGTAAAAAAGACCAAGGCGGCCTGGCCTTCCCATCGCTGCATAAATATTATACAGTGGTTCAAATAGCGCCTCTAGTACTCCTACACACCCCACAGCATAAACCATTATGGGTCCTAAATGACATTGCCGCTTGTTACCCAGTCCTCCCGGCATCTCTGCTCTGGATCCCTAGAACACTTAGACCGAAATTTATCCCTCCAATCCTAAAGTTCTCCTTGACAATATGGGACAAAGTCAAACATGAATTCACGTCACCTCATTTGCCAGCTTCCCCCCCGCTAGGTAACCCAATGTTTCCATCAGGGGTCACGTACCCGAAAAATTACAAATGGTGGTCACAGAAAGGCCTAACCTCTGTAGACAAACTCTGCACCCCAAAAGGGATGAAAACCAAACAAGACCTCGCACCCTGCGATAGCTTCTCACTAGGGATGAGCGAATCGATCCGGACGAACCCGGATTCGATCCGAATTTCAGGAAAAATTCGATTCGGATCGAATCCGAATTTCCCCGCGATTCGATCACTCGAAGTTTTCCTTTAACATCCATTCATTTACATTTACAGGCATTCTAAGATGGCGGACGGGACATGTCTGGACATGTATCCCGCGCCAGTGCAAGCTGGGGCAGTCACATGCAGCCTATCAGCAGCCAGCAAGCCCGGTGACGTCACACAGCGGTATTTAACGGCGGCCATCTTGCTTTTCCTCATTTCTCTATTGCATTCGTGACAGACAGACAGAACGCTGTGTAGCTGAGGCAGTTAGACAGGCTGGAGACAGGGACAGACAGGGACAGGCAGGAGACAGGCAGGAGACAGACAGGAGACAGACAGAAAGCCAGGGAAAGGTAGGAAAAACGGAGCTGGCTGACAGGGAGATTTTTTTTTTTTCATCCAGCCTTTGTTAGCGTTTTCAGGCTGCTTATAGTAACTAACTGTGCATATATACTGAACTGATCTTAAGTCTGCTGTGAGGCATCCCATTCTGTGACTAAAGCAGCCTCTGTTTAAGACCATATAAGCATTTGCTCTTATCATATTTGAAATTAGGCCTGATAAAGACACTTTTGCTGGCCAAAGCACTACTGGACCCTGCCAGGTCCATTCCTGCCCAGGGCATCCCATTCTGTGACTACAGCAGCCTCTGTTTAAGACCATATAAGCATTTGCTCTTATCATATTTGAAATTAGGCCTGATAAAGACACTTTTGCTGGCCAAAGCACTACTGGACCCTGCCAGGTCCATTCCTGCCCAGGGCATCCCATTCTGTGACTACAGCAGCCTCTGTTTAAGACCATATAAGCATTTGCTCTTATCATATTTGAAATTAGGCCTGATAAAGACACTTTTGCTGGCCAAAGCACTACTGGACCCTGCCAGGTCGATTCCTGCCCGGGGCATCCCATTCTGTGACTACAGCAGCCTCTGTTTAAGACCATATAAGCATTTGCTCTTATCATATTTGAAATTAGCCTGATAAAGACACTTTTGCTGGCCAAAGCACTACTGGACCCTGCCAGGTCCATTCCTGCCCAGGGCATCCCATTCTGTGACTAAAGCAGCCTCTGTTTAAGACCATATAAGCATTTGCTCTTATCATATTTGAAATTAGGCCTGATAAAGACACTTTTGCTGGCCAAAGCACTACTGGACCCTGCCAGGTCCATTCCTGCCCAGGGCATCCCATTCTGTGACTAAAGCAGCCTCTGTTTAAGACCATATAAGCATTTGCTCTTATCATATTTGAAATTAGGCCTGATAAAGACACTTTTGCTGGCCAAAGCACTACTGGACCCTGCCAGGTCCATTCCTGCCCAGGGCATCCCATTCTGTGACTACAGCAGCCTCTGTTTAAGACCATATAAGCATTTGCTCTTATCATATTTGAAATTAGGCCTGATAAAGACACTTTTGCTGGCCAAAGCACTACTGGACCCTGCCAGGTCCATTCCTGCCCGGGGCATCCCATTCTGTGACTACAGCAGCCTCTGTTTAAGACCATATAAGCATTTGCTCTTATCATATTTGAAATTAGCCTGATAAAGACACTTTTGCTGGCCAAAGCACTACTGGACCCTGCCAGGTCCATTCCTGCCCAGGGCATCCCATTCTGTGACTAAAGCAGCCTCTGTTTAAGACCATATAAGCATTTGCTCTTATCATATTTGAAATTAGGCCTGATAAAGACACTTTTGCTGGCCAAAGCACTACTGGACCCTGCCAGGTCCATTCCTGCCCAGGGCATCCCATTCTGTGACTACAGCAGCCTCTGTTTAAGACCATATAAGCATTTGCTCTTATCATATTTGAAATTAGGCCTGATAAAGACACTTTTGCTGGCCAAAGCACTACTGGACCCTGCCAGGTCCATTCCTGCCCAGGGCATCCCATTCTGTGACTAAAGCAGCCTCTGTTTAAGACCATATAAGCATTTGCTCTTATCATATTTGAAATTAGGCCTGATAAAGACACTTTTGCTGGCCAAAGCACTACTGGACCCTGCCAGGTCCATTCCTGCCCGGGGCATCCCATTCTGTGACTACAGCAGCCTCTGTTTAAGACCATATAAGCATTTGCTCTTATCATATTTGAAATTAGGCCTGATAAAGACACTTTTGCTGGCCAAAGCACTACTGGACCCTGCCAGGTCCATTCCTGCCCGGGGCATCCCATTCTGTGACTACAGCAGCCTCTGTTTAAGACCATATAAGCATTTGCTCTTATCATATTTGAAATTAGGCCTGATAAAGACACTTTTGCTGGCCAAAGCACTACTGGACCCTGCCAGGTCCATTCCTGCCCAGGGCATCCCATTCTGTGACTACAGCAGCCTCTGTTTAAGACCATATAAGCATTTGCTCTTATCATATTTGAAATTAGGCCTGATAAAGACACTTTTGCTGGCCAAAGCACTACTGGACCCTGCCAGGTCCATTCCTGCCCAGGGCATCCCATTCTGTGACTACAGCAGCCTCTGTTTAAGACCATATAAGCATTTGCACTTATCATATTTGAAATTAGGCCTGATAAAGACACTTTTGCTGGCCAAAGCACTACTGGACCCTGCCAGGTCGATTCCTGCCCGGGGCATCCCATTCTGTGACTACAGCAGCCTCTGTTTAAGACCATATAAGCATTTGCTCTTATCATATTTGAAATTAGCCTGATAAAGACACTTTTGCTGGCCAAAGCACTACTGGACCCTGCCAGGTCCATTCCTGCCCAGGGCATCCCATTCTGTGACTAAAGCAGCCTCTGTTTAAGACCATATAAGCATTTGCTCTTATCATATTTGAAATTAGGCCTGATAAAGACACTTTTGCTGGCCAAAGCACTACTGGACCCTGCCAGGTCCATTCCTGCCCAGGGCATCCCATTCTGTGACTACAGCAGCCTCTGTTTAAGACCATATAAGCATTTGCTCTTATCATATTTGAAATTAGGCCTGATAAAGACACTTTTGCTGGCCAAAGCACTACTGGACCCTGCCAGGTCCATTCCTGCCCGGGGCATCCCATTCTGTGACTACAGCAGCCTCTGTTTAAGACCATATAAGCATTTGCTCTTATCATATTTGAAATTAGCCTGATAAAGACACTTTTGCTGGCCAAAGCACTACTGGACCCTGCCAGGTCCATTCCTGCCTAGGGCATCCCATTCTGTGACTAAAGCAGCCTCTGTTTAAGACCATATAAGCATTTGCTCTTATCATATTTGAAATTAGGCCTGATAAAGACACTTTTGCTGGCCAAAGCACTACTGGACCCTGCCAGGTCGATTCCTGTTGGGGCATCCCATTCTGTGACTAAAGCAGCCTCTGTTTAAGACCATATAAGCATTTGCTCTTATCATATTTGAAATTAGGCCTGATAAAGACACTTTTGCTGGCCAAAGCACTACTGGACCCTGCCAGGTCGATTCCTGTTGGGGCATCCCATTCTGTGACTACAGCAGCCTCTGTTTAAGACCATATAAGCATTTGCTCTTATCATATTTGAAATTAGGCCTGATAAAGACACTTTTGCTGGCCAAAGCACTACTGGACCCTGCCAGGTCCATTCCTGCCCAGGGCATCCCATTCTGTGACTACAGCAGCCTCTGTTTAAGACCATATAAGCATTTGCTCTTATCATATTTGAAATTAGGCCTGATAAAGACACTTTTGCTGGCCAAAGCACTACTGGACCCTGCCAGGTCGATTCCTGTTGGGGCATCCCATTCTGTGACTAAAGCAGCCTCTGTTTAAGACCATATAAGCATTTGCTCTTATCATATTTGAAATTAGGCCTGATAAAGACACTTTTGCTGGCCAAAGCACTACTGGACCCTGCCAGGTCGATTCCTGTTGGGGCATCCCATTCTGTGACTACAGCAGCCTCTGTTTAAGACCATATAAGCATTTGCTCTTATCATATTTGAAATTAGGCCTGATAAAGACACTTTTGCTGGCCAAAGCACTACTGGACCCTGCCAGGTCCATTCCTGCCCGGGGCATCCCATTCTGTGACTACAGCAGCCTCTGTTTAAGACCATATAAGCATTTGCTCTTATCATATTTGAAATTAGCCTGATAAAGACACTTTTGCTGGCCAAAGCACTACTGGACCCTGCCAGGTCCATTCCTGCCCAGGGCATCCCATTCTGTGACTAAAGCAGCCTCTGTTTAAGACCATATAAGCATTTGCTCTTATTATATTTATATTATAAGACACTTTTGCTGGGCATAGGCTTACTGCTGCCTGCCAGGTGCACTTCTGTTGAGGCATCCCATTCTGTAACATAGCATACCCCTCTTTATTTACACTAAGCAGCTCTCTTATTTACACTAAGCAGGCCTGTTGGAGGCTGAGTGTTACTGCTCACTTTTGGTGTGCATTATATTCTGTTTCATATAGACCCACCGCTGCCCGGGGTTTTTTTAAATATCACCTACTACCACGCCAGTTAGACTATGTCGGGCAGACAAGTGCCTGGAAGTGAAAAGAGGAGTGGCAGAGGCCAAGATTCCGTAGGCAGAGCTCGCATCAGACTGGGGGCCAGTAGCAGCAGGAGTCACGCTGAGAGACCTAATCTGCCAGTATCTGCTAGCGGTCGGGTCTCCACCAGTAACGCATCTGCCGTGGTAGATTGGTTGACGCGCTCATCAACAACATCATCACAACTTACGTCTGAGACCCCCAGTCTAGGGTCGGTAGGTTCCTCTGACACAACCCTGAGTTGGCATGCCCCGAGAGCAGTCCCTGTCCTCCCATTGCCTCTGGCCTACGCCGTTCCCTCCCCCAGCGACGTATCCTATGCTTTGGGTTCAGCTCCACTCTTTAGTGAGGAGGACCATCAGATAGAGGACAGTCAGCAGCTACTGCCCAGCCAAGAAATGGAGGTGGCTTCTTTAGCTAGGCAGACAAATAGTGATGTGGACAGTGTCGTGGGTGCTGCGAGCGTTCCAGCTCCTGCGCCAGACACTGTTGACGAATCCACGAACATCAGTGACGTACAGCCACAACTCGGTGATGATGATGATGATGACGATGAAGCCGATCGCACTTGGGAGCCGGGTGATGAAGGGGCTTCATCGTCATCATCAGGAGAAGAGGGGTGCAGGTTGCCCCGGAGTCAGCAGCTGAGGCAGCAAGGTGGTAGCAGTCAGCATGGGGGCACAATTCCAAAGGCTGGAGCCGGCCGGGGCCGGGGCCGGGGTAGAGCACCTGCTGTGCGGCAGTCTACCTTATCGGGAGGTAGTGGAGCAGGGGTTCCTGGAGTTGGCAACAGCAGCAGTGAATCAGTGAGGCCAGGGGGTGGGAAAAGTAGCTACTCAGCAGTGTGGCAGTTTTTCCTGAGGCATCCGCAGGAGGGTAACATGGCCACATGCAAGATATGTAGGCAAAAGGTGAAGCGTGGCCAGGGTCCAAATGTTGGCACCACGGCCCTGCGTCAACATATGATGCGTCACCATAAAACGACCTGGGAGAACCGAGGCTCCCAAGGGGTGGTCCAGTCTGCTTCCTCACCAAGTGAGCTCCCAATTTCTGCCAGCCAAGGCTCCAGCACCTCAGCCGAAGGCAGCTGTGCGTCATACCCATCCTCTGTCGCTCCTGCTCCTCCTCCTCCAAGTCATGCATCCCGCCAGCAATCCATCAGCGAAGCCATGTCCAAGAGACAGCAGTATGCGCCCACTCATCCTACGGCGCAGAAGCTGAATGTGCTCCTGTCCAAGTTGCTGGTGCTGCAGTCGCTCCCTTTTCAGGTGGTGGAATCTGCACCTTTCAGAGAACTGATGGCTTGTGCCGAGCCGAGGTGGAGAGTCCCAAGCCGTCATTTCTTTGCCAAGAAGGCAGTACCAGCGCTGCACACTTTTGTTGAACAGAAGGTGGGCCAGTCCTTGAGCCTGTCGGTGTGTAGCAAAATACATGGCAGCGCCGACATCTGGAGCTGTAACTACGGTCAGGGGCAGTACATGTCGTTTACGGCCCACTGGGTGAATGTGGTCCCTTTGCAGCAGCAACTTGGACAGGTCACGCCGCTTCGGCCTCCGCGCTCTCTGCCCATTGGGCCTGTGACACCGTGCGACTCGGCCTCCTCATCCTCCGCCATCTCCTCACCCTCCACTGTAGGCTCAAGTCTCAGTGCCCCTCCAGTCTACCATGTGTGCAGGGCACAGAGGTGTCACGCAGTGCTTCACATGGTTTGTCTTGGCGAACGGAGTCACACAGGGGAGGAACTGCTTAAATGTATTCATCAGGAAATCCAAACATGGCTTACTCCGAGAAAACTTAAAATGGGAATCATGGTTACCGACAATGGGAAGAACATTTTGTCTGCGCTGCGCCAAGGAAGCCTGACCCATGCCCCCTGCATGGCTCACGTCTTCAATCTGGTTGTCAAGCGGTTTCTGAAGTGTTCCCCCCATCTGCAGGACATCCTAACAACTTCACAGAAACTTTGCATGCACTTCAGCCACTCCTACACCGCCAAACACACCCTTCTTGAGCTACAGCGTCAGAATGGTATCCCCCAACATAGTCTGATTTGCGATGTTTCCACCCGTTGGAATTCCACCCTTCACATGTTGGACCGATTATATGAACAGAGAAAAGCCATCACGGATTTCCTGATGATCCAAGCAGATAGGGGGACTCCCCTGTGTAACTTCAATGTCAACCAGTGGCAGCTCATACGTGACACCTGCCGTTTGCTCAGGCCCTTTGAGGAAGCCACTTTATTTGTCAGTCGGCAGGATTACGGGATGAACGACGTGATTCCACTGCTTCATGTACTACAGCACATGTTGGAAACCATGGCTGGTCAGGGCACTGGAGACATGGCGTTTACATCTTACGGCCACATGAACCCCGTTGGAGCTGAACTGGAGGAGGAGGAGGAGGAAGAGGAGGAGGAGGAGTTGCCCAGCGAAACACAGTTTAGGCTTGGCGAAATGGCTGGTTTATCTAGTCAGCGGACAGGAGAGGAGGAGCAGGAGCAGCCAGAGGAGCTAGAGGTTTTTGAGGAAGGAGAGACAGAGGACCCGGGCACACCGTGGCAGTATGCAGTGGAGATGGAGACAGGTAGTCCATCCGAGTCACTTGCGCAAATGGCACGAAGCATGCTCACATGCTTGCGTAGTGACCCCAGAATTGTTTCCATCTGTCGGCGGGATGACTTCTGGCTGTCCACCTTATTGGACCCTCGCTTCCGGCACAAAATGGGGGCATTTTTTAAACCCACCGAGAGGGAGGACAAACTCAACTACTACAAAGACATTCTACGTAGGCAGTTGGCCGATGCCTATCTGCGCCATGGTCCATACTCTCGCAGGTCTGACTCGAGGGGACCTCTGCGCTCACCTTCCACTGCCATGGCCGCTGGGGGGGTTGGCAGCAGCAGCAGCAGAAGCTCCATCAGCAGCAGCAGCCTCAGTCTTCAGTCGCTAATGAGTAGCTTTCTACACCCGCATAGTGAGGCTACTCATGAGCAGCAGGAAGACCTGGAGCAGGACCTGAACCAGCAGGTCATGTCATACTTTGACATGACCATGCCAACACACCTTGAGGATCCGCTGGACTTCTGGGCAGCCAAACTTGATTTGTGGCCGCAACTAGCAGAGTTTGCCCTGGAAAAGCTGTCCTGCCCGGCAAGTAGCGTGCCATCTGAGCGGGTGTTTAGTGCGGCGGGGGCCATAGTTACGGCGAGGAGAACTCGTCTGTCAACTAAAAATGTGGAGAGACTCACCTTTGTCAAAATGAATCAGGGATGGATCAGCCAGGATTTCCACCCACCAATGCCTGATGCATGCGACTAGATTCAGCATGGTGCCACGTTTTACACTTTCCAAATGGTGCAAAACATATTTATGTCTTTAGGCCATTTTTTGGGCTCCTGCTGCTGCTGCTGCCAACTCCTGCCAACTCCAGGGTGTGATTCATCCAATTTTTGGGCTCCTGAGGCCAACTCCAGTGTATATTTGGGCTCCTGCTGCTGCTGCTGCCAACTTCTGCCAACTCCAGGGTGTGATTCATCCAATTTTTGGGCTCCTGAGGCCAACTCCAGTGTATATTTGGGCTCCTGCTGCTGCTGCTGCCAACTTCTGCCAACTCCAGGGTGTGATTCATCCAATTTTTGGGCTCCTGAGGCCAACTCCAGTGTATATTTGGGCTCCTGCTGCTGCTACTGTCAACTCCTGCCAACTCCAGGGTGTGATTCATCCAATTTTTGGGCTCCTGAGGCCAACTCCAGTGTATATTTGGGCTCCTGCTGCTGCTGCTGCCAACTTCTGCCAACTCCAGGGTGTGATTCATCCAATTTTTGGGCTCCTGAGGCCAACTCCAGTGTATATTTGGGCTCCTGCTGCTGCTACTGTCAACTCCTGCCAACTCCAGGGTGTGATTCATCCAATTTTTGGGCTCCTGAGGCCAACTCCAGTGTATATTTGGGCTCCTGCTGCTGCTGCTGCCAACTTCTGCCAACTCCAGGGTGTGATTCATCCAATTTTTGGGCTCCTGAGGCCAACTCCAGTGTATATTTGGGCTCCTGCTGCTGCTACTGTCAACTCCTGCCAACTCCAGGGTGTGATTCATCCAATTTTTGGGCTCCTGAAGCCAACTCCAGTGTATATTTGGGCTCCTGCTGCTGCTACTGTCAACTCCTGCCAACTCCAGGGTGTGATTCATCCAATTTTTGGGCTCCTGAGGCCAACTCCAGTGTATATTTGGGCTCCTGCTGCTGCTGCTGCCAACTTCTGCCAACTCCAGGGTGTGATTCATCCAATTTTTGGGCTCCTGAGGCCAACTCCAGTGTATATTTGGGCTCCTGCTGCTGCTACTGTCAACTCCTGCCAACTCCAGGGTGTGATTCATCCAATTTTTGGGCTCCTGAGGCCAACTCCAGTGTATATTTGGGCTCCTGCTGCTGCTGCTGCCAACTTCTGCCAACTCCAGGGTGTGATTCATCCAATTTTTGGGCTCCTGAGGCCAACTCCAGTGTATATTTGGGCTCCTGCTGCTGCTACTGTCAACTCCTGCCAACTCCAGGGTGTGATTCATCCAATTTTTGGGCTCCTGAGGCCAACTCCAGTGTATATTTGGGCTCCTGCTGCTGCTGCTGCCAACTTCTGCCAACTCCAGGGTGTGATTCATCCAATTTTTGGGCTCCTGAGGCCAACTCCAGTGTATATTTGGGCTCCTGCTGCTGCTGCTGCCAACTTCTGCCAACTCCAGGGTGTGATTCATCCAATTTTTGGGCTCCTGAGGCCAACTCCAGTGTATATTTGGGCTCCTGCTGCTGCTACTGTCAACTCCTGCCAACTCCAGGGTGTGATTCATCCAATTTTTGGGCTCCTGAGGCCAACTCCAGTGTATATTTGGGCTCCTGCTGCTGCTGCTGCCAACTTCTGCCAACTCCAGGGTGTGATTCATCCAATTTTTGGGCTCCTGAGGCCAACTCCAGTGTATATTTGGGCTCCTGCTGCTGCTGCTGCCAGCTTCTGCCAACTCCAGGGTGTGATTCATCCAATTTTTGGGCTCCTGAAGCCAACTCCAGTGTATATTTGGGCTCCTGCTGCTGCTGCTGCCAACTTCTGCCAACTCCAGGGTGTGATTCATCCAATTTTTGGGCTCCTGAGGCCAACTCCAGTGTATATTTGGGCTCCTGCTGCTGCTGCTGCCAACTTCTGCCAACTCCAGGGTGTGATTCATCCAATTTTTGGGCTCCTGAAGCCAACTCCAGTGTATATTTGGGCTCCTGCTGCTGCTGCTGCCAACTTCTGCCAACTCCAGGGTGTGATTCATCCAATTTTTGGGCTCCTGAGGCCAACTCCAGTGTATATTTGGGCTCCTGCTGCTGCTGCTGCCAACTTCTGCCAACTCCAGGGTGTGATTCATCCAATTTTTGGGCTCCTGAGGCCAACTCCAGTGTATATTTGGGCTCCTGCTGCTGCTACTGTCAACTCCTGCCAACTCCAGGGTGTGATTCATCCAATTTTTGGGCTCCTGAGGCCAACTCCAGTGTATATTTGGGCTCCTGCTGCTGCTGCTGCCAACTTCTGCCAACTCCAGGGTGTGATTCATCCAATTTTTGGGCTCCTGAGGCCAACTCCAGTGTATATTTGGGCTCCTGCTGCTGCTGCTGCCAACTTCTGCCAACTCCAGGGTGTGATTCATCCAATTTTTGGGCTCCTGAAGCCAACTCCAGTGTATATTTGGGCTCCTGCTGCTGCTGGTGTCAACTCCTGCCAACTCCAGGGTGTGATTCATCCAATTTTTGGGCTCCTGAAGCCAACTCCAGTGTATATTTGGGCTCCTGCTGCTGCTGCTGCCAACTTCTGCCAACTCCAGGGTGTGATTCATCCAATTTTTGGGCTCCTGAGGCCAACTCCAGTGTATATTTGGGCTCCTGCTGCTGCTGCTGCCAACTTCTGCCAACTCCAGGGTGTGATTCATCCAATTTTTGGGCTCCTGAAGCCAACTCCAGTGTATATTTGGGCTCCTGCTGCTGCTGGTGTCAACTCCTGCCAACTCCAGGGTGTGATTCATCCAATTTTTGGGCTCCTGAGGCCAACTCCAGTGTATATTTGGGCTCCTGCTGCTGCTGCTGCCAACTTCTGCCAACTCCAGGGTGTGATTCATCCAATTTTTGGGCTCTTGAGGCCAACTCCAGTGTATATTTGGGCTCCTGCTGCTGCTACTGTCAACTCCTGCCAACTCCAGGGTGTGATTCATCCAATTTTTGGGCTCCTGAAGCCAACTCCAGTGTATATTTGGGCTCCTGCTGCTGCTGCTGCTGCTGCCAACTTCTGCCAACTCCAGGGTGTGATTCATCCAATTTTTGGGCTCCTGAGGCCAACTCCAGTGTATATTTGGGCTCCTGCTGCTGCTGCTGCCAACTTCTGCCAACTCCAGGGTGTGATTCATCCAATTTTTGGGCTCCTGAAGCCAACTCCAGTGTATATTTGGGCTCCTGCTGCTGCTGGTGTCAACTCCTGCCAACTCCAGGGTGTGATTCATCCAATTTTTGGGCTCCTGAGGCCAACTCCAGTGTATATTTGGGCTCCTGCTGCTGCTGCTGCCAACTTCTGCCAACTCCAGGGTGTGATTCATCCAATTTTTGGGCTCCTGAGGCCAACTCCAGTGTATATTTGGGCTCCTGCTGCTGCTACTGTCAACTCCTGCCAACTCCAGGGTGTGATTCATCCAATTTTTGGGCTCCTGAGGCCAACTCCAGTGTATATTTGGGCTCCTGCTGCTGCTGCTGCCAACTTCTGCCAACTCCAGGGTGTGATTCATCCAATTTTTGGGCTCCTGAGGCCAACTCCAGTGTATATTTGGGCTCCTGCTGCTGCTGCTGCCAACTTCTGCCAACTCCAGGGTGTGATTCATCCAATTTTTGGGCTCCTGAAGCCAACTCCAGTGTATATTTGGGCTCCTGCTGCTGCTGGTGTCAACTCCTGCCAACTCCAGGGTGTGATTCATCCAATTTTTGGGCTCCTGAAGCCAACTCCAGTGTATATTTGGGCTCCTGCTGCTGCTGCTGCCAACTTCTGCCAACTCCAGGGTGTGATTCATCCAATTTTTGGGCTCCTGAGGCCAACTCCAGTGTATATTTGGGCTCCTGCTGCTGCTGCTGCCAACTTCTGCCAACTCCAGGGTGTGATTCATCCAATTTTTGGGCTCCTGAAGCCAACTCCAGTGTATATTTGGGCTCCTGCTGCTGCTGGTGTCAACTCCTGCCAACTCCAGGGTGTGATTCATCCAATTTTTGGGCTCCTGAGGCCAACTCCAGTGTATATTTGGGCTCCTGCTGCTGCTGCTGCCAACTTCTGCCAACTCCAGGGTGTGATTCATCCAATTTTTGGGCTCTTGAGGCCAACTCCAGTGTATATTTGGGCTCCTGCTGCTGCTACTGTCAACTCCTGCCAACTCCAGGGTGTGATTCATCCAATTTTTGGGCTCCTGAAGCCAACTCCAGTGTATATTTGGGCTCCTGCTGCTGCTGCTGCCAACTTCTGCCAACTCCAGGGTGTGATTCATCCAATTTTTGGGCTCCTGAGGCCAACTCCAGTGTATATTTGGGCTCCTGCTGCTGCTGCTGCCAACTTCTGCCAACTCCAGGGTGTGATTCATCCAATTTTTGGGCTCCTGAAGCCAACTCCAGTGTATATTTGGGCTCCTGCTGCTGCTGGTGTCAACTCCTGCCAACTCCAGGGTGTGATTCATCCAATTTTTGGGCTCCTGAGGCCAACTCCAGTGTATATTTGGGCTCCTGCTGCTGCTGCTGCCAACTTCTGCCAACTCCAGGGTGTGATTCATCCAATTTTTGGGCTCCTGAGGCCAACTCCAGTGTATATTTGGGCTCCTGCTGCTGCTACTGTCAACTCCTGCCAACTCCAGGGTGTGATTCATCCAATTTTTGGGCTCCTGAGGCCAACTCCAGTGTATATTTGGGCTCCTGCTGCTGCTGCTGCCAACTTCTGCCAACTCCAGGGTGTGATTCATCCAATTTTTGGGCTCCTGAAGCCAACTCCAGTGTATATTTGGGCTCCTGCTGCTGCTGCTGCTGCCAACTTCTGCCAACTCCAGGGTGTGATTCATCCAATTTTTGGGCTCCTGAGGCCAACTCCAGTGTATATTTGGGCTCCTTCTGCCCCTCATAGTGATGCCACTTCAACTCTCTGCAATTGTGCCGCTCTGCGATTCTATTAGCGATGCCTCTGATCTGCATGTGATATTTCTTCAAAGTATTATTTAACTAACCCAGCACGCATCCTGTGCGTGTTACAGCAAGGCTGAATGGTTTACAACCCTATTGAGGCTGTAGGAGGCTCAGAAATAGCCGTTTTTAATAGCGATTCGTCGCGAATTTATTCGGGTCGAAACGATTTTTGTCGGAAAATTCGGCGAATCAGTCGAATCGAATTTTTCAAAAGTTCGCTCATCTCTACTTCTCACCTTCTAAGGTATTTAGACACCTACAAGTCCAACATTTTGTTAAAAGCCTCCTAAAAATGTCCCCTCCTCCATATAGGAATGCGGACTTCGAAATCAGATGCATCAGGGACCATTTTGAAAGGGGCTTAATATCCAGTTTATACACAGCTCTAGTTACACCCCCAGCCCCTGTTCACCACAACTATATGATAAGATGGGAACAAGAGCTGGGAACAACTAAAGATCCTGAGACATGGCAGAAAATCTGGAGTGATACAAGAAAATTATCCTGTAATGCGCTGGTTTTAGAAAATGCCTATAAAATCCTCTTCAAATGGTATTACACTCCAGACAGAATCCACAAATTTTCCCCCTCAGATTCACCATTATGCTTTAGAGGGTGCCAAGAAAGAGGCACAATGTCCCACATCTGGTGGGAGTGCCCTGTGGTTCGTTCACATGGGATAAAGCCTACAAATTGATATCTGACTTCCTACACATATGCAGTATTGGCGATCCATGGGAGGCGCTCCTATCACTCAAATCTGGTACATACACAAAGCCAGAGTGGCGATTGATACTCCATGTATTATCTGCAGTTAGGGGGACGATAGCTAGAAACTGGAAATCGCCCCAAATACCTTGGCAGGAGATCTGTAATAGGATGTCGGATATCATGTGCAATGAGAAAATCACTGCGATAATAAACGATTCATACTACAAATTCCTCAGTACCTGGAACACATGGATAGAGTAAATTGGGCTGAGCCCTCATCAAACAGACCCGTCCCTCCCTATCTAACCACTAGACTCCGGACTGGTCTGGTTCTAGTTCTCACTCTCTTATTCAAACATGATCCAGCAAACCTGGGCTCCCACGATCCCCCCCTTCTCTTTCTGCCCCTCCTCTCCCCCCCCAACCCTCCTGAGATATACCCCCGACATCTACACCAGTCCAGTGTTCGCTTATCATAGTTAGAAGTTTGCCCAAGTTCAGCCAGGGTGCTGAACACCCAAAAGTGAATATACAAATAGCTCTCAAAATAATTTTAATGAATTCGTAATCTCAATTTATACTACTTAAGTTCCACAAGATGCATATCCCTTGGTTAGACACTGTCTGATTTTGCGAGCTACTTTTGCTGACACCAAAAGATACTGTGAGCATTTTGTTGACTTATCTTTACTGTTTATCTGCATTCCATTATGCATTCAACTATGTACGTTTTGCATTACTACTTGTTCAGTACGCCTGTCTTTAAAAATATGCTGTACATCATGTGCAAACTTCAATAAAAATTTTGTAAAGAGATGGAGGAACTCATCGCATCTGTTCATGAGAGCACGCCGCAATTTTTGCAGACGTGGATGCCGTGGTTTCTGCTAGGACCAGCTAGCACTTAGGGTCATCCCTGAACTGGTTGCAGCACCACTGTGAAATTAAATGGAGAGCTATGGATGCATTGATGATGTCCTGGGATGCGAGTTGGTGGGCTGACCCCCCCTGGTTACCCTCCCTCCTATCTTTCCTTCCCCAATCTCCCCCCCCCCCCCACATTTTTTCTCTTCTCGCTCACTTTTTTCTCTTATATACAAGGCTCTCTCAGGCTGAGCCACTCTACTTCATGGCAAGGAGTTCTATGCAGAATATGGTGGACTTCAATACAGAATCCCCCTCCGGGTGGTGGCCCTGCGTGGGGGCTGACTGATGGGCCTCCGTGGGGGGCCGCCATCGAACAGGTGGATAACTAAACATGGATGCGTATTGGCATGGGTTATCTTTATCATAAGTATGTACCTGTCACAATAATACTGTTATTACTATTTACCTTAGCATATTATAGTTAAATGTCTAGCTCGATGGCTCCCCCATGTGGTTTATTACGGCATGGCACCATGATTTGCTGCTATTTTTAACATGCTTTTAATGTGATTATTGGCAATAAAGATATTTTGTATACTAATCTGGTATTTTTGTGGAGTGGAAGTGTTAGTCCCCTGGGACCCTTGTGGGAAGTGTCTGGAGGGCTTCCCAATAGCTTTTTCATTTATAGTGCAATTGCAGTAGGGTCCCTGTACAGGGCAGTGCACCCCGTATGTAAATAGCCTTCAGAGTACAATAGTAATTGGTGCCACCTGCAGTTTTTGGTCTGTCACAATAATTGTCTGTACGTACATGTCCTGTGTGTCTGTATATGTGAGATGGCTCTGTAAGTTTGCAATGTTGTACATACTTATTTGTCTCTTTACTTAAAATAAATAATTAAAAAAAAAAACTCTGGACCCCTCTGCAATGTTCCCTCTAAGCCGGAGCAGCAGCTGTGCGGAGTAGCGAGGGAGCCGGGCAATGCCCGATGAAAGGTGGGCAATCGGGAAAAAAGTAAGATAAAAACACTGGTACATCTACTATAAAAAGCAAAGCGCATTAAACAAAAAGATATAACATTATATTTAGTTTAGTAGATGCAATAGGACAACTAAAGTCTTATGTCAAGTGAGCACAAATATGATAAATATTAGGGAAAGCAACAATGATGGGGCCCCCTAACTCTCTGGGCCCCAATGGAGTCGCACCCCCTCAGCACGGGGTTGCCTCCTATTGGAATCAATGGGACTGTCTGACTTTGGGCCTGTCAGGGCCTCATTTGAAAAAGAAACAAGAATAAAAATGCAGATATTAACTGTGCATTAGAAGGTTATGTGCTGTTTTTTATAGATCAGATTTATTGGAATGCCCTGCACTTTCCATTTCCAGGCTGCACTCCTTACTTACCTGAGATAAAGGATCCACCTGTGTCCTTATGCTGGACCAAGAGGATGGTGACAACATTCTGTGTGAGCCCAGAGCTGGATTTGAGGTTCATGCTGCCCTATTAATGCTAATGCCCCCCATAGGCAGTTGGGGGCATGGCACTGTGACACATAGCACAAACTGAGGGAGCCAGCACTAGAGAGAAAGATGGAGGGAATGTGGAAAAAGAGAGAAAGATGGAGGGAATGTGGGAAAGAGAGAAAGATGGAGGGAATGTGGGAAAGAGAGAAAGATGGAGGGAATGTGGGAAAGAGAGAAAGATGGAGAGAATGTGGGAAAGAGAGAAAGATGGAGAGAATGTGGGAAAGAGAGAACGATGGAGGGAATGTGGGAAAGAGAGAAAGATGGAGGGAATGTGGGAAAGAGAGAAAGATGGAGGGAATGTGGGAAAGAGAGAAAGATGGAGGGAATGTGGGAAAGAGAGAAAGATGGAGGGAATGTGGGAAAGAGAGAAAGATGGAGAGAATGTGGAAAAAGAGAGAAAGATGGAGGGAATGTGGGAAAGAGAGAAAGATGGAGGGAATGTGGAAAAAGAGAGAAAGATGGAGGGAATGTGGGGAAGAGAGAAAGATGGAGGGAATGGGAGAAAGAGAGAAAGATGGAGGAAATGTGGGGAAGAGAGAAAGATGGAGGGAATGTGGGAAAGAGAGAGAGATGGAGGGAATGTGGGAAAGAGAGAAAGATGGAGGGAATGTGGGAAAAAGGTGGAGGGAATGTAGAAAAGAGAGAAAGATGGAGGGAATGTGGGAAATAGAAAGATGGAGGGAATGTGGGAAAGAGAGAAAGATGGAGGGAATGTGGAAAAAAGAGAGAAAGGAGGGAATGTGGAAAAAGAGAGAAAGGAGGGAAGGTGGAAAAAGAGAAAGATGGAGGGAATGTGGGGAAGAGAGAAAGATGGAGGGAATGGGAGAAAGAGAGAAAGATGGAGGAAATGTGGGGAAGAGAGAAAGATGGAGGGAATGTGGGAAAGAGAGAGAGAGATGGAGGGAATGTGGGAAAGAGAGAAAGATGGAGGGAATGTGGGAAAAAGGTGGAGGGAATGTAGAAAAGAGAGAAAGATGGAGGGAATGTGGGAAATAGAAAGATGGAGGGAATGTGGGAAAGAGAGAAAGATGGAGGGAATGTGGAAAAAAGAGAGAAAGGAGGGAATGTGGAAAAAGAGAGAAAGGAGGGAAGGTGGAAATAGAGAAAGATGGAGGGAATGTGGGGAAGAGAGAAAGGTGGAGGGAATGGGAGAAAGAGAGAAAGATGGAGGAAATGTGGGGAAGAGAGAAAGATGGAGGGAATGTGGGAAAGAGAGAGAGATGGAGGGAATGTGGGAAAGAGAGAAAGATGGAGGGAATGTGGGAAAAAGGTGGAGGGAATGTAGAAAAGAGAGAAAGATGGAGGGAATGTGGGAAATAGAAAGATGGAGGGAATGTGGGAAAGAGAGAAAGATGGAGGGAATGTGGAAAAAAGAGAGAAAGGAGGGAATGTGGAAAAAGAGAGAAAGGAGGGAAGGTGGAAAAAGAGAAAGATGGAGGGAATGTGGGGAAGAGAGAAAGATGGAGGGAATGGGAGAAAGAGAGAAAGATGGAGGAAATGTGGGGAAGAGAGAAAGATGGAGGGAATGTGGGAAAGAGAGAGAGATGGAGGGAATGTGGGAAAGAGAGAAAGATTGAGGGAATGTGGGAAAAAGGTGGAGGGAATGTAGAAAAGAGAGAAAGATGGAGGGAATGTGGGAAATAGAAAGATGGAGGGAATGTGGGAAAGAGAGAAAGATGGAGGGAATGTGGAAAAAAGAGAGAAAGGAGGGAATGTGGAAAAAGAGAGAAAGGAGGGAAGGTGGAAAAAGAGAGAAAGGAGGGAAGGTGGAAAAAGAGAGAAAGGAGGGAAGGTGGAAGAAGAGAGAAAGGAGGGAAGGTGGGAGAAGAGAGAAAGGATGGAAGGTGGGAGAAGAGAGAAAGGAGGGAAGGTGGGAGAAGAGAGAAAGTATTGTAGAATAGAGAGAAAGGAGGGGATGTGGGAGAAGAGAGAAAGGAGGGAAGGTGGAGAAGAGAGAAAGGAGGGAAGGTGGAGAAGAGAGAAAGGAGGGAAGGTGGAGAAGAGAGAAGGTATTGTAGAATAGAGAGAAAGGAGGGAAGGTGGAGAGGGGTTTGAAAAAGAAAAAGGATAGAATGTGGAAAAGAGACAAAGAATGGAAAGTGGAAAAGAGAGGGATGAGAAAGGGAATGCGGAAAACGAAAAAAGAAGGAGCAGACACAGAAAAGAGAAAAAGAAAGGGAAGACTGAATAAGGCAATGTGGAAAGGTGACAGAGTAGAAAATAAGTGAAATATGTGATAAGTGGGGGCTGGAACTTAGGATAGATATGACCTGTGTCCTCCAGCATTACATACACACATTTAGCTGAGGCATGCTGCCTGCAACATGGCTGCCCACATTCAGTACCTGCTGTTGCTGGACTTGCTGGTGTTGGTGCCTGACACAGCCGACATGCTGCATGATGAGCTGGGCAGGGGAAGGGGCTGCAAGGAAGTTGCCATCCTGCCAGACTCCATGCACTGGCCACCACGAGGTCTCATGTCGCCCCCCCTCCTTGATCAGGGTGTGAGGTGAAGAGGATGCCGTGTTTACTTCTCCCCCGCTGCCCTCCTCCTCCCCCTCTCTTCTCAGTGCAACTCGATACATTTGACAGTCAAGCACCTGGCTGTCTGTGTGGATGGCTGCGCTGAGGCTGTTCATTAAATAAAGTTCTAGCAGCGCGCTGCTCCTCGTCAGAGGCAGTAGACCAGCAGGGGGAATGGGGGCGGGGACTACACGCCGCTCCGCTCAGCCAATGCTGCGGCGGCGGCAGCGACAGATGGGGGAGGGATGCAGGGCCCCACTGAGCCACCAATGGAAAAAAAAAATGACAGCTGCGCGATGTGCGCGGACGCCGGGCAGAGCTGCGCGCCCGGGGAGCTGGCGGTGCGCGGCCGCGCTCCCGCGCACCTTACAGGGAACACTGCCCCTCTGCCCTCCCCAGTTACTGTCCAGTCTTGCTCCTCCCTTTCTCATCCAAGCTTCTTGAACAGCATGTCCACTCAGAATCTGCTCGCAATCTGTCTACAAACTCCCTCCTAGATCCCCTCCAGTCTGGTTTCCGCTCAAGTCATTCCACTGAAACAGCACTCACCAAGGTCACTAATGATCTAACTGCCAAATCCTCAGCTTTTACACGGTCAACCATGCTCGACTTCTCAAGATTCTTCTTTTGAAATCCAAGGTCTCTGTCCTGGCTCACCTCCGAGGTCTCTGATTGCACATTTAGTGTATCTTACTGTAACACAATTTCCTGTCCCCATCCTTGGACCCCCACTTTTTTCAATATATTCTTACAGTCTTGACCAACTAATGACCTCACTGGGCTTCCAGTGTCACTTTCATGCAGATGACTCAGATCTACTTCTCTGGCTCAAATCTCGCTTCCCTCCTCTCTTGTTTTCCAAACTGTCTAACCACTATCACTTACTTTATGTCCACTTGCTCTCTTAAACTAAACATGGACAAAAACAGAACTGGTCATTTTCCTGCCTTGACTACTGCAACACCCTCTTCTGTGGGTTACCAAAGAACCTCCAATTTGTTCTAAACTCTGCTGCTTGCCTCATCCATTGCTCCTCTCGAATCTCCAGTGCTGCTCCTCTGTGTCAATCCCTCCACTACTTACCTGTCTCTCAGAAAGTTAAGTTCAAACTTCTAACACTAACCTACAAAACTCTCTCCAGCCAGGCCCCTCCCTACATTTCATCTCTGATCCAGCAATACCAACTCAAGCGTAACCTCCACTCTGCCTCTGACATTCTTCTGTCCTCATCCTTGGTCACCTCCTCACACTCCCATCTTCAAGATTTTTCCCGTGCCCTCCCACTTCTCTGGAATGCACTGCCCTGCTCAATCGGTCACTCTCCAATGCTCTAAGCCTGTATAAGTGCCCTCAAAACTCACCTCTTCAGACAAGCAAATAACCTGGCTTAAGCAACTCCTATAACCTATATCACTGGGCACATGCCATCATACTCAAGCTCTACCACTTGTGATCCTGCCCCTTTTGTCTCAACCCCTATTGATCTCCTGTGCTCACAGCATTTGGTTTGAACCTCGTAGCATCTAGTTTGTATTGGTTCCTGCACAGCATGTTTTACCTTGTCTGTAATTATACCTTGCAAAACGCTATGGAAGATGACGGCGCTATATAAATAACTATTAATAATAATAATAAGCTGACCTTTTTTATTGCACTTTGTGTGTTTAAATTAAAAAGCTCACCAGGCTGCAATTCACACCCAAATGGGCATCCATGGTTGAACTTGCTTCACTCTCATCTTTAGCATGACCTCCAATTGGGGTAATGCTCAAGATCTGGTAAAGCAAGTTTACCAACTGGGGTCATGGTAAAGAGCTGGTGAAGCCTGCTTACCTTTGGTTAAGGTTTCGGCTGAAGTTTACATCTAAGTGAGCTTTTGTACTGTAACGACAAAACAAATCTATAAAACATTTCTGCATTTTTACAGGTGAGGTACATGATTTTTCTAATGATGTTAGAATAATCCTTCACTCATTAGAAAATATTGCTCTTTATCTGTAAAAATGCCCCATCGCAGGTAAATGTAACTTTTTGAAGAAAAAGTTGAATAAATATTTTTTATTGCATTGTTTTGATGTGTCAAAGTTAAAAAGCTCACCAAGATGTAGGTTGCATTGCACACCAGAATGTGCACCCACCGTACATTTTCTGGTGCACTTTCTTTAGCATGACCCTGTTTGGGTGTGCTTTAACTGAAGTTTATTACTAAGTGAGCTTTGTAACTTGAGCACACACAAACATATAAAAAAACCTTTTTGTTTTAAGACTTCAATCACCTACCTGTGATTAGTATTTTTAAACTTAAGATTCATAAGTTTTCCAATGAGGTAAATATTCTTTTGTTTAAGTTTGGAAACAACAGCACCCTATAGGCTATTCAGAGCAATTTTTTTCTCACACCCCATAGGGTGCTGTTTTTTCCAAACATAAAAAATATCCTTACACCACTGGAAAAATGATGCATCTCATCTGTAAAAATGCTGCATTGCGGTAACAGGTGATTTTTGGGCACAAAGTAGAACAATGCATTTTACAGAATTTGTGTTTAAGTAAAAAGCTGACTCAGATTTAAACTTCAGTTCACACCCGAAAGCTCACCCAAATGTAAACTTGCTGCACCAAATCTTTAGCAATGACCCCAACTGTGAGGTTTATCACTGGGGGTCATGATAAATATTTGGTGAATAAATATTTGTACAGCACTCCAATGTTAGGGTTCATTGCAGCCCTCTTAATCAATATCTTAAAAAACTAAATATAAGATGTGCACTCAATTTATTATGCAAAAAAGTTCATTTTAATATCCATTAAATTCATAAGTCACAATCAACTTCCTCTAACATATAACTACAAATCACATATATACAACCAATGCACCAAAAATAAACAAATTTACTAGTGCAGGATAAAAACATAAAATATTAACAGCATAGTAAATATCTCTCCGAAGACAGTGGCATGTCATTGGGTATCTACAGCACATTCTCTGTCTGTGGTTGTCCTGTGCCCGCTGCCATGCTGTGGTTAGCTGGGTTCTTCAGCCCTCTGCGGTCTTGTTGGCATCTGCGTCAGGACTGCAGCTAGAAATGAAGTGGCATAGAGTGACGTGGCCAACCAGTGACCAGTTTCCTGAATGGGACATTTTTAGTTTCGGAATTCTTGGTATGAGGTAATATTTTTTTCCATTTAGAAATTTTTCTGCACAGCCAATAGATGGCTGTTTCCAAATTTAAAACAAAACATCCTTACAGCATAGGAACAATGACATACCTCACCTATAAAAATGCCTCATAACAGGTACAGGTCATTTTGGGGAAAAAAAGGTAGAAAGAACATCTTTTTTTTTGCACTTTTTTGTCTAAACACTTAAAAGCTCACCGAGATGCACACCACAATGCACACTGCAAGTCACACTGACCTCACCAAATAACTAGCATGGCCCCCATTGCTTCATGTGTGTCAAGAGAGATGCCCCACATATATGCTGCACATGGCCTTTTTGCAGTTTTCTTAATCCCCTTCTTGAAAAAGTCAGGATTTCTCTTTTTTTTTTTCAGCTCGGGGATTATCAGAGAAAATTCCAATGTTTTTACTGCCTACAGGGACTTCTAGCACTAAACTTGTGTTGCGGGATGAAGATCTATTGCTAGAGTGTATTGCATCTGGAGTGTAAGTATATTTGCTAAGAAAACGTAATTACGGGAAGCTTATCAAATCAAATTCAAAATTATCTACTAAAAATATCGACAGTATTTGTTTTTTTTTTAGAGATAATTAAACTGAATGCTGGAATGTGAACATATGTTGCCTATTTTCACCTAAAACTTTTACCAAAATCTTATCCCCCAGGTAAGTGAACCCCCCAGGTCACCCCGTTCACTTACCTTGATTCCCGGTCCCACGGGGGGTCTAAGAGCAGCAGCTGCATCCCGCCATCCCTGTTAGAGGGAAGCGGAGGATGCAGCCGTCAGGGCGCTCAAAGCTACTGCTCTTAAACACTCAGAGGAACCGGGAAGAGGTGAGCTGGTCTCGGCATCCTGGGGGGGGGGGGGGTTCACGGGGAAAGGACCAAAACCCAAGTTAGTCAAAATCCTTGGTCCACTTTAAATTCCATTCCATTCCATTCCATGAATAGAATGAAAGATTCCAGCTCACGGCTGCCCAATCCCCAGTGAATGCATCGTAACCTTTACTTGAATAAGTTAAAAGTATGCCACTGCATGAAGCTACAGGAACAATCCGCACTGTGGATGCACCCCGATGCATTTTGGGGGCTAAGTCACCTGTCCTTGCAGAAAAGTATAAATACAAAAAATAGCAGCACCATAGACCTTCCCGAGATTGCGTGAGACTAGATGAAAACATGATAGGGTAAAGTCTGTGATGTCACCAAGATGTGAGCAGGACGCTATTACAGACAAAGCGCTCTTGCTGATTTTACTCTGAGTAGTGCACCTGCAAAAGCCAAAACGCTGTTACAGATGATGGCATTCCGTTTTTTTTTACTCTGCACGCTATAGATATACCCATGGATTGTCTGTACTGCAATGGTCCGGGGCTACTATAACCCATAGCAGAATGCAATTCTTAATAATCCATATTAAATTACAGCGTACAAAAAAATTAATAGAATGCAACTCCAATGCATATTGCACATACTTATGAAAGGATAGTATTTAAAACAAGTATGAAGGGATAGGAACCAAGGTAACTGGTAATATACAATAGCTATTATAGCATTAACAGGGTCTTGAACTAGCGATCAGCCATTCATCATAGCTCCAAGTCCACTGCTCTAGTTGTTGCACTATCTGCTGTGGTGGCATCACTGTGTGTATGGTGGAGTGATGTGGTTCTTCCCTGGGTCCTAGAGCCACATTGTTTAACCTTGCCTGGCTTTAATCATGCTGGTGGGTTTCCTATAAATACATGTACTTGACCCTGTGTTGGATCATTGCATTGTCTTCTCGAAGCCAACTGTGCTCTCCAACCCACCTTTTACCTCCTAGTCCTTGTTGAGCCTTTGGGCCTTCCTGTTTCATGATTTTAGACTTATCGCTTCTTGCTGAGCCTTGTGGGACTTCATGTCTTGTCTGTATGGGGCTTACATCCCTTCATAGTTTGTGTCGTGTCTGTGCTGTGCCTTGTGGTTCGCCACAGTTTGTGTATTTGCCTTTATTGGGCCTACTGCCCTTCCAGTGTCTTAGCCATTCATTGTTGTTCCCTTAGCGTGCACTGGGGCCCAGCTCAGATACAAGTTCGCACTAGGGTCCAGATCACCTGTTCGCGTCTTGTGTACATCTGCACTGTGTTTGACCATTTCAAGTCTGCAACCACCAAGGGACTACTTGGTGCCTGTGCATCTCCACCTTTAGGGGCACTGCTGAAGAACTGGGTGGATTATGGGTTCCCCCTGTACCAGACTACTCATCCCCCGGGTGATTGGCAGCTTGCCTCTTTGGTGGTGCAATCGGGTTGTCTGTCCTTTGTCCTTCTGTTACCAGTCCACTACCTAGCTTCCTTTGGCCCCAGACAGTGACCCCTGACTATAGCCTCCAGGGTGGAATTAAATGCCTGGCTGAGAGCCGTTTCCCTGTCCCGGGTTTTGATCCCTGAACCAGGAATTTCCCAACACGCCTTGAATACCCAGCGATGTTATTCATCTGGGCCTGACAGAATGATCCAACCCATTCATACTGGGATTCCTGATGCGCACAAGTCTGGTCTAAGCCAGAAGATGTCCACAGGGGCACCTGTTTCTACAGACTGACAGTTCCACAGCTCCCAGACAGGTATATTTCTCTCCTATTTTACTACAGGCTGCCAGACAATCAGTCACAATTGGGTTAAGGAGCGTGTGCTGCAAGACAAAAGTGTGGCTCCTTCCACAATCCAGTTTCATTATTGCAGTTGGGACTGGACTGCAAGGTGTACCTGGAACTCCTCTCATTTTTTTTCTGTTTTTAGTATTTTTTACTATAAAGCAGGGTAATCTAACTCTGTAGGTCTTCTAGGCCCTTATATTCCACTGATAAAAGGACCCACAATACCTCCCTAGCTATGCTGTGATATGGATCAGGGTGGTAAAGTTAAGTACCAGGGTCTTTGGGTACTTTGGGGCGTCACTTTTGTTTTTTAAAAGCTGCAGGGCTTCAGTTTCGCTTTAAGAAAAGGTCAGCTGCAGGTTTTTGTGTGGTGAGCCTGCAGGGGGACCAGAGGAATATTTTCTCCCCTTTTACTTATTGGATATTTACATATAGTTACATGGTTAATACGGTTGAAAAAAAGACATGTCATCAAGTTCAACCAAGGGTGTTGGGTTTGTTTTTTTACTGATAACAGGTCATTGTAACTTAATGTTATTTTCTTCTAAATAAGCGTTTAATTCCATCTTCTATGTCATTTATAAACAAGTTGAATATTAGTGGGTCCAGCAATGAACCCTGGGGTACACTGTCTACAACCGGTATCCATTCTGAGTAGGTATCATTAACCACAACTGTCTGCACATGATCCTTCAATCCAGTTACAAACAGTATTTTCTGAAGACCTCAATTTCCCCAATAAGCGTCTATAAGGGACAGTGTCAAATGCTTTTGCAAAATCCAGAAAAAATCTACACCCTCTGTCCAGGCTTCTACTCACCTCATCATAGAAGCTAATCAGCTTAGCCTGGGAGCTTCTGTTCTTAGTAAAGCTAACCGTGCTGGTTTTCACTTTTAATATTATGCATAGTTACATATTTGTGTAGTCCCTTAATAGCCCCTCAAGCTATTTTTGCACAATGTATATTAAACTTACAGGTCTGTAACTGCCCGGAGAAGACCTAGAGCCCTTTTAAAAATGCCTTGTACCAGTCCCTCTGCACTATACCAGTGAGTCTTTAAAGATCAAATATAGGGGTGATAAGCTCTTGGGTTAAGTCCATCTGGTCCTGCAGTCTTATTCACATTTAAAATATTTAGTTTCATCAATTATATCCATGTTTAGCTTGTTGGATATTATACTTGGGCTATTGCTATCAGTGAGATCTCCTTTGTTATCTCCTTGCTCCTCTCTTGTGTACACAGAACTAAATAATCCATTTAACAGCTCCACCTTCTCTTCATCCCCAGTGACCATTTCCCCATTATCATTAATTAGGGAACCTACACGTTATGATTTAGCTTTCTTTGAATTTATATATTAAAAAAATATTTAGGGTTTGTTTTGCTTTCTTTGACCACACCTGTTTCATGTTGTGCTTTAGCCAACCTTATTTCTTTCTTATATGCTTTATTTACTAATTTATACTTTTCAAGGTTACAACTGAGAGCTCAGCCTTGTAATTTTTAAATGCACTTTTCTTGTTCTTTATTGCCCTTTTAACCACAGGTGTCAGCCATGAATGTTTATTTTTAGTTATTATTATTATTATATATTATTTATTTAGTTGCTTATAATTTTTATCCATAGGAATACATTTTGCAATGTGGCTACTCGCAATTGATTTAATGCACTCCCATTTGGCATCTGTATCCTTATTCCTCAACAGATGCTAGGTCTGGGAGTGCAGCTCTGAGCCTGGCTTTCCTAAAATTCTGTTGTTTTTGCCCTTCCACACAGAAAATCTTTCTTACAGTTTATGTTGATTACAACTATATTGTGGTCACTGTTACCAAAATTTTCAGACTTTTACCATCCCTATCAGGTCATCACCATTTGATATTACCAGATTCAAGAGAGCATCGCCTAAGTAGTTGCCTCCACAAACTGATTAATATAGTTATTTTGTAGCAATTAAGGAATGCTCTAACTACCCAGGTATCTACTAAAGACATGGTTCTGCTTCTACTACAGAGGGGTAAAGTCCCCCATCACCACCACTGTACCAGCCTATAGATGGGAGTCTATAGATTACACTCAATTATTTTAACATCGCCCCGCACTTCTACCCACAAGGATTCTACATCCTCACAATCCTCTGCTAGTATCCCCTCATTTATAAATGCTTTCTCAACAGAGAAATCTCCCTCAAATCTCCCTATAGAATGACCAGTAATTGAGAGCTGTAAGACAAAGTGTGGCTAACAGTGTTTAATGTTGGAAAACAGTAAATACAGTTGAACACAGCAAACATACAAATGCTGAGGCTGCTGTGCAGATACTAAGGGGAACACTGCAAACCTACATGGATTGGTATCCAGTTCAAAAGTCCAAAGTCCAAAAGCAGATGAAAAGGCTGTGGCATGGGCCCTGGGTCTTGCTTAAGAAAACAATACAAGAAGACAAAACAATGCTGATTCACCGACTGGAAGGGTGGATCAGCTTATAAGGAAAGGAAGTAGCCCAGGTGCTGGCTACTGCTGGTGGAGCAGCATATGGCAGGGGAAAACCAAGGAAATGGAGCTGACCAAAAGCAATACAGGGCAGATGCATGCTCCCAGATTGTGAAGGAACTCCAGACCTCACACTTGCTTTACATAGAGACATACTCCGCTCCTTTCCCTATTTGTTTTGTCTGTCCAAAAGAAAAAAGAACCTTGAAGATTGAACATTCAGTCATGTGTGGAATCTAGCCATGTCTCAGCCACACCAATAACATCATTTTTTTCTACCAGTACCAGAGCCTAAGTGTAAGGAACTTTCCTCTGCCAGGGGGGCGACAGCAAGCGCCTGCCGGGCGACGTGGCACTCGATGCGGCGCTCCTGCTACTGAGTACCGCCGCCGCTCCTGGATGACGGGGAGCATGGTGCGTCACTCTGGCAGCCTCTCGCCAATAGGATGCGCTGCGCTGTGAGTGGCAGGCAGCACAGAGTGCTCCACACCTGATGGGAATCAGGGGCTGATCAGCTTTGCTGCCAAGACTGACCAGCCCCTGGATAGTTTCTCCAATCACTCACAGTGTTGCACCAATCAGCACATACTCTCCCCCCCCCCCAGGGTGGCTATTGGTCAATTCCCCAATAAATTCCCCAATAAATATGAAGTCAGCCCAGTACTCAGTGCTCGTGATAGTCGCTTGTGATTAGGGTGTGATTCTGTTTAGTTATTATCTGTTTCCGACCCGGCTTGATCAACCATGCCTGTCCGCTGCCTGTACCGACCTCTGCTTTGTCTGACTACAAATCTGCCTGCTCCTTTGGATACCCCGTGATCTCTGAACTCTGGCTTGACCCTTTGGCTACCCCTGACTACGCACCTGTCTCATCCCTGTACTCTAACGCACCCTCCGGACTGACTACCCGTGAACGACCTCGGGTCGGGATACCCTCGTGGTTCATCAGCCTTCACCGTAAGCAGCCATCCTTTGCACCTATTAAGACCTGGGGGCAACCGTGTCCGGTGAGGCGTATCTAGCATCCCGGCAAATGGGGGCTTGACTATAGGCAGAAGCGGCGGTGGAGATTGGGGGTTGCCTGCTTACAGAAGGCTGGTGTCCCACTGGGCATCACATTATCATGGGCAGGCTTTGACCATGGCCGTGGAGCACCTGGCGCTCCGAGTGGCGGCTCAGGGGAACTGTCCAGCTCCTGCACCCCCTGTACCCCAGGGGGCAATAGCCGCCTTTCCAGTGGAACCCAAGATTCCCCTTCCAGAGAAGTTTTTGGGGGAGCGGCGAAATTTGCCAATTTCCGAGATGCCTGTAAGCTCTATTTTCAGCTTCGCCCTCATGCTTCCGGCTCCCAGGAGCAACGGGTGGGGCTTATCATCTCCCTTCTGCATGGGGATCCCCAATCCTGGGCTTTTATCCTCTCCCCTCAGGATTACGGTCGCCAATCTGTCGAGGAATTCTTCAAGGCCATGGAGATCCTGTATGATGACCCGGACCGAGGGGCTACTGCTGATGCCAAGCTACTATCTCTCAGGCAGGGGCGAAGACAGGCAGAAGAATATTGCTCTGAATTCTGACGCTGCGCAGTTGATTCTCACTGGAATGACACAGCATTGTGTGGGCAGTTCAAGCTAGGTCTGTCAGAGGTCATAAAAGATGTCATGGTAAATCATCCAGTACCTAACACCTTGGATGAAACCATGCAACTGGCTATCCACATCGACCGACGCATACGAGAAAGACACCTGGAAAAAGGGGCCCAGTCTGAAGTCAGTATAAAGCCTGAGGCCCTAGTCCCCTCTTCTTCTGAAGAACCCATGCAGCTTGGGGCCACCAAGCTTTCTGAAGCTGAGAGGCGCAGGCGTCTGTCGCAAGGTCTATGCCTTTATTGCGGAGAAGTCGGTCACCTGGTCCGGTCCTGCCCTCGGAAACAGGCATGGGGAAACTTCAGAGCCTAGGAGGGGTCAAGGAAACCCACCTAGGCTGCAAGGTATTTCCTCTGTGTTGCACACAAATTACTTTGTCTGTCGAGATTACTCATGATTTTGAGTCCAGATCTGTAGAGGCTCTTCTGGATTGTGGGGCTGCCGGGAATTTTATTGATTGGGGCCTGGCTCAAGCGTTAAACATTCCACTGCAATCTTTAGCTAATCCAATTAGAGTCAAAGCCATTGATAATACTCCCCTTGTCGGGGGCCTGATTCAGTACCGTACTCCACCAGTGTTTGTTAGAACGGGGGGCGGGACGTACCGAGCTAATGAGCTTCCTTCTCCTTAAGATGCCTCTTACCCCTTAGTTTTGGGACTCCCCTGGCTGTCTAAACACAATCCCCAAATTAACTGGGTCTCTGGGCAGGTTATCAAGTGGGGCCACAATGTTTCCAGTCTTGTCTTGAGCTCCCTGTACGTGCCACTCACTTGACTGCTGAGGGAATCCCTACCCCTATGCAGATTTTGCAGACGTGTTTTCTGAAAAAGCCGCTGATGAACTCCCTCCTCATAGGCCTTTTGACTGCCCTATTGATCTTCTCCCCGGAACTATGCCGCCTCGGGGAAAGATTTATAATTTAACCCAAGCTGAGAATAAGGCCATGAAAGAATACATTGCTTAGAATCTGCAGAAGGGTTTTATTTTGGCATCTACCTCACCAGCGGGTGCCGGATTTTTCTTCGTGGAAAAGAAAGATGACGGCTTGCGCCCCTGTATTGATTATAGGGGCCTGAATAAAATTACAGTTAATAATAAATATTCCCTTCCCTTAATAGAGGGACTCTATAACTAGGTCATTGGGGCCCAGGTTTTCTCTAAGGTTGACCTGAGGGGGGCTTATAATTTAATCAGGATCCGGCAGGGGGTCGAGTGGAAGACTGCTTTCAACACCCAGGACTGGCACTATGAATATCTCGTTATGCCATTCGGCCTATGTAATGCCCTGGCAGTCTTCCAGGACTTTGTTAATGAAGTTTTTAGAGAATACTTGGGCCATTTTGTGGTCATCTACTTAGATGACATCCTAATATTCTCCCCGACCTTAACCGAGCATAGGGAGCATGTATGGATGGTTCTACAGAAATTGAGAGAGAATCATCTCTACCCCAAGCTAAAAAAGTGCGTTTTTGAGGTCTCTGAGGTTCTGTTCCTAGGATACATTGTTGCCGATACTGGTTTAACAATGGATCAGGCCAAATTATCTGCAGTTCTCCAGTGGGAACAACCCAAATATTTGAAGGGTTTATAGAGGTTTCTGGGGTTTGCTAATTTTTATAGGCGCTTTATATAAAATGTTTTCATCTTGGTAGCCCCACTCACCGACCTCACTAAGAAGGGGACGTTTACCCCTACTTGGTTGGGCCGATCCATCCAGGCCTTTGAGAACTTTAAATCTGCCCTCAGTTCATCACCTGTGTTGGCCCACGCTGATATCCAATGAACCTTCATAGTCAAAGTAGATGCATCCGAGTTCGGGGTAGGGGCGGTTCTCTCACAGTACAGTGGGTCCCCTGAACGGTTACATCCCTGTGCCTTTTTCTCTAGAAAATGTAATTCTGCTGAGCGAAACTATGATATTGGCAATCGAGAACTTCTAGCTGTGAAATTAGCCTTTCAAGAATGGAGACATTGGTTGGAGTGGGCCCAGTTCCCAATTACGGTATTCACAGATCACAAGAATTTAGAATACATCGAATCAGCTAAAAGATTAACCCCCTGTCAGGTCCGATGGTCTCTTTTCTTCTCCGGATTGAATTTCACTATAATGTACAAACCAGGAACAAAGGATATTAAAGCTGACACTCTCTCCAGAAGTTTCACAGTTGATAAAGTCCCGGTAGAGGAGGTCCTTCTTATAATCCCATGACACAAGGTCATAGCCGTCATCCAACCTGACCTTTCGAGTGAGCTAAGCCGGTTTCGGATTCTCCTCCGGCAGTACTTCAGCAGTTTCATGACTCCAGGACGGTGGGTCATCCAGGGGTTAAAAAGATTTTGGCCCTTCTAGCCCATCATGTCTGGTGGCCATCTTACATGAAAGATACTCAGGCCTTTATTCAGGCCTGTAAGATTCGTGCCTGTAGCAAAACCCCCGGGTCAGCTCCTGCCGGACCTCTAGTGCCTCTGTCCACTCCTTCACAGCCTTGGACGCACTTGGCATTGGACTATTACTGATCTGCCACAGTCCCAGGGATATACCATTATCTGGGTTGTGGTAGATCAATTTAGCAAAATGGCACGTTTTGTCCCCCTGAAGAAGGTGCCCACAGCCCAAGAATTGGCTGAATATTTCTTAGATCATATTTGCAGACTTCACGGAATTCCATAAGATGTGGTCTCAGATAGGGGGGTCCAATTTGTGTCACGCTTCTGGAGGGCATTCTGCACCTGGCTAGGTTTCACCATTTCTCTGTCTTCAGCCTTTCACCCCCAGTCCAATGGGCAGACGGAAAGGACCAACCAGTCATTAGAACAATATCTCCATTGCTTCACCTCCGATATCCAGTCAAAATGGTCCACTAAGCTACCCCACTTTACTTGCTAGACTTCTGGCATTGAGCTTAAGTATTAGCTTCTGTAGTAACACATCCACCTAATTTTTCCCTGCTGGTTTGCAACACATGGATCTCCTTTATCCATTATAGCAGCCCCTCCCCCCCATTCTAATTCTCCATCCACGTCATATACTGTCAGCTAAGTACCCTGACTTTGCCTTTGTTTTCTCTATTGCCAACCCCCCCTCATCTCTACTTTAAATACTCCTCCACCCCTTCTAGTATCCTCTTACTCAGCACAGCAGTCCCCCTTCCATTCAAGTGCAAAATTGTCTGTAGAATACAGTTTTTTTCCCCAATGAAAAGTCAGCCCAGTACTCTAGGAACCCAAATCCTTCTGTTGTGCACCAGGACTTGAGCCATGTTTAACTCTAAGCTCCTGCTGTCGTTCATGTGTAGCACATGGCACAGGCAGTGTTCCAGAGAATACAATCTTAGAGGCCCTTCTCTTCAATCTGGTGTCTAATTCTTTAACTGTATTCCTAAGGATCTTCCATCTCCCATTAATTCTGTCACTGGCCTCCACATGGAGCCCCTCCAAATAATTTATCCACCCTTTCCACCCTTTCCACTACATGCCAAACTTTGGCACCCAGGTAGACATAAAACCATTCGGTTGAGGCGGTCTTGGTGACAATATAGTCAATCCGCCTGATAATAGAATCCCCTATTACCACAAACTGCATAGTCCTACCTACCGTCCCAACCATATGCTCATTAATTAGGCTGTCCTCCTGGCTGTTAGGGAAAGCAGTATTCACTAGGGCTGCCATTTTTCAGACTGACACTCTGCCAAAATTGCCTGCTGGAGGCAGTTTTAAAGATCTGTTGGCGGCAGCTGTCCCATAATACGCCATTCCCAGCTGCCACTACTTTTCTTGGAATGCCATCCCTGCCCTGCACCAACAAGTTGTGGAGAAGTGTGCACTGCGCAATGCTATTAGTTCCAGTGTCTACATCACCACTGACATGTGGACAGGTAAGCATGGCCAGGGCATTACACATCTCTAACTACCCACTGGGCTAATGTAGTGGTGGCTGGGTATGTCAGCACAGCGCATGCACCACCATTTTGACCACAGCCATGGGGAAATGGCAGCAGGCTGTGCTGATACTCCCCAGTTTGGGCGAAAGAACACACTGCCCAGGAGCTGTGGACTGGCAACCAGGGGCAGACAGATGAGCGATTGCTGCCACTGGACCTGAAGCCTAGCAAGGTAGTGTGTGACAACAGCTGTAAACTTGTAGTAGCTTTGGGCCAAGCTGGGTTGATAAACATACCTGCTGGGCACCTATGCTCAACTTGCTGGTGCAATGGTTCCTGGCCTATTATCTAGACATGCCAGAGCCATTGCAGAATATGAGTGCTGGAAGCAGCAGAGCCAAAGTCAGGCATATGTGGTGTAACAGGAACTGGCTTTACTGAAACATGGGTGCAGTAAGAGAACGTCACCTTGCATGGCGCATAACAGACAGGAAAAAGAAGTCATAGAGATCATCTCAATGTACAGGAAACACAACATGCAGTGGTGAATGTACAACAGATACCACACATTAGATATATGGGTAGCCATCTACTGTCATAAATGAAAACTGCATTAACCTAACAATATAAATGCATATCACATACAGAGACAAGCTGTAAGCTGCTGTACATGATCTCCAAAACTCTTCTCAACAGCTGAGGCTTAGTATGTTAAATCCATCTTCTTTGTAAACCTTGATTGCCTTTCAGCAGTCAGGGGCTTGTGAAGGATATCTGCGGTCATATCCTAAGTAGGGCAATAAAGTAACTCAAGAAGTCCTTGCTCTTGAAGATTCCTAAGAAAGTGGAACTTCACATCAATGTGCTTGGTTCTTAAGCTGACCCGTGCAAGGCTTCCTTGATTTCCCCAAAGATTCTCATTGGTTCCAACTAGGGATGAGCGAATCGATCCGGACGAACCCGGATTCGATCCGAATTTCATGAAAAATTTGATTCGGATTGAATCCGAATTTCCCCGCGATTCGATCGCTCGAAGTTTTCCTTTAACATCCATTCATTTACATTACAGGCATTCTAAGATGGCGGACGGGACATGTCCAGACATCAACCACGCGCCAGTGCAAGCTGGGACAGTCACATGCAGCCTATCAGCAGCCAGCAAGCCCGGTGATGTCACAGCGCTATTTAAGTCGGCGGACATCTTGCTTTTCCTCATTTCTCTATTGCATTCGTGAGAGACAGGACGCTGCTGTAGTGAGGGAGAGACAGTTAGACAGACAGGGACAGACAGGGACAGGCTGGAGACAGGCAGGAGACAGACAGAAAGTCAGCGAAAAGCAGGGAAAGTTAGGAAAAATCGGAGGCAGTCACATGGAGATTTTTTTTTTTTTCATCCAGTTTGAGTGTTACTGGCTGGCTGACTGGCTTTGTTAGCGTTTTCAGGCTGCTTATACACTAACTGTGCATATATACTGAACTGATCTCAAGTCTGCTGTGAGGCATCCCATTCTGTGACTACACCAGCCTCTATTTAATACCATAACCATTTGCACTTATTCTAATAGAAATTTGGCCTGATAAACACACTTGCTGTGCATAGTATTACTGCTGCCAGGTGCTCTCTGGTTTTTGGGGCATCACATTCTGTGACTACACCAGCCTCTATTTAATACCATAACCATTTGCACTTATTCTAATAGAAATTAGGCCTGATAAAAGACACTTTTGCTGTGCATAGTCTTACTGCTGCCAGGTGCTCTCTGGTTTTTGGGGCATCCCATTCTGTGACTACACCAGCCTCTATTTAATACCATAACCATTTGCACTTATTCTAATAGAAATTAGGCCTGATAAAGACACTTTTGCTGTGCATAGTCTTACTGCTGCCAGGTGCTCTCTGGTTTTTGGGGCATCCCATTCTGTGACTACACCAGCCTCTATTTAATACCATAACCATTTGCACTTATTCTAATAGAAATTAGGCCTGATAAAGACACATTTGCTGTGCATAGTCTTACTGCTGCCAGGTGCTCTCTGGTTTTGGGGCATCCCATTCTGTGACTACACTAGCCTTTATTTAATACCATAACCATTTGCACTTATTCTAATAGAAATTAGGCCTGATAAAGACACTTTGCTGTGCATAGTCTTACTGCTGCAAGGTGCTCTCTGGTTTTTGGGGCATCCCATTCTGTGACTACACCAGCCTCTATTTAATACCATAACCATTTGCACTTATTCTAATAGAAATGAGGCCTGATAAAGACACTTTTGCTGTGCATAGTCTTACTGCTGCCAGGTGCTCTCTGGTTTTTGGGGCATCCCATTCTGTGACTACACCAGCCTCTATTTAATACCATAACCATTTGCACGTATTCTAATAGAAATTAGGCCTGATAAAGACACTTTTGCTGTGCATAGTCTTACTGCTGCCAGGTGCTCTCTGGTTTTTGGGGCATCCCATTCTGTGACTACACCAGCCTCTATTTAATACCATAACCATTTGCACTTATTCAAATAGAAATTAGGCCTGATAAAGACACTTTTGCTGTGCATAGTCTTACTGCTGCCAGGTGCTCTCTGGTTTTTGGGGCATCCCATTCTGTGACTACACCAGCCTCTATTTAATACCATAACCATTTGCACTTATATTATAGAAATTAGGCCTGATAAAGACACTTTTGCTGTGCATAGTCTTACTGCTGCCAGGTGCTCTCTGGTTTTTGGGGCATCCCATTCTGTGACTACACCAGCCTCTATTTAATACCATAACCATTTGCACTTATTCTAATAGAAATTAGGCCTGATAAAGACACTTTTGCTGTGCATAGTCTTACTGCTGCCAGGTGCTCTCTGGTTTTTGGGGCATCCCATTCTGTGACTACACCAGCCTTTATTTAATACCATAACCATTTGCACTTATTCTAATAGAAATTAGGCCTGATAAAGACACTTTTGCTGTGCATAGTCTTACTGCTGCAAGGTGCTCTCTGGTTTTTGGGGCATCCCATTCTGTGACTACACCAGCCTCTATTTAATACCATAACCATTTGCACGTATTCTAATAGAAATTAGGCCTGATAAAGACACTTTTGCTGTGCATAGTCTTACTGCTGCCAGGTGCTCTCTGGTTTTTGTGGCATCCCATTCTGTGACTACACCAGCCTCTATTTAATACCATAACCATTTGCACTTATTCTAATAGAAATTAGGCCTGATAAAGACACTTTTGCTGTGCATAGTCTTACTGCTGCCAGGTGCTCTCTGGTTTTTGGGGCATCACATTCTGTGACTACACCAGCCTTTATTTAATACCATAACCATTTGCACTTATTCTAATAGAAATTAGGCCTGATAAAGACACTTTTGCTGTGCATAGTCTTACTGCTGCCAGGTGCTCTCTGGTTTTTGGGGCATCCCATTCTGTGACTACACCAGCCTCTATTTAATACCATAACCATTTGCACTTATTCTAATAGAAATGAGGCCTGATAAAGACACTTTTGCTGTGCATAGTCTTACTGCTGCCAGGTGCTCTCTGGTTTTTGGGGCATCCCATTCTGTGACTACACCAGCCTCTATTTAATACCATAACCATTTGCACGTATTCTAATAGAAATTAGGCCTGATAAAGACACTTTTGCTGTGCATAGTCTTACTGCTGCCAGGTGATCTCTGGTTTTTGGGGCATCCCATTCTGTGACTACACCAGCCTCTATTTAATACCACAACCATTTGCACGTATTCTAATAGAAATTAGGCCTGATAAAGACACTTTTGCTGTGCATAGTCTTACTGCTGCCAGGTGCTCTCTGGTTTTTGGGGCATCCCATTCTGTGACTACACCAGCCTCTATTTAATACCATAACCATTTGCACGTATTCTAATAGAAATTAGGCCTGATAAAGACACTTTTGCTGTGCATAGTCTTACTGCTGCCAGGTGCTCTCTGGTTTTTGGGGCATCCCATTCTGTGACTACACCAGCCTCTATTTAATACCATAACCATTTGCACTTATTCAAATAGAAATTAGGCCTGATAAAGACACTTTTGCTGTGCATAGTCTTACTGCTGCCAGGTGCTCTCTGGTTTTTGGGGCATCCCATTCTGTGACTACACCAGCCTCTATTTAATACCATAACCATTTGCACTTATATTATAGAAATTAGGCCTGATAAAGACACTTTTGCTGTGCATAGTCTTACTGCTGCCAGGTGCTCTCTGGTTTTTGGGGCATCCCATTCTGTGACTACACCAGCCTCTATTTAATACCATAACCATTTGCACTTATTCTAATAGAAATTAGGCCTGATAAAGACACTTTTGCTGTGCATAGTCTTACTGCTGCCAGGTGCTCTCTGGTTTTTGGGGCATCCCATTCTGTGACTACACCAGCCTTTATTTAATACCATAACCATTTGCACTTATTCTAATAGAAATTAGGCCTGATAAAGACACCTTTGCTGTGCATAGTCTTACTGCTGCAAGGTGCTCTCTGGTTTTTGGGGCATCCCATTCTGTGACTACACCAGCCTCTATTTAATACCATAACCATTTGCACGTATTCTAATAGAAATTAGGCCTGATAAAGACACTTTTGCTGTGCATAGTCTTACTGCTGCCAGGTGCTCTCTGGTTTTTGGGGCATCCCCTTCTGTGACTACACCAGCCTCTATTTAATACCATAACCATTTGCACTTATTCTAATAGAAATTAGGCCTGATAAAGACACTTTTGCTGTGCACAGTCTTACTGCTGTCAGGTGCTCTCTGGTATTTGGGGCATCCCATTCTGTGACTACACCAGCCTCTATTTAATACCATAACCATTTGCACCTATTCTAATAGAAATTAGGCCTGATAAAGACACTTTTGCTGTGCATAGTCTTACTGCTGCCAGGTGCTCTCTGGTTTTTGGGGCATCCCATTCTGTGACTACACCAGCCTCTATTTAATACCATAACTATTTGCACTTATTCTAATAGAAATTAGGCCTGATAAAGACACTTTTGCTGTGCATAGTCTTACTGCTGCCAGGTGCTCTCTGGTTTTTGGGGCATCCCATTCTGTGATTACACCAGCCTCTATTTAAAACCATAACCATTTGCACTTATTCTAATAGAAATTAGGTCTGATAAAGACACTTTTGCTGTGCATAGTCTTACTGCTGCCAGGTGCTCTCTGGTTTTTGGGGCATCCCATTCTGTGACTACACCAGCCTCTATTTAATACCACAACCATTTGCTCTTATTCTAATAGAAATTAGGCCTGATAAAGACACTTTTGCTGTGCATAGTCTTACTGCTGCCAGGTGCTCTCTGGTTTTTGGGGCATCCCATTCTGTGACTACACCAGCCTCTATTTAATACCATAACCATTTGCACTTATTCTAATAGAAATTAGGCCTGATAAAGACACTTTTGCTGTGCATAGTCTTACTGCTGCCAGGTGCTCTCTGGTTTTTGGGGCATCCCATTCTGTGACTACACCAGCCTCTATTTAATACCATAACCATTTGCACTTATTTTAATAGAAATTAGGCCTGATAAAGACACTTTTGCTGTGCATAGTCTTACTGCTGCCAGGTGCTCTCTGGTTTTTGGGGCATCCCATTCTGTGACTACACCAGCCTCTATTTAATACCATAACCATTTGCACTTATTCTAATAGAAATTAGGCCTGATAAAGACACTTTTGCTGTGCATACCCCTCGATTCAAAGAGCAAAAGTTAATTGATTTCGTATCGAGAATAGTAAGTTTGGGTGGGTGTTTGTCATTTTTTCCTTTTTTTTTGGCCATTTCGTATTCGCACGAACGTTCGCGCATAGACGTATATGAACATACGCTTTCCGGACGCCAATCGTATATTTTGCGTTAGTTCGTGTGTTTTTCCCGTCCAAATCGTATTTTTTAGGTCCGATCCTATTTTTTACGTGCTTCACATGGGCTTGCGACCAATTCAGAGAGGTGATTGCTAATTGTTTTGAAGCCCATTAAAGAGCTGCTTCCCGAAATGTTTGCCGGCAGCTATTTGGCCTCGGGAGTAGGATGGAGAGGAGCGAGTTTGTGGCACATCAAGGGCTTATGCTTTTTGGCATCGATTTGATCCGGATGTCTGAGAGCAGATTGCCCCTGCGTCGTCGCATGAACATCGATAGCATGAATGATGTTGAGCTGTTTGAGCTGACCAGGCTTAATCGCGCTTCCCTCCATAAATTATATAGTGAGCTGCGGCCATGGTTAGCCCGCACCACAAGGAAGGGGCATGCAATTTCAGGTATGACCAAGATGCTTGGCTGCCTGCAATTTTTGGCGAACGGCTCGTTCCAGAGGCTGGGTGCCCTCTCCGTGGGGATGTCCCAGCCTACGCTGAGCCGCGCACTCTCTAAATTTTTAGAAGGCATGGCTGCCATAACTCCAAAATATATTTTTTTCCCGGATGATATGGCAGCCAGAAACGCCATTAAGCTTGGTTTTTATAATGTGGCCGACATGCCCAACGTCATTGGTGCTGTTGACTGCACACATGTGGCACTCGTACCTAGGGCATCCGACGAATATATATATAGGTGTATATTTTGGGTTTGGGTTATTATGGGGCCCAACGTGTAATGTAACCTATTTTCCTTGGCGGCAGCATATTTTTGTTTGGACTTTTGTGTACATGCTTTATTTAGGCTTCTCATTTGTTGTTTGATTTTGTGTGCAGACATTTTTTGTTTGCAAAAATTTGTGGGCCCTTATCACTTACCCTTTTTTTTTGTTTTTGCCTTAAGGAATCGAAAAATGGGACACTCCCTTAATGTCCAGGCCGTGGTGGGGCCGGACATGCGTTTCCTGAGTGTCCTTGCCGGCTACCCTGGATCGTCGCACGACTCCTATATCCTGAGACGATCTGGTTTGTTTAGGAGATTTGAGTCTGAGGAATTTTTGGGTGCATGGCTGCTTGGTAAGTGTGTCCTATTTTTGGTTACCGATATTTCCCAGGAATCTGTATTGTTTGCCTATTTTAGCTTTATAATTCTTGTCAGGAAAACGAACCAGCATTTTTTGGGGGGGGGCTTTTGTGGATTGTATTTTGGTTTTCAACCAAACGCTTTGCTCCCTTTGTGCTTCTGTTTTTTTGATAACTTTGGTTAGGATGTCTGTAACTTCCATGTCCCAAAATATATTGGCTAGCAGATTGTCCCGAAGTATCTGCTATTTTTTGGCCCTTTTGTAGTATTGGTCTTGCAACGCCAAAGTGGACTTAAACTGGATACAGTGCATTCTTTATCTAAATGGTGTGGGTCCCTCAGCAGCATCCTAATTGTAACATTTGCGAAGCCAGAATCAAAAACATATTTCTAAACAGCCTTGTCCGTGCAGATGTTTTTTAATTTTTGACTTTATTTAAGCTGCATTTTTAGTTATGTACTACATTTGGGCCAATAGTGTTTTTTCTAATGTACCCTGGGTGTCTTTTTTGGCCCTTTAGCTTACCTCATTTTGATATATGGCAAATTGTTTGTGTTTGTTGTCTTGCAATGTGTTAATTTTGGTTATTTAATTGTCTTGTTAAGGTGATTCCGGTTACCCACTTCTCCCCTGGCTCATGACGCCTGTGCTGCGGCCCCAGGATGCCTCTCAGGAAGCCTATAATCGTGCGCACCGCAAGACCAGGGCTGTTGTTGAGAGGGCATTTGGACTGTTGAAGACACGTTTTCGTTGTTTGGACCATACCGGGGGCGCCCTGCAATATGCTCCTGACAAAGTGATAGACATCATAATGGCATGTGCTGTTCTGCATAATTTTGCCATTCAAGAACGTGTCCCCCGTTATGTTGATGTTCTGCCCTCTACAGCCCGAGAAGATGATGGTGACAATTATGTTGGCCCACCCAGTGAGTCTGGCCAATCAGTGCGAGCAAATTTGATCTTGCAGCATTTTAGTTAAAGCCTTTTTTTTGTTTCCCAGTCTGTGTGTGTGTATTTGCCTTTATTTTCAAATATTTGTTTGGCCGTAATGTGGCATTACCTTAAATAAATACACAATTTCCCTTAATTGTTGCCTAATGTTTTTCCTGGTGTTTACTTAGATTGATCTTTGCATTTTTACACCTCTTAACCAAAAATGTATCTGCTTTAGCCCAAGGTGATGTTAAATGTGTTTCAACTCAAAACGCAACAAGTATAGTAAGTTTGAATTTTTTTTACTTTTTGCACTTTGATTGGTGGTGCATAACAAATAAAAATCCACATACAACTGTGGGTCAAAAAAAAATAAGGTATTAACATTAAATCTACCACATCTACACCTGGAAGAGAGTGGCGCAACCAAACAAGGACACCCAGTCCAAAGGCCAGCCTAGTCCAGTCATTAATATTGCCTGTGCCAAGGGATATTAGGGCATGGCCATAATGTCACACAAACATGTCTGCAAACAGGAGGAGCACAACCAAACAAATGTCAAAAGCCATAATTGGCACATGATAGTTGCCAACTAGACTGCACATAGACCTATGGCATTGGCTAGTGGCCTTAATCATTACTCTAAGGAGCTCTATGGGAGCAAATACAAAACACAACCTGCATGTGAAACACAAAATGGATTGTTTGAAACCTCAAAGGACAAGTAAATACAGTGGGGGGGGAAGAGAAAAGATGTCCCACACATTCATGGATTAATAGGGTGGCTGCCCATAAAACCCCGGTGGAGGTCCGTGGGGATGGGACCTAACCTGGGCCATGGTTGCATTGTGAATTTGCAACTGCTCCATAATGTTTCTCTGCATATTGGTCATCTCAGCCATGGCTGACTGGATGCCATTACTTGCAGTGACCATGTTGCTGTTGAGGGTGCGAAACTCCGCGAGGATGCCCTGTAAGGTGGTAGTTAGGTTCACCATATCGGCATGCCTTTCCTCCCGCTCAGTTACGAGCTGTGCCTCAAAAGAGTCCCTCTCTTGGTTCCATAAATCAAGCAGGGCACTGTGCCTCCCCTGGGGAATTGTGCGGCGGCGTAATGGAGTCCGCCGCACAATTACCCTGGCTCTTGGGCGTGCCCTGCCGCGTTGTGTCGTCCCCTCAACAGCAACAGGCATGCTTGGCAAATCCTCAGCAGCAGAGTGAACACTGGGGACTGTTGTGTCAGTCTCCCCATGTGCATGCACAATGGATGCAGATTCACTCTGCTGCTGAGGATTGGCCAGAGAAACATTAGGGAGCAGTTGCAGATTGGGACCCAGGGGGAGGTCATCTGACGTGGCCAGCAGGGATACATCATCTTCCTCCATTTCCTGGATCTCTTCCATGAGTGTGTGGGTCTGTAGGGACATAGAAAAAAAAGGTTAAGTTGGCGTCCCAAATTAGGATTACATCAGTTTAACACATGCTTAAGCACTTGTTAGTATTTTGTGTACTAAATAAACTTACCGGAAAACTCGGATCTGGGCTCCTATGCTGTACGGACCTGGTAGGCATAATCAAACTGGGGGGTGAGTTTACACTTGCTGAGGGGTCATGCTGGGCTGAAGAAGAGAAAACAAAACAAGGTAAACACACACATAAGCATTGTTTGGGTACGTACTAAAACAAGCCACTATTTCTAATATTAAGCAACTCTACAGCAATGGGTCCAATTGGTAAAAGACACTCAATTTAACATATGTGCAATGGATCGAGTAAACTGCTAACTGACCTCAGTTTGAAGTCAGGAAGTGTACCCAGTCAGCATACAACTTGCAGAGCAACTATTTAGAGTTTGACTGCCATTCTCTAGGTCAGGGGTACTCAACCACTTCTTGTAAAGGTCCATTTAAAGGTATCCGGTGAGAGGTGAAGGTCCGGGCATGGGGCTGTCGCAGGGGGTGTCTAGTTAGAAATCAGCACACTGGGGGAGGGGCTAGAGATTGCCAAGTGCAAACTAATAAAGGCTGCTTGCCCTTGCTGGGCTGGATGGGGCAGAGCTGAGGGGACAGGGATTGGATGGATAAAGCTGGGAGGACAGGAATGGATGGTGATGGGATGGATGGAGCAAATCTGTTAGGAATGGATGGGGCTGATGTGGGGGGGGGGCAGATGGTGGGACAGGGGCAGATGGGGCAGAGCTGGGGCAGCGGGACAGGATTGGACAAAGATAATGATGCACCAAGTTAGTGTGTACCTTGCAATGCCACTTCCTGTGCAGTACTTCATATTGCAATGCTAGGTTTCATGGAGCCATGACATTGGCCAGGAGACCAACCACTACATCGCCGATCAAGGGGGCAGCTCTGAGCACGTCAACACAGAAGTAATTGAGTGCAGGGCTGTCTGGGCAGGGGTCTGGGAATCTGGTGGCAAGGTCCGCATTGGGACCCCGGCCCGCCAGTTGAGTCTCGCTGCTCTAGGTCAGATATGTTTGGGGGTGTTGAATTAAATTGTTACCTCAAACACAACTCACACAACAAATAGCCAACACATCCCTAATGATGTGTGTTTTGTGATTGAGTCAAAATATATCACTTTTCTTCATAAACTTCCTTCCTTCACACATAATTAGTGTTAATTGTTCTTTTACATAATGTCTGTGTTCCAAAATGCCTGATTCACAGGGACCAAAACAGGACACAAACAGGCACAGTAGTGCGAGGCCAAGCAAGCCACACCATAGGGCCATACCGTCATCTTGGTACTAGTGAACTTTAATTTTCTGGGCAAACAGGCAAACATGCAGATTAAGAGTACTCACCTTGTGTACGGGTCGGTGAGTCTGTGTCCCTTAGACCCGCATGGCCACCGACCGCCACAGGATGGAGAAGGCCCGGCACAATCTCCTCAGCAGGTGTAAACTCCAGTTTGGTTGGAAAGCCACCTCCAGTTTTCATGCTGAAATGAAAAAATAGTTTGGTACCCAGAAAAGGTGCATACAGTACATCCTAATCATTACATTTGGAGACATCATTTATTTACCTGTAATTATGCCTTTTAATTTCTTTTTGACGTACAGCATATTTGAGATCCGAAATTTTCTTCTGGATTTGTCCAACATCTTTCCTCTCTTCCCCCGCTGCATTTACTTGTCGTAGGATGGTTTCAAACAATTCCATCTTGCGCTGCTTAGTGGTGTTTTTTGATTTGCTCCCATAGAGCTCGTCATAGTATAATGTAAGGCCACTAGCCAATGCCATATTTTGGTCATGGGAGAATCTCCCACTCAAATGTCTGCGCCGCAATGTGCGGACAGATGGTTGGCTTGGGTGCTCCTCCATGTGTGCAGACACATGTGGTGACATTATGGCCTGGGGCTGGGTAGGGGAATGGAAGGATTGCTGGCTTCCCAATGACTGGACTGGACTGGCCAAGGGACTGGGTGTTCTTGCGTGGCTGGCCACCGAACTTCCAGGTGTAGATGTGGTCCGGGTGTCCATTCTTTGGCCTCTTGGGGGGCTCTGTTCCCGGCTGGTGCCAGGTCGGGGGCTATGTTCCTGGCTGGTGCCAGGTCGGGGGCTATGTTCCCGGCTGGTGCCAGGTCGGGGGCTTCGGGCCCTTCTGCGCGGGCTGGATGGGCTTCGGGCCCTGCTGTGCGGGCTGGATGGGCTTCGGGCCCTTCTGCGCGGCCTGGATGGGCTTCGGGCCCTGCTGTGGGGCCTGGATGGTCTTCGGGCCCTGCTGTGCGGGCTGGATGGGCTTCGGGCCCTTCTGTGCGGGCTGGATGGGCTTCGGGCCCTTCTGTGCGGGCTGGATGGGCTTCGGGCCCTTCTGCGCGGGCTGGATGGGCTTCGGGCCCTTCTGCGCGGGCTGGATGGGCTTCGAGCCCTTCTGCGCGGGCTGGATGGGCTTCGGGCCCTTCTGCACGGGCTGGATGGGCTTCGGGCCCTTCTGTGCGGGCTGGATGGGCTTCGGGCCCTGCTGTGGGGCCTGGATGGTCTTCGGGCCCTGCTGTGCGGGCTGGATGGGCTTCGGGCCCTTCTGTGCGGGCTGGATGGGCTTCGGCCCTTCTGTGCGGGCTGGATGGGCTTCGGGCCCTTCTGTGCGGGCTGGATGGGCTTCGGGCCCTGCTGTGGGGCCTGGATGGGCTTCTGGCCCTGCTGCGGGGCCTGGGTTGGCTAAGTGCCCGGCTTGAAAGCATGGGTGGTGTGGGCTCCCTTGGGCGGCCTCTTCTGGGGGCAGAGGTGGTGGTAGCTGCTGTGGCCTGTTTTTTGGCCGCAGGGTCACGTGCCTTTGGGGCCCTTTTTTGGGAAAGGGAGGGTCCAGTGTCCCTTGGTGGGGCCGAGGTGGTACTTGCCTTCTGGGCCCTTAGCTTCTTGGGTCGTTGCTGGGACCTGGTGGTTGGGCCCTCAGAGGTCTGCCTTGGCTGGGCGCGTTTAGCTGCTGCCTTTTTTGGTGCCATTTTCTCAAAAAGCTCAAAGAGAATGAGGTTTGGGTGCAGGGACCTTTAAATCATGCGCCCAGCGTCTGACGCCTATGCGCACGACTACCCGCTCGTATGGACGTACGTTCGTGCGGAACCAGGAAACCGCTGGGGTTTCACTTATCTGCTGCCTTGAAGAAGCATAAAGATGGCGCCCACTATCTTCACCCGTCAACAGGAAGAGATCCTCATGCTGGTAAGTGCCTTGCTCTGCCTTTTAAGCTAATACTGACTGATGTACTAAATGTAAATGATGCGGTTGGAACTAGTTTTGGGGATCTTAATGTTTTAGAACAGGCTCCTCACACTTCATCCTCAAGGGCCGAGACAGGCCACGTTTTCACCTCTCTATGCTGATGTCCTAATTCGGGCAATTGCTCTGGCTTAGCAACAGTTAATTAACCTGTGGAGTAGCGTGGCTAGCTGTCAAACCTGGCCTGTCTCGGACCTTGATGCGGATGTTTGAGGACCACTGTTTGCCTAAGACATCAAAACACAACGGCAAGCCACACACGCGGGCAAAAAGGGCCTTCATCCTGATTGACTAAAAAGCAATAAAACCTAAAAAACCAGTACACAGCCTATGACATTTCCAAATGGTCCATTTGAAGGCAATAACTTATTAGTCTTGCCTCCACTGGCCTGAAACTCTGCTCAAGAATTTAAGAGATGCGCGCAGCCATCTGTACTCAGAAGCATCACACTTACTGAGGAGAGGTGAGTGGGATAAGGTACAGGGGGGTGGGTTATAGCTGTGCTTTGTTCAGACATAGCAGAGCTGTGGTCATGGGAAGGTCATCAGTCCAAGAATGCCGAGCAGCACACACACTTACAGTTTGCATGAACTTCCTGTTTGCAGGCTGCCTGCAAAGAAGGCATTTTACATAAGCCGACATCTTGGAGGTTCAAACCATCATAACATGCCAGGCAGGTGGCCTGATTTGTAATGTTGGCTATCTGTATGTACATGGTGTGTGAAACATATAACATAAGACCAGACTCTGAATCAGAGTGAACGTCCGCTTTAAGGCACTCCCCAAAAATGGCTGGCACTCTAAATGTGTGTGTTAATGACATGACATTCGCTACTTGTGATGCAACACATATGGCTCTGTGTGTAAAAGTAAAAGCTCTGTGTCCATTATGTTTTTCAGATCATGCTTCAGCGCCGGTATGACTTCGCGCCCAATGTGTGCGAAAAAAGGGACATCGCCCAGGAGATCATCGCGGAAATACACCGTGTCACCAGCACCACCTTCACTCACACCCAGATAATGCAGCATTGGTCGGACCTGAAACGTCTGCACATGCCCCGGGTGCGGAGGTTTTTTGGAATCCATTTCCCAAGTAAGTACAAAGCAATTGCATGGTATATGTTCCAAATGTATAAGTTATGCCTTTATTTATAATGACTTTTCTTTGTTAGTGTTGGAAATGGATTTCAGAATTCGCCGCACCCGGAGGCGCACAGGCCGACCAGTGCTGCATGATTCTGCATCTGTGAGTGAAGGTGGTGGATCTCCCGGGTGACAGACCTACCCCTCCTCTGTGGCCTCCTCAGACCAGCCCCTGGACCTTACCACAGAGGAGGGGCCCAACCGCGTGGGCGTGGAGTCATGCTCGGCCAGGCATGGGGAAGGCTCTGGTATGTCACTCTTCATGTATATGCACAAAGATATACATGCCAGGTGCTCCTTTATTATGTATTTGTAGAAGCTTCGGGAGCGGGTGAGATAGTGGAGGAGGAGGCAGCAGAGATGCTGGAAGTTGATCCTGGCGAAGGTGAGTGATGTCAGCCAGACTGGGAGCCAGATATGTTGGGAATAGTGACTCTATACAACTACTAACCAAATGTCACATGTTTCTCCAGGGACTTCTTCACAGCATAGCCAGGACCAAGGGCATCCTGTTGGCCCCAACCTGCCATCTGTCGGCCACCAACAAAGTAAGTAGCCATGCCATTATTCATATTTATGTGTTTTTAGCTAATAACACACACATAACTAAAGGCCAATGTATAGTTAACACTTTCATGTGGGCACTTCGTTAGCTTAAAGCGGACCCTAACTCGTATTAAGAGCCTAGCTAATAATTATCCCACACACTGTACATACAGATTGCGAACATTCCAAAACAGGCTACCGGCATCTACTGCATGTTAGGACCATTTAAACATCCAAGATGGGGCATATGGAATGCGCAATATTTACAGGCAGCATGGCATACAGATTTTAAAAAGTAAGGTGCTGCCATGCATTGTGGGACTGCTGACCTTTCCCTGAACCCAGCTATGCTCTGTATTACCAAAGCACAACTGTAACCTACTCCCCTGTACTTTATCCCACTCTCCTCTCCTCATTAAGTGTTATGCTTCTGAGTCCAGATGGCGGCGCAGTAATAAAAAATGCAACAAAATGTACTTTTATCTGGTGCAGAATCATTTGTGAATAGTTATTGATTTACATTAAATAATGTTGAAGGTCCGGTTTAAGGAGTTTCAATACTTACCAGTGGGAAATGCATTTACTTTATCCCTTAGAAGAATGACATATGTCATGCATTTACATGTATTTGATTAACACTAAATCTATTCCCAGCATACAAACCGGTCTGGTACTCCTATTTATGTTTATTTCTCTATTGGTTACAGGGATGATCCCAAAAACCTTGGCCGGAAAAAAAAAAACGAATCAAGGAGTTGGTGGCCGAGCTGCTGGCCATACAGGCGACGTTGGGGCCAACAGACGAAGAAGAGGAGGAGGATTAGTGCCCTTGGTCCTGGCTAATTTTGTAAAATAGTTTTAAAGTTGTTTTTATTGGACCTACTTTTATAGTTTAAAAAAAAAAAAAAATTTAACATTTTAAAAAGTTTTTAAAAAAGGCAAAGCACCACAACAAAAAAAAAATTATAATAAATAATCTTTTAAGCCTTTATAAATGTGTCATTTCTAATATGCGCCCAAAAAGACATTTACACAAACACGAAAATAGATGCTTAGAAACATATACACATATGTACATTATGTGGTTTGGGTAAGTTTTAGGGTCGTCCAAATGAAGAAGGATGCAAGCGCTAAGGGGTTTGGGTAAGTTTTAGGGTCCGAGAAATGAAGAAGGATGCAAGCGCTAAGGGGTTTGGGTAAGTTTTAGGGTCGTCAACATGAAGAAGGATGCAAGCGCTAAGGGGTTTGGGTAAGTTTTAGGGTCGTCCAAATGAAGAAGGATGCAAGCGCTAAGGGGTTTGGGTAAGTTTTAGGGTCGTCCAAATGAAGAAGGATGCAAGCGCTAAGGGGTTTGGGTAAGTTTTAGGGTCCAAGAAATGAAGAAGGATGCAAGCGCTAAGGGGTTTGGGTAAGTTTTAGGGTCCGAGAAATGAAGAAGGATGCAAGCGCTAAGGGGTTTGGGTAAGTTTTAGGGTCGTCAACATGAAGAAGGATGCAAGCGCTAAGGGGTTTGGGTAAGTTTTAGGGTCGTCAACATGAAGAAGGATGCAAGCGCTAAGGGGTTTGGGTAAGTTTTAGGGTCGTCCAAATGAAGAAGGATGCAAGCGCTAAGGGGTTTGGGTAAGTTTTAGGGTCGTCAACATGAAGAAGGATGCAAGCGCTAAGGGGTTTGGGTAAGTTTTAGGGTCCGAGAAATGAAGAAGGATGCAAGCGCTAAGGGGTTTGGGTAAGTTTTAGGTTCGTCAACATGAAGAAGGATGCAAGCGCTAAGGGGTTTGGGTAAGTTTTAGGGTCGTCAACATGAAGAAGGATGCAAGCGCTAAGGGGTTTGGGTAAGTTTTAGGGTCGTCCAAATGAAGAAGGATGCAAGCGCTAAGGGGTTTGGGTAAGTTTTAGGGTCGTCAACATGAAGAAGGATGCAAGCGATAAGGGGTTTGGGTAAGTTTTAGGGTCCGAGAAATGAAGAAGGATGCAAGCGCTAAGGGGTTTGGGTACGTTTTAGGGTCGTCAACATGAAGAAGGATGCAAGCGCTAAGGGGTTTGGGTAAGTTTTAGGGTCGTCAACATGAAGAAGGATGCAAGCGCTAAGGGGTTTGGGTAAGTTTTAGGGTCGTCAACATGAAGAAGGATGCAAGCGCTAAGGGGTTTGGGTAAGTTTTAGGGTCGTCCAAATGAAGAAGGATGCAAGCGCTAAGGGGTTTGGGTAAGTTTTAGGGTCGTCCAAATGAAGAAGGATGCAAGCGCTAAGGGGTTTGGGTAAGTTTTAGGGTGGTCAACATGAAGAAGGATGCAAGCGCTAAGGGGTTTGGGTAAGTTTTAGGGTCGTCAACATGAAGAAGGATGCAAGCGCTAAGGGGTTTGGGTAAGTTTTAGGGTCCGAGAAATGAAGAAGGATGCAAGCGCTAAGGGGTTTGGGTAAGTTTTAGGGTCGTCAACATGAAGAAGGATGCAAGCGCTAAGGGGTTTGGGTAAGTTTTAGGGTCCGAGAAATGAAGAAGGATGCAAGCGCTAAGGGGTTTGGGTAAGTTTTAGGGTCGTCAACATGAAGAAGGATGCAAGCGCTAAGGGGTTTGGGTAAGTTTTAGGGTCGTCAACATGAAGAAGAATGCAAGCGCTAAGGGGTTTGGGTAAGTTTTAGGGTCGTCAACATGAAGAAGGATGCAAGCGCTAAGGGGTTTGGGTAAGTTTTAGGGTCGTCCAAATGAAGAAGGATGCAAGCGCTAAGGGGTTTGGGAAAGTTTTAGGGTCGTCAACATGAAGAAGGATGCAAGCGCTAAGGGGTTTGGGTAAGTTTTATGGTTCCTAAAGGTAAGTGTTAGCCTGGCGCGAGGCAGTAGTGGTGACATTGGTAGTGTCAGATAGGGCACACATTGGTTTGTGGAGTGTAGCTTGGATCGCGCATGCGCAAGACCCTAGATACATACGAACGAACGAATATAAGAGGCCAAAAACCATTGAAAACCAGAGGCAAACGCAAGTAATTGGAAGAGGTGGACGATGGAAGTGGCCAAAAAAACAGGCTGCCGCCGCAACAAGTGATCACATCAACGTGTTTTTTACGATTGACAACTGACCGAGGCAAGTTCGGGAGATAACATACGAACGGACGTACATTTTAGGATAGAAACGTATTTGCTTATAGAATCACTCGCAAGTTCATACGAACGCACGAGCGGACGTGAAAAATAGGATGATCGGCACCCAAATCCAAGCTGTTACATGTTTCTTTGAATTGACCCTAATAGTCTTACTGCTGCCAGGTGCTCTCTGGTTTTTGGGGCATCCCATTCTGTGACTACACCAGCCTCTATTTAATACCATAACCATTTGCACTTATTCTAATAGAAATTAGGCCTGATAAAGACACTTTTGCTGTGCATAGTCTTACTGCTGCCAGGTGCTCTCTGGTTTTTGGGGCATCCCATTCTGTGACTACACCAGCCTCTATTTAATACCATAACCATTTGCACTTATTCTAATAGAAATTAGGCCTGATAAAGACACTTTTGCTGTGCATAGTCTTACTGCTGCCAGGTGCTCTCTGGTTTTTGGGGCATCCCATTCTGTGACTACACCAGCCTCTATTTAATACCATAACCATTTGCACGTATTCTAATAGAAATTAGGCCTGATAAAGACACTTTTGCTGTGCATAGTCTTAATGCTGCCAGGTGCTCTCTGGTTTTTGGGGCATCCCATTCTGTGACTACACCAGCCTCTATTTAATACCATAACCATTTGCACTTATTCTAATAGAAATTAGGCCTGATAAAGACACTTTTGCTGTGCATAGTCTTACTGCTGCCAGGTGCTCTCTGGTTTTTGGGGCATCCCATTCTGTGACTACACCAGCCTCTATTTAATACCATAACCATTTGCACTTATTCTAATAGAAATTAGGCCTGATAAAGACACTTTTGCTGTGCATAGTAGTACTGCTGCCAGGTGCACTGCTGGCTGTTGGGGCATCCCATTCTGTAACATAGCATACCCCTCTTTATTTACACTAAGCAGCTCTCTTATTTACACTAGGCAGGCCTGTTGGAGGCTGAGTGTTACTGCTCACTTTTGGTGTGCATTATATTCTGTTTCATATAGACCCACCGCTGCCTGGGGGTTCTTAAAATATCACCTACTACCACGCCAGTTAGACTATGTCGGGCAGACAAGTGCCTGGAAGTGAAAAGAGGAGTGGCAGAGGCCAAGATTCCGCAGGCAGAGCTCGCAGCAGACTGGGGGCCAGTAGCAGCAGGAGTCACGCTGAGAGACCTAATCTGCCAGTATCTGCTAGCGGTCGGGTCTCCACCAGTAACGCTTCTGCCGTGGTAGATTGGTTGACGCGCTCATCAACAACATCATCACAACTTACGTCTGAGACCCCCAGTCTAGGGTCGGTAGGTTCCTCTGACACAACCCTGAGTTGGCATGCCCCGAGAGCAGTCCCTGTCCTCCCATTGCCTCTGTCCTACGCCGTTCCCTCCCCCAGCGACGTATCCTATGCTTTGGGTTCAGCTCCACTCTTTAGTGAGGAGGACGATCAGATAGAGGACAGTCAGCAGCTACTGCCCAGCCAAGAAATGGAGGTGGCTTCTTTAGCTAGGCAGACAAATAGTGATGTGGACAGTGTCGTGGGCGCTGCGAGCGTTCCAGCGCCAGACACTGTTGACGAATCCACGAACATCAGTGACGTACAGCCACAACTCAGTGATAATGATGATGACGATGAAGCCGATCGCACTTGGGAGCCGGGTGATGAAGGGGCTTCATCGTCATCATCACGAGAAGAGGGGCGCAGGTTGCCCCGGAGTCAGCAGCTGAGGCAGCAAGGTGGTAGCAGTCAGCATGGGGGCACAATTCCAAAGGCTGGAGCCGGCCGGGGCCGGGGTAGAGCACCTGCTGTGCGGCAGTCTACCTTATCGGGAGGTAGTGGAGCAGGGGTTCCTGGAGTTGGCAACAGCAGCAGTGAATCAGTGAGGCCAGGGGGTGGGAAAAGTAGCTACTCGGCAGTGTGGCAGTTTTTCCTGAAGCATCCACAGGAGGGTAACATGGCCACATGCAAGATATGTAGGCAAAAGGTGAAGCGTGGCCAGGGTCCAAATGTTGGCACCACGGCCATGCGTCAACATATGATGCGTCACCATAAAGCGACCTGGGAGAACCGAGGCTCCCAAGGGGTGGTCCAGTCTGCTTCCTCACCAAGTGGCATGCCGCTCCCAATTTCTGCCAGCCAAGGCTCCAGCACCTCAGCCGAAGGCAGCTGTGCGTCATACCCATCCTCTGTCGCTCCTGATGCTCCTGCTCCTCCTCCTCCTCCAAGTCATGCATCCCGCCAGCAATCCATCAGTGAAGCCATGTCCAAGAGACAGCAGTATGCGCCCACTCATCCTACGGCGCAGAAGCTGAATGTGCTCCTGTCCAAGTTGCTGGTGCTGCAGTCGCTCCCTTTTCAGGTGGTGGACTCTGCACCTTTCAGAGAACTGATGGCTTGTGCCGAGCCAAGGTGGAGAGTCCCAAGCCGTCATTTCTTTGCCAAGAAGGCAGTACCAGCGCTGCACACTTTTGTTGAACAGAAGGTGGGCCAGCCCTTGAGCCTGTCGGTGTGTAGCAAAGTGCATGGCAGCGCCGACATCTGGAGCTGTAACTACGGTCAGGGACAGTACATGTCGTTTACGGCCCACTGGGTGAATGTGGTCCCTTTGCAGCAGCAACTTGGACAGGTCACGCCGCTTCGGCTTCCGCGCTCCCTGCCCGTTGGGCCTGTGACACCGTGCGTCTCGGCCTCCTCATCCTCTGCCATCTCCTCACCCTCCACTGTAGGCTCAAGTCTCAGTGCCCCTCTACCATGTGTGCAGGGCACGGAGGTGTCACGCAGTGCTTCACATGGTTTGTCTTGGCGAACGGAGTCACACAGGGGAGGAACTGCTTAAATGTATTCATCAGGAAATCCAAACATGGCTTACTCCAAGAAAACTTAAAATGGGAATCATGGTTACCGACAATGGGAAGAACATTTTGTCTGCGCTGCGCCAAGGAAGCCTGACCCATGCCCCCTGCATGGCTCACGTCTTCAATCTGGTTGTCAAGCGGTTTCTGAAGTGTTCCCCCTATCTGCAAGACATCCTAACAACTTCAAGGAAACTTTGCATGCACTTCAGCCACTCATACACCGCCAAACACACCCTTCTTGAGCTACAGCGTCAGAATGGTATCCCCCAACATAGTCTGATTTGCGATGTTTCCACCCATTGGAATTCCACCCTTCACATGTTGGACCGATTATATGAACAGAGAAAAGCCATCACGGATTTCCTGATGATCCAAGCAGATAGGGGGACTCCCCTGTGTAACTTCAATGTCAACCAGTGGCAGCTCATACGTGACACCTGCCGTTTGCTCAGGCCCTTTGAGGAAGCCACTTTATTTGTCAGTCAGCAGCATTACGGGATGATTGACGTGATTCCACTGCTTCATGTACTATAGCACATGTTGGAAACCATGGCTGGTCAGGGCACTGGAGACATGGCGTTTACATCTTACGGCCACATGAACCCCATTGGAGCTGAACTGGAGGAGGAGGAGGAAGAGGAGGAGGAGGAGTTGCCCAGCAAAACACAGTTTAGGCTTGGCGAAATGGCTGGTTTATCTAGTCAGCGGACAGGAGAGGAGGAGCAGGAGCAGCCAGAGGAGCTAGAGGTTTTTGAGGAAGGCGAGACAGAGGACCCGGGCACACCGTGGCAGTATGCAGTGGAGATGGAGACAGGTAGTCCATCCGAGTCACTTGCGCAAATGGCAGGAAGCATGCTCACGTGCTTGCGTAGTGACCCCAGAATTGTTTCCATCTGTCGGCGGGATGACTTCTGGCTGTCCACCTTATTGGACCCTCGCTTCCGGCACAAATTGGGGGCATTTTTTAAACCCACCGAGAGGGAGGACAAACTGAACTACTACAAAGACATTCTACGTAGGCAGTTGGCCGATGCCTATCTGCGCCATGGTCCATACTCTCGCAGGTCTGACTCGAGAGGACCTCTGCGCTCACCTTCCACTGCCATGGCCGCTGGGGGGGTTGGCAGGAGCAGCAGCAGCAGCTCCATCAGCAGCAGCCTCAGTCTACAGTCGCTAATGAGTAGCTTTCTACACCCGCATAGTGAGGCTACTCATGAGCAGCAGGAAGACCTGGAGCAGGACCTGAACCAGCAGGTCATGTCATACTTTGACATGACCATGCCAACACACCTTGAGGATCCGCTGGACTTCTGGGCAGCCAAACTTAATTTGTGGCCGCAACTAGCAGAGTTTGCCCTGGAAAAGCTGTCCTGCCCGGCAAGTAGCGTGCCATCTGAGCGGGTGTTTAGTGCGGCGGGGGCCATAGTTACGGCGAGGAGAACTCGTCTGTCAACTAAAAATGTGGAGAGACTCACCTTTGTCAAAATGAATCAGGGATGGATCAGCCAGGATCTCCACCCACCAATGCCTGATGCATGCGACTAGATTTAGCATGGTGCCACATTTTACACTTTCCAAATGGTGCAAAACATATTTATGTCTTTAGGCCAATTTTTGGGCTCCTGCTGATGCCAACTCCAGGGTGTGAATCATCCAATTTTGGGGCTCCTGAAGCCAACCCCAGTGTCTCTTTAAAGAAATGTTTGGGCTCCTGCTGCTGCTGCCAACTCCAGTGTGTGATTCATCCAATTTTTGGGCTCCTGAAGCCAACCCCAGGGTCTCTTTAAAGTAATATTTGGGCTCCTGCTGCTGCTGCTGCCGACTCCAGGGTGGGAATCATCCAATTTTTGGGCTCCTGAAGCCAACTCCAGTGTCTCTTTAAAGTAATGTTTTGGCTCCTGCTGCTGCTGCCAACTCCAGGGTGTGATTCATCCAATTTTTGGGCTCCTGAAGCCAACCCCAGGGTCTCTTTAAAGTAATATTTGGGCTCCTGCTGCTGCTGATGCCAACTCCAGGGTGTGATTCATCCAATTTTTGGGCTCCTGAAGCCAAACCCCAGTGTCTCTTTAAAGTTATGTTTGGGCTGCTGCTGCCAACTCCAGGGTGTGATTCATCCAATTTTTGGGCTACTGAAGCCAACCCCAGTGTCTCTTTAAAGTAATATTTGGGCTCCTGCTGCTGCTGCTGCCAACTCCAGGGTGTGAATCATCCAATTTTTGGGCTCCTGAAGCCAACCCCAGGGTCTCTTTAAAGTAATATTTGGGCTCCTGCTGCTGCTGCTGCCAACTCCAGGGTGTGAATCATCCAATTTTTTGGCTCCTGAAGCCAACCCCAGTGTCTCTTTAAAGTAATGTTTGGGCTCCTGCTGCTGCTGCTGCTGCTGCCAACTCCAGGGTGTGATTCATCCAATTTTTGGGCTCCTGAAGCCAACCCCAGTGTCTCTTTAAAGTAATGTTTGGGCTGCAGCTGCTGCCAACTCCAGGGTGTGATTCATCCAATTTTTGGGCTCCTGAAGCCAACCCCAGTGTCTCTTTAAAGTAATGTTTGGGCTCCTGTTGCTGCTGCTGCTGCTGCCAACTCCTGCCAACTCCAGGGTGTGAATCATCCAATTTTTGGGCTCCTGAAGCCAACCCCAGTGTCTCTTTAAAGTAATGTTTGGGCTCCTGTTGCTGCTCCTGCTGCTGCCAACTCCTGCCAACTCCAGGGTGTGATTCATCCAATTTTTGGGCTCCTGAAGCCAACCCCAGGGTCTCTTTAAAGTAATATTTGGGTTCCTGCTGCTGCTGCTGCCAACTCCAGGATGTGATTCATCCAATTTTTGGGCTACTGAAGCCAACCCCAGTGTCTCTTTAAAGTAATGTTTGGGCTCCTGCTGCTGCTGCCAACTCCAGGGTGTGATTCATCCAATTTTTGGGCTCCTGAAGCCAACCCCAGGGTCTCTTTAAAGTAATATTTGGGCTCCTGCTGCTGCTGCTGCTGCCAACTCCAGGGTGTGAATCATCCAATTTTGGGGCTCCTGAAGCCAACCCCAGTGTCTCTTTAAAGAAATGTTTGGGCTCCTGCTGCTGCTGCCAACTCCAGGGTGTGATTCATCCAATTTTTGGGCTCCTGAAGCCAACCCCAGTGTCTCTTTAAAGTATTGTTTGGGCTGCTGCTGCTGCCAACTCCAGGGTGTGATTCATCCAATTTTTGGGCTCCTGAAGCCAACCCCAGTGTCTCTTTAAAGTAATGTTTGGGCTCCTGTTGCTGCTGCTGCTGCTGCCAACTCCTGCCAACTCCAGGGTGTGAATCATCCAATTTTTGGGCTCCTGAAGCCAACCCCAGTGTCTCTTTAAAGTAATGTTTGGGCTCCTGCTGCTGCCAACTCCAGGGTGTGAATCATCCAATTTTTGGGCTCCTGAAGCCAACCCCAGTGTCTCTTTAAAGTAATGTTCGGGCTGCTGCTGCTGCTGCCAACTCCAGGGTGTGATTCATCCAATTTTTGGGCTCCTGCTGCTGCCACCTCCAGTGTCTCTTTAAAGCAATGTTTGGGCTCCTGCCCCTCATAGTGATGCCACTTCAACTCTCTGCAATTGTGCCGCTCTGCGATTCTATTAGCGATGCCTCTGATCTGCATGTGATATTTATTCAAAGTATTATTTAACTAACCCAGCAGGCATCCCATGCGTGTTACAGCAAGGCAGAATGGTTTACAACCCTATTGAGGCTCTAGGAGGCTCAGAAATAGCAGTTTTTAATAGCGATTCGTCGCGAATAAATTTGGGTCGAAACAATTTTTGTCGGAAAATTCGGCGAATCAGTCGAATCAAATTTTTCAAAAGTTCGCTCATCTCTAGTTCCAACTGTGGTTGACCCAAGTCTGCTAACAGTTGTCTTAGCCATATATCTTCTTGACTTGCCTGCTCTACTGCAACGTATTCTGCTTTGGTATATAAGAGTGTAACAGAGAGCTGCTTTCTACTAGTTCAACTAATAGCACCTTCTCATTGAAGAAACAAGTAGCCACTGGTAGATTTTCTGTCACTTGTGCCTCAGACCTAGCCTTCATCCACATATCCTGTCAGGATGCTTTCTTCACTTGCTGGTAATTTTAGCTTGTAGTGTAAAGTCTCTTAAGTGAATGACTCCCTTTACAGCATTCCAATCCATTTCGCAGAGCGGCACAATTGCAGAGAGTTGAAGTGGCATCACTATGAGGGGCAGGAGCCCAAACATTGCTTTAAAGAGACACTGGAGTTGGCAGCAGCAGGAGCCCAAAAATTGGATGAATCACACCCTGGAGTTGCAAGCAACAGCAGGAGCCCAAACATTGGCTGAAAGAGACACTGGAGTTGGCAGCAGCAGGAGCCCAAAAATTGGATGAATCACACCCTGGAGTTGCAAGCAGCAGGAGCCCAAACATTACTTTAAAGAGACACTGGAGTTGGCTTCAGGAGCCCAAAAATTGGATGATTCACACCCTGGAGTTGGCAGCAGCAGCAGCAGGAGCCCAAATATTACTTTAAAGAGACACTGGAGTTGGCTTCAGGAGCCCAAAAATTGGATGAATCACACCCTGGAGTTGGCAGCAGCAGCAACAGCAGGAGCCCAAATATTACTTTAAAGAGACACTGGGGTTGGCTTCAGGAGCCCAAAAACTGGATGAATCACACCCTGGAGTTGGCAGCAGCAGGAGCCCAAATATTACTTTAAAGAGACACTGGAGTTGGCTTCAGGAGCCCAAAAATTGGATGAATCACACCCTGGAGTTGGCAGCAGCAGCAGCAGGAGCCCAAACATTACTTTAAAGAGACACTGGAGTTGGCTTCAGGAGCCCAAAAATTGGATGAATCACACCCTGGAGTTGGCAGCAGCAGCAGGAGCCCAAATATTACTTTAAAGAGACACTGGGGTTGGCTTCAGGAGCCCAAAAACTGGATGAATCACACCCTGGAGTTGGCAGCAGCAGCAGCAGGAGCCCAAATATTACTTTAAAGAGACACTGGAGTTGGCCTCAGGAGCCCAAAAATTGGATGAATCACACCCTGGAGTTGTTGGCAGCAGCAGCAGGAGTCCAAACATTACTTTAAAGAGACACTGGAGTTGGCTTCAGGAGCCCAAAAATTGGATGAATCACACCCTGGAGGTGGCAGCAGCAGCAGGAGCCCAAATATTACTTTAAAGAGACACTGGGGTTGGCTTCAGGAGCCCAAAAATTGGATGAATCACACCCTGGAGTTGGCAGCAGCAGCAGGAGCCCAAATATTACTTTAAAGAGACACTGGGGTTGGCTTCAGGAGCCCAAAAATTGGATGAATCACACCCTGTGGAGAATCATGTGGAGAAAAAGTAGCTTAGTAATATCTACATAAAATTATGAATAAACAAATGCAAAAGTATTGCCAAAGTGAAGTTTTGTTTGAGGGTGTGTTTCCACCTTTTAATTAAATCAGAAACAACAAGGTATCATTGCCTCTAACTAATTAGCCCTTAAAAATTCTTGGAATTTTTAATCTGGAATCATGTCTGATCCGTCTTATCCGAAGAATATTAATAAAAAGTAAGAGTAACGTAAAGGATTTTTTATCAATACTTACTTGTGGTCCGATGCGGAGGAATGTCTGTAACTGGAGAGCAGCGCCTTAAATCTGTTTTGCACGATCCATCTTTCTTTAGTGTTGTTCTGGCCCCGTCATCTATCTACTGGAATACATCAGGCATTGTTGGGAGGAAAGCTTGGCTGATCCATGCGCCATTCATTTCCACGCAGGGCAGTCTCTGGGAAAAAAAAAGTATGTATAAACCAGGGTCTTTTTCATATAAAAACAAATGGTTATTTTTGCTTTTAAACCATATGTTCCACAGCTTTACCAGTCATTGTGTCATCCAATGAAGCAACTTTGTCTGGAAGTGCTGCAAAAGTAGTCCACTGCATCACAAGTGGCATCTGACACCCCCAGTCAACTGTCTGTTGTCTGTCTGTTATGCTTTGGGTTCAGCTCCACTATCCATTGATGAAGATCTGATAATCATAAAATTCAGCAGCTACTGCCCAGCCAAGAAGTGGAGGAGACACTCGCCTCTTCTTCCACTAGCCGGCAATTAGTGATGAGGAGAGTGTTGTGGGAGGAGGTGTTGCAAGCCGAGGTAGTGGAAGAGGGTCCCTGGAGTCTGCGGTGGTGGCGGCGGCAGCAGCAGCAGCAGTGAATTATTGGGGACTGTTGATAGGAAAAATCAGCTACTCAGCGATGTGTCAGTTTTTCATGTTGCATCCACAATCCTGTGGAGAAAAAGTAGGCTAGTTAGTATATATACATAAAATTATGAATAGACAAATGCAATAGTATTGCCAAAGTGAAGTTTTGTTTGAGGCTGTGTTTCCACCTTGTAATTAAATCAGAAACAACTAGGTATCATTGCCTCTGAATAATTAGCCCTCAAAAATTCTTGGAATTTTTAATCTTGATGTCTGAGGGATTTCTCCTCTCAGACAGCGTCACCATAAGTCCAGCCTGCTGCATTACCCAGTGGTGGACCTTTCAGAGAACTGATGGCTTGAGCCGAGCCGAGGTGGAGAGTCCCATGGCATGGTTGTTGAACAGAAGGTGGGCCAGTCCTTTAGCCTGTCAGTGTGTACCAAAGTGCACAGTGTTGTCTACGTCTGGAGCTGTAACTATGGACTCATGGTGGACAATATATATCCTTTTAGGCCCCCTTGGTGATTGTGGTTTCACGCTGTTCTTCACATGGTTTTCCTTGACCAACAGAGTCACACATGGGAGGAACTACTAAAAATGAGAACTCAATCCATGAAAGCATTGCTTAATCCACGAAAACTGCAAATTTGGACCCATGGTGACTGACACTTGGAAGAACATCTTGTTTGCGCTGCGACAAGGAAGCCAGAATCATGCGTCCTGACATGGCACACGTGTTCAGTCTAGTTGTCAAGCTTTTTCTGAAGTCTTGCCCCCATCTGAAAGACATCCGAACAACAGGAAAGAAAGTTAGCATGCACTTCTGGCACTCCTACACCACCAAGCACAACCTTATTGAGCCTCAGCGTCAGAACGATGTACCCCAACATAGTCTGATTTGCGATGTTTCCAACCGTTGGAATTCCACCCTCCATATGCAGGATCCACTATAGCAGTGGTCCCCAACCCTGTCCTCAAGGCCCACCAACAGGCCAGGTTTTGCAGATCTCCACAAAGATGCACAGGTGGAGTAATTAGTGCAGCTGCAGAGCAATAGAGCTGGCTATTTGGAGATCCAAAAAACATGACATGTTGGTGGGCCTTGAGGACAAGGTTGAGGACCACTGCACTATAGGAACAGAGAAAAGCCATCACGGATTTCTGGATGATCCAAACGGATAGGGGGACACCCCTGTGTAAATTCAATGTAAACCATTGGCAGCTCATATGTGACACCGACCGTTTGCTCAGGCCCTTTGAGGAAGCTACTTTATTAGTCAGTTGCCAGGAATATGAGATGAACGATGAGATTCCACTGCTTCATGTACTACAAGACATGTTGGAAACCATGGCTGGTCAGGGCACTGGAGACATGGCACATACATTTCACAGCCTCATGAAGCCTGTGGGGGCTGAAGTGGAGGAGGAGGAGGGGGTGGAGCACAGCAAACCACAGTTTAGGTTTCACAAAACGACCATTTTATCTAGTCATCTGACAAGAGAGGAGGAGCAGGAGCAGCCACAGAAGCTAGAGGGTTGTGAGGAAGGCGAGACAGAGGACCCAGACACACCGTGGCAGTTTACAGTGGAGATGGAGACAGGTAGTCCCTCCGAGTCACTTGCACAAATGGCACGATGCATGCTCACATGCTTGCGTACTAGTGAGCGCAGAATTGTCTCCATTTGTCAGCGGGAAGACTTCTGGCTCTCCAACTTATTGGACCCTCGCTTCCGGCACAAAATGGGGGCATTTTTTACGCCCACTGAGAGGGAGGAAAAACTGACCTACTACAGAGACATCCCACGTAGTCAGTTGGGCGATGTCTATCTGTGCCATGGCCCATACTCCTGCAGGTCTGACTCGGGGGGACCTCTGCGATCACCTTCTACTGCCATGGCTGCTGGGGGGGTGGAAGGAGCAGCAGCAGCAGCAGCTCCATCAGCAGCAGCCTCAGTCTTCAGTCGCTAGTGAGTAGCTTTCTACACCCGCATAGTGAGTCTACTCATGAGCAGCAGGAAGACCTGGAGCTGGACCTCAAACAGCAGGTCATGTCATACCTTGACATGACCATGCCAACACACCTTCAGGATCCACTGGATTTGCTGGGAAGCCAAACTTGACTTGTGTCCGCAACTAGCAGAGTTTGCCCTGGAAAAGCTGTACTGGCCAGACAGTAGTTGATTTAGATGGCAACTGGGCTGCTCTATATAATGAAGCAAAATGGCAAATTTACCTCAAAATATAAGCTATTGCCCCTCAGATTTACACAGGGCCTGCTCCATATAATGGTGCAAAACCATGAATTTACCTCATAATATAAACTATTGCCCCTCAGATTTACACAGGGGCTGCTCTATATTATGCTGCAAAATGGCAAATTTACCTCACAATATAAGCTATTGCCCCTCAGATTTACACAGGGCCTGCTCTATATAATGAAGCAAAATGGCAAATTTACCTCACTATATAAGCTAATGCCCCTCAGATTTACACAGGGGCTGCTCCATATAATGGTGCAAAACCATGAATTTACCTTATAATATAAACTATTGCCCCTCAGATTTACAGAGGGGGTGCTCTATATAATGCAGCAAAATGGCAAATTTACCTCACTATATAAGCTATTACAGCTCTATATAAATAAAAATAAATAAATAAAAAAAGGGCCTGTAGAAGCTTATTTAGTATAACAGATAGGGTGACATGTGCTGGTTTGGGATGCCCATATGGGCTAGTGTTTTGGCAGCAGTACAAAAACCAATGCAAAATGCAATAGCTTAATAAAGCTGATGCTGATCAACGCTTATTTAGTATAACAGATGGGGTGCAACATGCAGGTTTGGGATGCCCTGCGGCCTGGTGTATTTAAAGCAGACCAAAACCAATTCAAAATGCAATAACTTAATAAAGCTGAGGCTGTAGATGCTTATTTAGTATAAACAGGTAGGGTGCAAGGTGCAGCTTTGGGGTGCCCTGCGGCCTGGTTAAATGAAAGCAGTCAAAAAGGAAGTGCAAACTGAAGTAGCTTAATGAAGCTGATGCTGATTAACGCTTATGTTGTATACCAGATAGGGTGCAAGGTGCAGCTTTGGGGTGCCCTGCGGCCTGGTTTATTAAAAGCAGTCAAAAACAAGTGCAAACTGAAGTAGCTTAATAAAGCAGCTGATGCTGATCAACGCTTATGTTGTATAACAGATAGGGTTAAAATAGCATGTGCCTTGGGATGCCCGTGTGGCCTGGTATATTTTAAGCTGAACAAAAAGTAACAATAATCCAAGTATGAGAAATAATTTTGACCTTCTTTACAGCGCCATACTTTGAAAAAAATCCTTAATTTCATGCCGATCAATCCAAAGGTCAATGCCCCCAACAAAAATAGTGTTCGGCATAAGTTTTCCTTCTGGAAGGATGTAACCTTTAGTTTACATGGTTGGGGTAGGTTATCTTACAAATTGGGATACCCCAGGCAGCAGTGTCATTGAAAGAGACAGATTGTAATGCAGGCCATACGCAAGCAGAGAAACTCAGGCTGCAACAGGCCTCTTTAGTTTACATGGTTGGGGTAGGTTATCTTACAAATTGGGATACCCCACTGTATATGAAATGAATATAATGCACACCCAAAAGTGGACAATCAGCATCCAAGAGGCCTGCTTAGTTTAAATAAGAGAGCTGCTTAGCTTAAATAAGAGAGCTGCTTAGTGAAAATAAGAGGCCTGCTTAGTTTAAATAAGAGAGCTGCTTAGTGTAAATAAGAGAGGTAGGTTATGTTATGTTACAGAATGGGATGCCCACAGCAGACTTGAGATCAGTATATATGCACACAGCAAAAGTGTGTAAGCAGGCTGAAACAAGCCAAAATACTTTAAATAACTGTGCAGCTTACAGTGAATGCAGAGGCTAATGGTATGTTACAGAATGGGATGCCCCAAAGCAGACTTGAGATCAGTATATATGCACACAGCAACAGTGTGTAAGCAGGCTGAAACAAGCCAAATTACTTTAAATAACTGTGCAGCTTACAGTGAATGCAGAGGCTAATGGTATGTTACAGAATGGGATGCCCCAAAGCAGACTTGAGATCAGTATATATGCACACAGCAACAGTGTGTAAGCAGGCTCATACAGGCCAAATTACTTTAAATAACTGTGCAGCTTACAGTAAATGCAGAGGCTAATGGTATGTCACAGAATGGGATGCCCCAACAGCCAGCAGTGCACCTGGCAGCAGTACTACTATGCACAGCAAAAGTGTCTTTATCGGGCCAAATTTCTATTAGAATAAGTGCAAATGGTTATAGTATTAAATAGAGGCTGGTGTAGTCACAGAATGGGATGCCCCAACAGTCAGCAGTGCACCTGGCAGCAGTACTACTATGCACAGCAAAAGTGTCTTTATCGGGCCAAATTTCTATTAGAATAAGTGCAAATGGTTATAGTATTAAATAGAGGCTGGTGTAGTCACAGAATGGGATGCCCCAACAGTCAGCAGTGCACCTGGCAGCAGTACTACTATGCACAGCAAAAGTGTCTTTATCAGGCCAAATTTCTATTAGAATAAGTGCAAATGGTTATGGTATTAAATAGAGGCTTGTGTAGTCACAGAATGGGATACCCCAACAGCCAGCAGTGCACCTGGCAGCAGTACTACTATGCACAGCAAAAGTGTGTTTATCAGGCCAAATTTCTATTAGAATAAGTGCAAAGGGTTATAGCAGTAAATAGAGGCTGGTGTAGTCACAGAATGGGATACCCCAACAGCCAGCAGTGCACCTGGCAGCAGTACTACTATGCACAACAAAAGTGTGTTTATCAGGCCAAATTTCTATTAGAATAAGTGCAAATGGTTATGGTATTAAATAGAGGCTTGTGTAGTCACATAATGGGATGCCCCAACAGTCAGCAGTGCACCTGGCAGCAGTACTACTATGCACAGCAAAAGTGTCTTTATCAGGCCAAATTTCTATTAGAATAAGTGCAAAGGGTTATAGCAGTAAATAGAGGCTGGTGTAGTCACAGAATGGGATGCCCCAACAGGCAGGAGTGCACCTGTGAGCAGTAATACTATGCACAGCAAAAGTGTGTTTATCAGGCCAAATTTCTATTAAAATAAGTGCAAAGGGTTATAGCAGTAAATAGAGGCTGGTGTAGTCACAGAATGGGATGCCCCAACAGGAGTGCACCTGTGAGCAGTAATACTATGCACAGCAAGTGTGTTTATCAGGCCAAATTTCTATTAGAATAAGTGCAAAGGGTTATAGCAGTAAATAGAGGCTGGTGTAGTCACAGAATGGGATGCCCCAACAGGAGTGCACCTGTGAGCAGTAATACTATGCACAGCAAAAGTGTGTTTATCAGGCCAAATTTCTATTAGAATAAGTGCAAAGGGTTATAGCAGTAAATAGAGGCTGGTGTAGTCACAGAATGGGATGCCCCAACAGGCAGGAGTGCACCTGTGAGCAGTAATACTATGCACAGCAAAAGTGTGTTTATCAGGCCAAATTTCTTTTACAATGATTTTTATTGTTTATAGAAAAGCGGTAGTAGACAATACAGCAGTAAATAGAGGCTGGTGTAGTCACAGAATGGGATGCCCCAACAGGAGTGCACCTGTGAGCACTAATACTATGCACAGCAAGTGTGTTTATCAGGCCAAATTTCTATTAGAATAAGTGCAAAGGGTTATAGCAGTAAATAGAGGCTGGTGTAGTCACAGAATGGGATGCCCCAACAGGAGTGCACCTGTGAGCAGTAATACTATGCACAGCAAAAGTGTGTTTATCAGGCCAAATTTCTATTAGAATAAGTGCAAAGGGTTATAGCAGTAAATAGAGGCTGGTGTAGTCACAGAATGGGATGCCCCAACAGGCAGGAGTGCACCTGTGAGCAGTAATACTATGCACAGCAAAAGTGTGTTTATCAGGCCAAATTTCTATTAGAATAAGTGCAAAGGGTTATAGCAGTAAATAGAGGCTGGTGTAGTCACAGAATGGGATGCCCCAACAGGAGTGCACCTGTGAGCAGTAATACTATGCACAGCAAGTGTGTTTATCAGGCCAAATTTCTATTAGAATAAGTGCAAAGGGTTATAGCAGTAAATAGAGGCTGGTGTAGTCACAGAATGGGATGCCCCAACAGGAGTGCACCTGTGAGCAGTAATACTATGCACAGCAAAAGTGTGTTTATCAGGCCAAATTTCTATTAGAATAAGTGCAAAGGGTTATAGCAGTAAATAGAGGCTGGTGTAGTCACAGAATGGGATGCCCCAACAGGCAGGAGTGCACCTGTGAGCAGTAATACTATGCACAGCAAAAGTGTGTTTATCAGGCCAAATTTCTTTTACAATGATTTTTATTGTTTATAGAAAAGCGGTAGTAGACAATACAAAATTTGGGTAAAGACATTCTGTGGACTTCATCAGCAACAGCATATACAAATAAAATGACAAAACCAGCATTTATAAAAAGTTCACATTACATAGTCCAAGGAGAAAAAGAGTGCAAAATGCAAAAAGTTACAAATAAACATAAGGTAACAAGTGGTTATTGTAAGAAGCAGTTATCATCATTTTGTCAATAACGAGGCATAACCTCTAACTTTATATATGCCATTACACGAGAGCCGAACAGCAAGAACAGAAGAAGGGGTGAGGGAAAGGAGAACCCGCTAACACGAAACAAAGGGAAAAGGGAAGAGAAGGGAGTGATCAAGGGGTGATATATTAGGAAGAAAGAGAGGGGGGGAGGATAATAGGGAGCTGGGGGGGGGGGAGGGGGGAGCCCAACCAACAGTTCCCGCCCATATCATGGTTCCTAGGCGTCCCCAACTTTTCTACTCACTCCAATGAAGTCTATCCATGGGGACCATATTTCACTAAAGCGGTCAAAGTCGTCATGGGCTATTGCCGTCAGTTTTTCCATTAACATAATATCAGAAATTTTAGTAATCACCATCTGCCAGGGTAAGTGTCTACTCCTCCAATTCCTAGCTATTATTAGTCTTGCTGCTGAGAAAATATGTAAAGCTAATTTCCATTGGATAAATCTAAAATTGTTTGTCTTATAAGAGAGGAGAGCTTCCCATGCGCTAGGGGAGTAAGTGCCTGTAAAGAGCGTAGACAGGAGGTTGTATACATCACTCCACAACTTGTAGGCATGAGGGCAGTTCCACCATATGTGGTGCATAGTCCCTTCCTCTTGACATCCCCTATAACACATGGGAGAGGTATTTACATCGAACTTGTGTATTCTAGCAGGGGTGAGGTACCATCTAAACAGGACCTTGAATGAGTTCTCCTGAATGAGCGTGTTGTAGGACACCTTTCCTGCTGATTTCCATATGTTTGGCCAGGTTTGCTCATCCCCTATTCTCCCTAAATCATCTTCCCACCTAGTTTTATATAAGTGTGAGTTTGTTCCTTCCGGTTTGACCAGGGATGCGTAGAGTTTTGAAATTGCTCCTCTCGCCAGTGGGTCATATAGGCATCTCTGTTCAAAGTCCGAAGGTTTACTAAAGTGGTCCAGGTCCCGAATCAATGATTTGACAAAATGATCCAGTTGTAGTGCCCTAAATTTTTCAACAGGGGGCGCTATGATTCTATTAGTTAGTGAGAATGGGGATTCCCCTTTCCAACCTGCGAGCAGGTCTTGTATTGTACGATATCCTTGTTCCTCCCACCACTTAAACCTCTGTCTTGACTCTAATCCCGGGGGAAACAACTGGTTTCCCAGGAAAGGAGCAGCCGGCACATGTGACGAACACCACCCCCTGAGCCTCGCATTCCTGTCCCAGATATCCAGAGCTGGGCCTATGTTCTGTACCAGGGTCTCTGGTCTAAGTTTCTTTGGAGTCCAAATAATTGATGCCACAGAAATTGGAGCACAGCTCTTAGACATCATCTGCACCCAACCAGGTATATTTGTTGTAGCATGCAAAGGGAGCAGTGCCGCCAGCTGCGCCGCCATATAATATTTATATAGGTTTGGAACGCCCAAGCCTCCATCTTCCTTTCTACAGTATAGTGTTCCCCTAGCGATCCGTGGTCTAATCGTCCCCCAGATGTATTTGTTAAGCTTTTGTTGTAGTGGCTGGAGGGCGTTTTTAGTTATCTTTATAGGAAGGACTCTAAAAAAATATAGCAACTTAGGCAGGATAGTCATCTTTGCCGCTGCTAGGCGCCCCAGCCATGAGAGATTTACTTGACGCCAAGTGGACAGAAGGGTGCTCAATTGGTTAAATAGACCTGGGTAGTTTGCTTTATACAGCGTTGCAACAGATGTGGTTAATGTGACTCCTAGGTATGGGAGCCTCTTGACCCAAAGCCAGGGAAAGTTGCCCCTTAATAGAGTATTGGTCTGTTGTGTTAAAGAGAGTCCCATGGCCAGTGACTTACTAGCATTAATTCTAAGGCCTGACATATTGCCAAAAACCTCCAACTCCGAGGTCAGGTTAGGTGCCGTTATATGGGGAGAAGAGATAGTGAGCAACATGTCATCTGCAAACATGGATAATTTGTGTTCCTCCTTTCCATAGGGAATTCCCCTTATCGCCTGATTGTGCCTAATGTTGGATGCTAGCGGCTCTAGGGCTAGTATGAACAGTATTGGGGACAAAGGGCACCCCTGACGCGTGCCTCTATTGATGGAGAAGGAGGCTGATTCAAACCCAGAGTATTTCACTTTAGCTGTTGGTGAATGATACATAGCGCTAACCCAAGACTTGAGGCCTTGTCTAAAGCCCCATCTATCCAGGGCTTGCATCAGGTAGTCCCAGGAGAGGCAGTCAAAAGCTTTTTCCATGTCCAGGGACAACAGCATAGCATCTGGTTGTGTGGACCTAGCCTTTTCTATAAGCTGTGTTATGCGTCTTACCCCATCTGAAGACTGCCTCCCTGGGACAAACCCTACCTGATCGGAGTGTATTAGGGAATTAAGAGATGTATTGATTCTGGCAGCAATAATTTTCCCCAAGATTTTTAGATCTAGATTTAGCAGAGAGATAGGGCGGTAATTCTGCCAAGCTAAGGGGTCTTTCCCTGGCTTTGGGATCATAACAATGGCAGCAGACAAGGACTCCGGATCAAAGTGGCTACCTCCTTTAATGCTATTATACATTGTTGTGAGGTGAGGGGCAATCACATCTGTTAGTTTTTTATAGAAAGTTGCTGTATAGCCATCAGGTCCGGGCCTCTTATTAGGTTTGAGAGAAGCTATTGCCTGTTTCACCTCCTGTACCGTTATATCTGCGTCTACATATTCAGCCCAGTCAGAGTCCAGCTGGGGTAGAATAGCATTATCAAGGTATTTCTTCATAGCCCCCCTATCTGATCCCTTGTGCGTCTCATATAATTTTGCTAGGCCTTGTCTGAATTCTTCTAGGATCTTGCAGGGGTTACTAGTGACCTGCCCGTCTTTTACCCTTAATTTAATGGATGGGTGGGATTTCGCCTGGCATCGTAGCTGTGATGCCAGAAGAGTATTAGGTTTATTTGCCAGGGTGTAGTATCTTTGGGCAGACCATTTATATCTACACTCAGCCTCCTGCATCTGGAGCGAGTTAAGCTCCACTCTGGCCTTCTCTAGTCTCCGCCTGTTAACTACACTGCCCGTGGTTTTGAATGCCTGGGATGCTGCTAAATATTCCCTTTCCAGTGTGTTCATAAGCTGAGCTTTTTCCCTTTTAGTCCTGGCCGCTCTGGAGATAAAGTGTCCCCGCATCACAGCTTTGAATGCTCCCCAGAGAACCGACGGCGACTGGACAGAATTGACATTTGTGCGAAAAAAGAGCTCCGCTTCCTTCACAGTCTCTAGCACCTTCTCCTTGGAGGCTAGGTGAGCATCATTAAGCATCCAGGCGGAGGGGCCGGGCTTAATTACCAATGACCTGCAAGTGACACTAAGTAGGTCATGGTCTGACCATGGTACTTGGTGGATATGAGCGCGAGAGATACTAGGAAGGAAGTTTTTGTGAGTAAAAAAATGATCAATCCTGGTATGTAGGCCATGAGGGGCTGAGTAGTGTGTGTAGTCTCTCTGAAATGGATGCATATCCCTCCAGACATCCACCAGTCCCGCCTCAGAAATTAGAGATTGGAACTGGTGGGCATCTTTTCTATGCTGTGCTGTTGGCGGGGCAGATCTATCCAAGACGGGGTCTAGTGTGAGATTTGAGTCACCTCCTACAAGTATTGTCCCTTTCTTATGTTTGACTAGGAGGTTGCATAGTTTATTCAAGAAATCATTCTGGCCTGAGTTTGGCGCATAATAGTTTAAGAGTGTGACTTCTGTGTCTTGCAACGTACCCTGGAGCAACAGGAACCTGCCTGCAGGATCTGAAATTTGCTTGGCACATTTAAATTGAGTTCGGGAATGGAAAGCAATAAATACTCCCCTCTGCTTTGTTTTGGCCCTAGCGTGGTAAACCAGTGGATACTTAGGATTTAGGATTTTGGGGGTTGAGGAGACAGAAAAGTGGGATTCCTGAGCATAGACTATGTCTGCGTGTGTGGAGCTAAAGTATCTAAAAACCCTGGATCTTTTATTCGGGGAGTTTAGTCCCTGCACATTAACCGAAACAACTTTAAGCACCATTGACTAGATGTATCGTGCTATATGGTACATACCTCCAGGTTGTAGTATGGCTGGGCGCCACCCCCCCCCAGGGAAGGCTATAGGAAGGGAAAGATGGTTGGGTTTGGGGGTTGGTAGAGGCTGAGGAAGGTCTAGTAGGGCTAAGAAGTAAAACAAAAGTTTGGGTGAGAGAAAAAACATCAAGATCACAGACATTCAGACATAAAGCAAAACAATGTACTATAGTATAAACACATAACTCCATTATTGTGACTCTTGTCACTAGTGTCACCTCACCAGAGGGTGTTTCCCGCTGGAGAGGGGTCAGACCGCTTGCTTAGCTCTCGGGAGCCAAGAAATAGACTCACAGCCTCCTGCAATAATCCATAGGAAATAAAGGCATTTTAGCTACCCCCCACTCTGTGGATTGCTTGACGCCCTTAGGTCAACAAACATTGTCAAAAATTCCCCATGTAATGAGGCGAAGTGGTGACTAACATAACTTAACAACTATACCCATCGAATCACCAAGCCCAAAATAGGACTAGGCGATCGAGGGGGGTCATGACAGGTGGTCAGGTGCACCAAGAGGCTCCCCTGACACCTGTCAGGCATGCATAGTGAAAAAAGAGATGACTAGTTGTCACTTAGCAAACAATCAATATTAGAGAATCCCACATAGTGGGTGGAAGGGTAATCAACATCACTTAACGACTATTCCCATCAGATCATCAAGCCCAGAACAAGATTCGGTGGATTAAAGGAGTCATAACAGGTGTCCAGGTACACCAAGCGCTTCCCTAGACACCTGCTAGGCATACGTAGTTTAAGGCAAGGGGAATAGTTGTCACATAACACAATATGAACCTGGGAATGCAGAAGGGGTTCTTCTGCAAGAACTTGGGGGACCAATCGACGGGCAGTCCAATGGGCCGAGTTCTTACCTCTACTCGAGGTGTGTAATATAAAAAGAGAGAAAAAGGATATATGAATGACCTCAGCGTCCTTTATCCATCACCTGATCTCTGGAACGACTGGGAAGAGAGTCTCTTTAAGACTTGTTTCCTCTGCTTCCGCTGTGATCTGGGTATGTTGTCAGTTGGGGCACGTTCCTCAGAGCCGTCCTTGTTAGAGTCATGCTGGATGGGCGATCTATTGCCCAAGTCATTGGTGAGGCCTGGGAAAGTTAAGTCCAGCTGCTTGAAGTGATCCCGGAGCTCCCTTAACGTGGAGGCCTGTACGTGCTTGCCGTTATGGGAAAACATAACTCTGAATGGGAAGCCCCATCGATATTTAATATTTGACCTTTGTAGGACTTCTAAGTAGGGTCGGAATGCACGTCGCTTCATTATCGTGGATTGCGACAAGTCAGCAAAGATTTGGAAGCTGGTACCTTGGAAAGACAGGGAGGATTTACCTCTGGCCGCTTTAAGAACAGCTTCTTTCGTTTGGAAATATAAAAACTTCACAATTATATCTCTCGGGGGGCCCTCCGGTTTGCGAGTGGTCAGGGCACGGTGGGCTCTTTCCAGTTCTAACTTCTCGGGCGGGATGTCCGGGACAAGCTCCTGGATGAGCGCAGTAATGGAGCCCCTGGCGTCTTCCATGGACTCCGGTAGGCCTCGGAATCGTAAGTTCTTTCTGCGGCACCTGTTTTCAAGATCTTCATGCTGTGATTGCAAAGTGCGAACTAGATCGTGAAGCTGTTCAATTTCTTGCTCATGCCCCTCCATGATAAGCGTGGCGTCGCCAATATGATTTTCAAGTTGCGACGTGCGGTTGCCTAGGTCTTTTAGGCCTCCGAGTAGCTCCGCAGTTGTTTTAGTAGAAACGGTGGTCATTTCTTCTCTGATCATTTCCCGGATCTGTTGGAGGGTGGCTCGGTCTAGCGTGATGGGGGGGCCAGAGCCCACTATTTCAGATGGGAACTGGGTCCAGCTGTCTGAGGAGTCTCGGGAGTCCTCCCGCTCACTTCCACGTGCCGCCAGCTCGCCCTCCATGCCGGTCGCCATTTTGGAATGTTGACCGCCGGGATCTTTAGCCATTTTCTTCTTCGGATTACCCATATTATTAACCGCCAGGGTATCCACCAGGTGCTTGAGGTCCACAGCTATCAGAATCAGGTATTTGCCCGTCGATTGGTCCCGTCAGGTAGGCAGGCGGCCCCCGAGAGTGCGGAGCGTGATCAAGGTGCGACCATCTCACCACGCCGCGCGCATGCGCCCCCCAGGCCAAATTTCTATTAGAATAAGTGCAAAGGGTTATAGCAGTAAATAGAGGCTGGTGTAGTCACAGAATGGGATGCCCCAACAGGAGTGCACCTGTGAGCTGTAATACTATGCACAGCAAAAGTGTGTTTATCAGGCCAAATTTCTATTAGAATAAGTGCAAAGGGTTATAGCAGTAAATAGAGGCTGGTGTAGTCACAGAATGGGATGCCCCAACAGGCAGGAGTGCACCTGTGAGCAGTAATACTATGCACAGCAAAAGTGTGTTTATCAGGCCAAATTTCTATTAGAATAAGTGCAAAGGGTTATAGCAGTAAATAGAGGCTGGTGTAGTCACAGAATGGGATGCCCCAACAGCCAGGAATGCACCTGTGAGCAGTAATACTATGCACAGCAAGTGTGTTTATCAGGCCAAATTTCTATTAGAATAAGTGCAAAGGGTTATAGCAGTAAATAGAGGCTGGTGTAGTCACAGAATGGGATGCCCCAACAGCCAAGAGTGCACCTGTGAGCAGTAATACTATGCACAGCAAAAGTGTGTTTATCAGGCCAAATTTCTATTAGAATAAGTGCAAAGGGTTATAGCAGTAAATAGAGGCTGGTGTAGTCACAGAATGGGATGCCTCACAGCAGACTTGAGATCAGTTCAGTATATATGCACAGTAAGTGTATAAGCAGCCTGAAAACGCTAACAAAGCCAGTCAGCCAGCCAGTAACACTCAGGCTGGATGAAAAAAAAAAAAATCTCCCTGTGACTGCCTCCGATTTTTCCTAACTTTCCCTGCTTTTCGCTGACTTTCTGTCTGTCTCCTGCCTGTCTCCTGCCTGTCTCCAGCCTGTCCCTGTCTGTCCCTGGCTCTCTGTCTCTCCCTCACTACAGCAACGTCCTGTCTCTCACGAATGCAATAGAGAAATGAGGAAAAGCAAGATGTCCGCCGACTTAAATAGCGCTGTGACGTCACCGGGCTTGCTGGCTGCTGATAGGCTGCATGTGACTGCCCCAGCTTGCACTGCTGTGGGGTAGATGTCTGGACATGTCCCGTCCGCCATCTTAGAATGCCTGTAATGTAAATGAATGGATGTTAAAGGAAAACTTCGAGCGATCGAAGCACGGGGAAATTCGGATTCGATCTGAATCGAATTTTTCATGAAATTCGGATCGAATCCAGGTTCGCCCGGATCGATTCGCTCATCCCTAGTCATATGCAGATGGACACTGCTCTTTTGACCTGCTTGTTGGGCCTAATGGCGTCCAGCTTCAAGGCAGTGCCTTTTGCACAATTGTGCGCAAAACCCAGTTACTCTGGATCACTCCTCAACAAGGCAGTCCCTAACCTGGTGGTTGAATCATCAGCCTCTTCAGAATGGCAAATTCTTTCTTCAGGTTCAATGGAAGAATGTCACCATGTATGCCAGTCTAACAGGATGGGGTGTGTCATGGGGGTCACAAAGCAGGATCAGGGGAAAGCTGCCTTCCCATAAATATCTTGGAACTGAGAACAATTCTACTGTCACATTGGACACCCAGTCTGAGGGGTCATCCTGTCAGGATTCAAGCAGGAAAACTCTTGAGCAGGTGAACAGGATCAGTCCCTTTGCATCCGCTGGGGGTTCCCACACATGGATCTTTTTTCATCCTGCCACAATCGGAAGGTTCCAAAGTTTGTATCCCGGTCCAGAGATCCTCTAGCGATAGCAACAGATGAATTGACTCTTCATTGGTCAGCATTCAAGCTTCTCTATACATTCCCTCCATTCCACTCCTGGGTCGAGTATTAAAGAAGATAGCCCACAAGGGAATTCTGATTATTCTGGTGGCACCTCATTAGCTAAGGAGGAGCTGATTTTCAGACATAGTAAGGATGTCTGAAGGTGACCATTGGCGGTTGCCCGACAATCCAGATCTTCTCACTCAGGGGCCTCTATGGCACCCCAATATACGAGTTCTGGCTTTGGTCTAACTATAAAAACCTCTGTCTTGGCCAAATGTGGCCTCTCTGTCAGAGTCATCCAGACTATGATTCAGGCCCGAAAGTAGACTTCATCAGGGATTTACTACATAGTCTGGTGAGTATTTATCGCTTGTTGTAAATCTAGAGGTTTGGCCTGTAGAGATTTTTCTGTCGCCTGACTTCTGGAATTTTTTCATAAGGGTCTTGATGAGGGTCTTTAATTGAGCACTCTAAAAGGGCAGATATCTGCTTCATCTATCTTCTTTTTTTCTGAAAGCCATTGCTGAGAATAAACTTATTAGGAAGTTTTTGCAGGGGGTCACCATTTTCCTCCCTCCCCTTAAGCCTGTTCTGCCTGTCTAGAACTTGAACTTACTTTTATCGGACCTTCAGGATCCTCCTTTTGAACCACTGGCAGAAGCATCGATAAGGTTGATGACACTTAAGGTCATCTTTCTAGTGGCAATTACCTCGGCATCTCGGGATTCTGAATTAGCAGCTTTATCGGTTAAGCCTTCTTATCTAGTGTTGCATTAGGACAAGGCCGTCTTCCATTCAAGCAGGATTTTCTTCCTAAGGTGGTATCCCCCTTTCATCTTAATGAAGAGGTGGCTTTGTCCTCCTTATGCTCTGACTCTCTCTCTCTTTCACTCTACACGAGCTACAGGCTTCAGTGGAACAAGTATGAAAGGCTGCTACATGGTCTTCAGTTCATACGTTTACCAAATTTTATAAAGTAGATGTTAGAGCATTGGCGGATGCCGCCTTTGTTAGGAAGGTATAACAGACAGTAGTAAGCTAAAAGTTTGATTTTGGAATGGCTTACTCTTCATTAAAGGACGATTTAATACATAGGATACCATCCTGAAGTAAGGGAGGCTGTGTCTACTGCTTTTCAATTCCTGGATTACGGAGTGCAGCTGGATGTATATATAGGCTGGGAGGAACAACACCTTTCGCCTTGCATTCCATGCCCTTTGGTCAAGAGTTAACCTATTCGTTACTGATTTCCTGACACCCAGAGTGGATAAAGAGAGAAAACAATTTTACAGGTAAGAATCGCAGAATTGTATTTCATAATGGGGGGTAGCAGCAGGATTGACACCCTTAAATTTTAGCTGAAAAAAAGCAATGGCTTTTTACAAGCGCTGAAAAATGTGCCCATTTTGGCCATCACATGGTTAAACTGCATTTGTGTCGGCCTGGCAGTAGCACATGGTGGCAAGCTTTCAGCAGAGGTGCTGTTGGTGGTAGTAATAGTAGCAGCATTAGCAGAGGCTGCAGCTGTGGAAGACAGACTAGGCCGTGGCACAGGAAACCATTGGTGGTTGTGTAAGCCTGGCAGTAGCAGCAAGCCCTCAAAAAATTGCCCCACTTGTAACGGGGTAGTAGTGGTTTGGCACCCTTAAATTTTAGCTGAAGAAGAAGCAATGGCTTTTTACAAGCTCTGAGTAAATTCCCCATTTTAGGCATCAGAGGATTGACCTGTGTGTGTGTTGGTCTGGCAGTAGCAGAGGGTGGAAAGCTGTGCTCTTGGTGGTGGTATTGACATACTGATCAGTGGCATCAGGCACAGGGTTTTTAAAATAGTCACCTATCCACTCTTGATTCATCTTTGCAAAAGTTAGTTTTTCCACGTTTTTGGTTGACAACCTTGTCTGCTTAGGGGTGACGACACCATCTTCCACGGTGAAAAATCCTTACTGACGCTATGCTTGAGGGTGGAGAAGACAGGTCCCCCAGGGCTAACTGCTAGCTCTGGTCAATGGCCCAATCTGCTCACAGAGAAGTTAAAGGGGTCCGAGCTCAGTGTATCTCCTGGAGAAAGGGCACAGTCAAGGTGATGAACATCCCTTCCATGACGATGTGTGTCAGGTGGGTCTATGGGATGTAAAAACTTGTACACCATAAGAGCACGTTACGTGCTGCTGTGGCTGCCGTCACCTGTTGATGGGGTAGCGCATTGACTCGCCGTTGAGCAGAGAGAGTGGACACACAGTTAGACATGCCTGCGGCAGGGGCCATGGCTAACTGGATGCATGTGTTCTCTCGATAATGAGCCATTTATGCCTTCCTCTCGGAAGGTGTAAAAATTCCCCCATTTTGGCTTTATACCAAGGGTCTAAAAGTGTAGCGATACAGTACTCATCTTTTTGCTTCATTCTAGCAATGCGGCTGTCAGCGTGCAAGCACCCGAGCATACAGCTCGCCAACTCTGAGGGCCTAGTGGGTTCCACCTCCGCTCCATGTTGCCATTTTTGTTCATCAACCTCATCATCACAACCACCAACATGATGGCAACCATCATCATCATCCTCATCATGTGCCCCCTCCCCTTTCTGTGATAAGTTGGTTGTATCTATCTCCAAATGTAGCTCCTGGGGCCTGATTTCCTCATCCTCCTCCACCTCTTCTTGTAGATCCAAAGAGCCAGGAGACAGAAGGAATTCTTCCTCCATCCCTCGCTGAATTATGGCCGTAAGAGTTTGCTCCAAAATAAATATCTGCGGCATAACATTCATTATGAGGGTTGTCCCTGCTGACAAATCTTATAGCATCTTCAAAAGGCCTCAGCACGTGACATGTGTCTCTGATCATCTACCAATACCAGACTTAGAAATCACACTGGCTGGAATAGCTGGCCGTTTGCTGCATGAAGAAATCATTCACCAGTTTGCACTGGTGGTAGAGATGAGCGAACTTTTGAAAAATTCGATTCGACTGATTCGCCGAATTTTCCGACAAAAATCGTTTCGACCCGAATAAATTCGCGACGAATCGCTATTAAAAACGGCTATTTCTGAGCCTCCTACAGCCTCAATAGGGTTGTAAACCATTCAGCCTTGCTGTAACACGCACAGGATGCGTGCTGGGTTTGTTAAATAATACTTTGAAGAAATATCACATGCAGATCAGAGGCATCGCTAATAGAATCGCAGAGCGGCACAATTGCAGAGAGTTGAAGTGGCATCACTATGAGGGGCAGAAGGAGCCCAAATATACACTGGAGTTGGCCTCAGGAGCCCAAAAATTGGATGAATCACACCCTGGAGTTGGCAGAAGTTGGCAGCAGCAGCAGGAGCCCAAATATACACTGGAGTTGGCTTCAGGAGCCCAAAAATTGGATGAATCACACCCTGGAGTTGGCAGAAGTTGGCAGCAGCAGGAGCAGGAGCCCAAATATACACTGGAGTTGGCCTCAGGAGCCCAAAAATTGGATGAATCACACCCTGGAGTTGGCAGAAGTTGGCAGCAGCAGCAGCAGGAGCCCAAATATACACTGGAGTTGGCCTCAGGAGCCCAAAAATTGGATGAATCACACCCTGGAGTTGGCAGAAGTTGGCAGCAGCAGCAGCAGGAGCCCAAATATACACTGGAGTTGGCCTCAGGAGCCCAAAAATTGGATGAATCACACCCTGGAGTTGGCAGGAGTTGACAGTAGTAGCAGCAGGAGCCCAAATATACACTGGAGTTGGCTTCAGGAGCCCAAAAATTGGATGAATCACACCCTGGAGTTGGCAGAAGTTGGCAGCAGCAGCAGCAGGAGCCCAAATATACACTGGAGTTGGCCTCAGGAGCCCAAAAATTGGATGAATCACACCCTGGAGTTGGCAGAAGTTGGCAGTAGTAGCAGCAGGAGCCCAAATATACACTGGATTTGGCTTCAGGAGCCCAAAAATTGGATGAATCACACCCTGGAGTTGGCAGAAGTTGGCAGCAGCAGCAGCAGCAGGAGCCCAAATATACACTGGAGTTGGCTTCAGGAGCCCAAAAATTGGATGAATCACACCCTGGAGTTGGCAGAAGTTGGCAGCAGCAGGAGCAGGAGCCCAAATATACACTGGAGTTGGCCTCAGGAGCCCAAAAATTGGATGAATCACACCCTGGAGTTGGCAGAAGTTGGCAGCAGCAGCAGCAGGAGCCCAAATATACACTGGAGTTGGCCTCAGGAGCCCAAAAATTGGATGAATCACACCCTGGAGTTGGCAGGAGTTGACAGTAGTAGCAGCAGGAGCCCAAATATACACTGGAGTTGGCTTCAGGAGCCCAAAAATTGGATGAATCACACCCTGGAGTTGGCAGAAGTTGGCAGCAGCAGCAGCAGGAGCCCAAATATACACTGGAGTTGGCCTCAGGAGCCCAAAAATTGGATGAATCACACCCTGGAGTTGGCAGAAGTTGGCAGTAGTAGCAGCAGGAGCCCAAATATACACTGGAGTTGGCTTCAGGAGCCCAAAAATTGGATGAATCACACCCTGGAGTTGGCAGAAGTTGGCAGTAGCAGCAGCAGGAGCCCAAATATACACTGGAGTTGGCCTCAGGAGCCCAAAAATTGGATGAATCACACCCTGGAGTTGGCAGAAGTTGGCAGTAGTAGCAGCAGGAGCCCAAATATACACTGGAGTTGGCTTCAGGAGCCCAAAAATTGGATGAATCACACCCTGGAGTTGGCAGAAGTTGGCAGCAGCAGCAGCAGCAGGAGCCCAAATATACACTGGAGTTGGCTTCAGGAGCCCAAAAATTGGATGAATCACACCCTGGAGTTGGCAGAAGTTGGCAGCAGCAGCAGCAGCAGCAGGAGCCCAAATATACACTGGAGTTGGCTTCAGGAGCCCAAAAATTGGATGAATCACACCCTGGAGTTGGCAGAAGTTGGCAGTAGCAGCAGCAGGAGCCCAAATATACACTGGAGTTGGCTTCAGGAGCCCAAAAATTGGATGAATCACACCCTGGAGTTGGCAGGAGTTGACAGTAGCAGCAGCAGGAGCCCAAATATACACTGGAGTTGGCTTCAGGAGCCCAAAAATTGGATGAATCACACCCTGGAGTTGGCAGAAGTTGGCAGTAGTAGCAGCAGGAGCCCAAATATACACTGGAGTTGGCTTCAGGAGCCCAAAAATTGGATGAATCACACCCTGGAGTTGGCAGAAGTTGGCAGTAGCAGCAGCAGGAGCCCAAATATACACTGGAGTTGGCTTCAGGAGCCCAAAAATTGGATGAATCACACCCTGGAGTTGGCAGGAGTTGACAGTAGCAGCAGCAGGAGCCCAAATATACACTGGAGTTGGCTTCAGGAGCCCAAAAATTGGATGAATCACACCCTGGAGTTGGCAGAAGTTGGCAGTAGTAGCAGCAGGAGCCCAAATATACACTGGAGTTGGCTTCAGGAGCCCAAAAATTGGATGAATCACACCCTGGAGTTGGCAGGAGTTGACAGTAGCAGCAGCAGGAGCCCAAATATACACTGGAGTTGGCCTCAGGAGCCCAAAAATTGGATGAATCACACCCTGGAGTTGGCAGGAGTTGACAGTAGTAGCAGCAGGAGCCCAAATATACACTGGAGTTGGCTTCAGGAGCCCAAAAATTGGATGAATCACACCCTGGAGTTGGCAGAAGTTGGCAGTAGCAGCAGCAGGAGCCCAAATATACACTGGAGTTGGCTTCAGGAGCCCAAAAATTGGATGAATCACACCCTGGAGTTGGCAGAAGTTGGCAGTAGCAGCAGCAGGAGCCCAAAAAATGGCCTAAAGACATAAATATGTTTTGCACCATTTGTAAAGTGTAAAACGTGGCACCATGCTGAATCTAGTCGCATGCATCAGGCATTGGTGGGTGGAAATCCTGGCTGATCCATCCCTGATTCATTTTGACAAAGGTGAGTCTCTCCACATTTTTAGTTGACAGACGAGTTCTCCTCGCCGTAACTATGGCCCCCGCCGCACTAAACACCCGCTCAGATGGCACGCTACTTGCCGGGCAGGACAGCTTTTCCAGGGCAAACTCTGCTAGTTGCGGCCACAAATCAAGTTTGGCTGCCCAGAAGTCCAGCGGATCCTCAAGGTGTGTTGGCATGGTCATGTCAAAGTATGACATGACCTGCTGGTTCAGGTCCTGCTCCAGGTCTTCCTGCTGCTCATGAGTAGCCTCACTATGCGGGTGTAGAAAGCTACTCATTAGCGACTGAAGACTGAGGCTGCTGCTGCTGATGGAGCTTCTGCTGCTGCTGCTGCCAACCCCCCCAGCGGCCATGGCAGTGGAAGGTGAGCGCAGAGGTCCCCTCGAGTCAGACCTGCGAGAGTATGGACCATGGCGCAGATAGGCATCGGCCAACTGCCTACGTAGAATGTCTTTGTAGTAGTTGAGTTTGTCCTCCCTCTCGGTGGGTTTAAAAAATGCCCCCATTTTGTGCCGGAAGCGAGGGTCCAATAAGGTGGACAGCCAGAAGTCATCCCGCCGACAGATGGAAACAATTCTGGGGTCACTACGCAAGCATGTGAGCATGCTTCGTGCCATTTGCGCAAGTGACTCGGATGGACTACCTGTCTCCATCTCCACTGCATACTGCCACGGTGTGCCCGGGTCCTCTGTCTCTCCTTCCTCAAAAACCTCTAGCTCCTCTGGCTGCTCCTGCTCCTCCTCTCCTGTCCGCTGACTAGATAAACCAGCCATTTCGCCAAGCCTAAACTGTGTTTCGCTGGGCAACTCCTCCTCCTCCTCTTCCTCCTCCTCCTCCTCCAGTTCAGCTCCAAGGGGGTTCATGTGGCCGTAAGATGTAAACGCCATGTCTCCAGTGCCCTGACCAGCCATGGTTTCCAACATGTGCTGTAGTACATGAAGCAGTGGAATCACGTCGTTCATCCCGTAATCCTGCCGACTGACAAATAAAGTGGCTTCCTCAAAGGGCCTGAGCAAACGGCAGGTGTCACGTATGAGCTGCCACTGGTTGACATTGAAGTTACACAGGGGAGTCCCCCTATCTGCTTGGATCATCAGGAAATCCGTGATGGCTTTTCTCTGTTCATATAATCGGTCCAACATGTGAAGGGTGGAATTCCAACGGGTGGAAACATCGCAAATCAGACTATGTTGGGGGATACCATTCTGACGCTGTAGCTCAAGAAGGGTGTGTTTGGCGGTGTAGGAGTGGCTGAAGTGCATGCAAAGTTTCCGTGAAGTTGTTAGGATGTCCTGCAGATGGGGGGAACACTTCAGAAACCGCTTGACAACCAGATTGAAGACGTGAGCCATGCAGGGGGCATGGGTCAGGCTTCCTTGGCGCAGCGCAGACAAAATGTTCTTCCCATTGTCGGTAACCATGATTCCCATTTTAAGTTTTCTCGGAGTAAGCCATGTTTGGATTTCCTGATGAATACATTTAAGCAGTTCCTCCCCTGTGTGACTCCGTTCGCCAAGACAAACCATGTGAAGCACTGCGTGACACCTCCGTGCCCTGCACACATGGTAGACTGGAGGGGCACTGAGACTTGAGCCTACAGTGGAGGGTGAGGAGATGGCGGAGGATGAGGAGGCCGAGTCGCACGGTGTCACAATGGGCAGAGAGCGCGGAGGCCGAAGCGGCGTGACCTGTCCAAGTTGCTGCTGCAAAGGGACCACATTCACCCAGTGGGCCGTAAACGACATGTACTGCCCCTGACCGTAGTTACAGCTCCAGATGTCGGCGCTGCCATGTATTTTGCTACACACCGACAGGCTCAAGGACTGGCCCACCTTCTGTTCAACAAAAGTGTGCAGCGCTGGTACTGCCTTCTTGGCAAAGAAATGACGGCTTGGGACTCTCCACCTCGGCTCGGCACAAGCCATCAGTTCTCTGAAAGGTGCAGATTCCACCACCTGAAAAGGGAGCGACTGCAGCACCAGCAACTTGGACAGGAGCACATTCAGCTTCTGCGCCGTAGGATGAGTGGGCGCATACTGCTGTCTCTTGGACATGGCTTCGCTGATGGATTGCTGGCGGGATGCATGACTTGGAGGAGGAGGAGGAGGAGCAGGAGCGACAGAGGATGGGTGTGACGCACAGCTGCCTTCGGCTGAGGTGCTGGAGCCTTGGCTGGCAGAAATTGGGAGCTCACTTGGTGAGGAAGCAGACTGGACCACCCCTTGGGAGCCTCGGTTCTCCCAGGTCGTTTTATGGTGACGCATCATATGTTGACGCAGGGCCGTGGTGCCAACATTTGGACCCTGGCCACGCTTCACCTTTTGCCTACATATCTTGCATGTGGCCATGTTACCCTCCTGCGGATGCCTCAGGAAAAACTGCCACACTGCCGAGTAGCTACTTTTCCCACCCCCTGGCCTCACTGATTCACTGCTGCTGTTGCCAACTCCAGGAACCCCTGCTCCACTACCTCCCGATAAGGTAGACTGCCGCACAGCAGGTGCTCTACCCCGGCCCCGGCCCCGGCCGGCTCCAGCCTTTGGAATTGTGCCCCCATGCTGACTGCTACCACCTTGCTGCCTCAGCTGCTGACTCCGGGGCAACCTGCGCCCCTCTTCTCCTGATGATGACGATGAAGCCCCTTCATCACCCGGCTCCCAAGTGCGATCGGCTTCATCGTCATCATCATCATCATCACCGGGTTGTGGCTGTACGTCACTGATGTTCGTGGATTCGTCAACAGTGTCTGGCGCAGGAGCTGGAACGCTCGCAGCACCCACGACACTGTCCACATCACTATTTGTCTGCCTAGCTAAAGAAGCCACCTCCATTTCTTGGCTGGGCAGTAGCTGCTGACTGTCCTCCTGTATCTGATCGTCCTCCTCACTAAAGAGTGGAGCTGAACCCAAAGCATAGGATACGTCGCTGGGGGAGGGAACGGCGTAGGACAGAGGCAATGGGAGGACAGGGACTGCTCTCGGGGCATGCCAACTCAGGGTTGTGTCAGAGGAACCTACCGACCCTAGACTGGGGGTCTCAGATGTAAGTTGTGATGATGTTGTTGATGAGCGCGTCAGCCAATCTACCACGGCAGATGCGTTACTGGTGGAGACCCGACCGCTAGCAGATACTGGCAGATTAGGTCTCTCAGCGTGACTCCTGCTGCTACTGGCCCCCAGTCTGATGCGAGCTCTGCCTGCGGAATCTTGGCCTCTGCCACTCCTCTTTTCACTTCCAGGCACTTGTCTGCCCGACATAGTCTAACTGGCGTGGTAGTAGGTGATATTTTAAGAACCCCCAGGCAGCAGTGGGTCTATATAAAACAGAATATAATGCACACCAAAAGTGAGCAGTAACACTCAGCCTCCAACAGGCCTGCTTAGTGTAAATAAGAGAGCTGCTTAGTGTAAATAAAGAGGGGTATGCTATGTTACAGAATGGGATGCCTCAACAGAAGTGCACCTGGCAGGCAGCAGTAAGCCTATGCCCAGCAAAAGTGTCTTATAATATAAATATAATAAGAGCAAATGCTTATATGGTCTTAAACAGAGGCTGCTTTAGTCACAGAATGGGATGCCCTGGGCAGGAATGGACCTGGCAGGGTCCAGTAGGGCTTTGGCCAGCAAAAGTGTCTTTATCAGGCTAATTTCAAATATGATAAGAGCAAATGCTTATATGGTCTTAAACAGAGGCTGCTGTAGTCACAGAATGGGATGCCCCGGGCAGGAATCGACCTGGCAGGGTCCAGTAGGGCTTTGGCCAGCAAAAGTGTCTTTATCAGGCCTGATTTCTATGAGAATAAGTGCAAATGTTTATTATGCTATTAAATAGAGGCTGCTTTAGTCACAGAATGGGATGCCAGTGCCACAAAAACCAGAGAGCATGCACAGCAAAAGTGTCTTTATCAGGCCTGATTTCTATGAGAATAAGTGCAAATGTTTATTGTGCTATTAAATAGAGGCTGCTTTAGTCACAGAATGGGATGCCAGTGCCACAAAAACCAGAGAGCATGCACAGCAAAAGTGTCTTTATCAGGCCTGATTTCTATGAGAATAAGTGCAAATGTTTATTGTGCTATTAAATAGAGGCTGCTTTAGTCACAGAATGGGATGCCAGTGCCACAAAAACCAGAGAGCATGCACAGCAAAAGTGTCTTTATCAGGCCTGATTTCTATGAGAATAAGTGCAAATGTTTATTATGCTATTAAATAGAGGCTGCTTTAGTCACAGAATGGGATGCCAGTGCCACAAAAACCAGAGAGCATGCACAGCAAAAGTGTCTTTATCAGGCCTGATTTCTATGAGAATAAGTGCAAATGTTTATTATGCTATTAAATAGAGGCTGCTTTAGTCACAGAATGGGATGCCAGTGCCACAAAAACCAGAGAGCATGCACAGCAAAAGTGTCTTTATCAGGCCTGATTTCTATGAGAATAAGTGCAAATGTTTATTGTGCTATTAAATAGAGGCTGCTTTAGTCACAGAATGGGATGCCAGTGCCACAAAAACCAGAGAGCATGCACAGCAAAAGTGTCTTTATCAGGCCTGATTTCTATGAGAATAAGTGCAAATGTTTATTATGCTATTAAATAGAGGCTGCTTTAGTCACAGAATGGGATGCCAGTGCCACAAAAACCAGAGAGCATGCACAGCAAAAGTGTCTTTATCAGGCCTGATTTCTATGAGAATAAGTGCAAATGTTTATTATGCTATTAAATAGAGGCTGCTTTAGTCACAGAATGGGATGCCAGTGCCACAAAAACCAGAGAGCATGCACAGCAAAAGTGTCTTTATCAGGCCTGATTTCTATGAGAATAAGTGCAAATGTTTATTATGCTATTAAATAGAGGCTGCTTTAGTCACAGAATGGGATGCCAGTGCCACAAAAACCAGAGAGCATGCACAGCAAAAGTGTCTTTATCAGGCCTGATTTCTATGAGAATAAGTGCAAATGTTTATTATGCTATTAAATAGAGGCTGCTTTAGTCACAGAATGGGATGCCAGTGCCACAAAAACCAGAGAGCATGCACAGCAAAAGTGTCTTTATCAGGCCTGATTTCTATGAGAATAAGTGCAAATGTTTATTATGCTATTAAATAGAGGCTGCTTTAGTCACAGAATGGGATGCCAGTGCCACAAAAACCAGAGAGCATGCACAGCAAAAGTGTCTTTATCAGGCCTGATTTCTATGAGAATAAGTGCAAATGTTTATTATGCTATTAAATAGAGGCTGCTTTAGTCACAGAATGGGATGCCAGTGCCACAAAAACCAGAGAGCATGCACAGCAAAAGTGTCTTTATCAGGCCTGATTTCTATGAGAATAAGTGCAAATGTTTATTATGCTATTAAATAGAGGCTGCTTTAGTCACAGAATGGGATGCCAGTGCCACAAAAACCAGAGAGCATGCACAGCAAAAGTGTCTTTATCAGGCCTGATTTCTATGAGAATAAGTGCAAATGTTTATTGTGCTATTAAATAGAGGCTGCTTTAGTCACAGAATGGGATGCCAGTGCCACAAAAACCAGAGAGCATGCACAGCAAAAGTGTCTTTATCAGGCCTGATTTCTATGAGAATAAGTGCAAATGTTTATTATGCTATTAAATAGAGGCTGCTTTAGTCACAGAATGGGATGCCAGTGCCACAAAAACCAGAGAGCATGCACAGCAAAAGTGTCTTTATCAGGCCTGATTTCTATGAGAATAAGTGCAAATGTTTATTATGCTATTAAATAGAGGCTGCTTTAGTCACAGAATGGGATGCCAGTGCCACAAAAACCAGAGAGCATGCACAGCAAAAGTGTCTTTATCAGGCCTGATTTCTATGAGAATAAGTGCAAATGTTTATTGTGCTATTAAATAGAGGCTGCTTTAGTCACAGAATGGGATGCCAGTGCCACAAAAACCAGAGAGCATGCACAGCAAAAGTGTCTTTATCAGGCCTGATTTCTATGAGAATAAGTGCAAATGTTTATTGTGCTATTAAATAGAGGCTGCTTTAGTCACAGAATGGGATGCCAGTGCCACAAAAACCAGAGAGCATGCACAGCAAAAGTGTCTTTATCAGGCCTGATTTCTATGAGAATAAGTGCAAATGTTTATTATGCTATTAAATAGAGGCTGCTTTAGTCACAGAATGGGATGCCAGTGCCACAAAAACCAGAGAGCATGCACAGCAAAAGTGTCTTTATCAGGCCTGATTTCTATGAGAATAAGTGCAAATGTTTATTGTGCTATTAAATAGAGGCTGCTTTAGTCACAGAATGGGATGCCAGTGCCACAAAAACCAGAGAGCATGCACAGCAAAAGTGTCTTTATCAGGCCTGATTTCTATGAGAATAAGTGCAAATGTTTATTATGCTATTAAATAGAGGCTGCTTTAGTCACAGAATGGGATGCCAGTGCCACAAAAACCAGAGAGCATGCACAGCAAAAGTGTCTTTATCAGGCCTGATTTCTATGAGAATAAGTGCAAATGTTTATTGTGCTATTAAATAGAGGCTGCTTTAGTCACAGAATGGGATGCCAGTGCCACAAAAACCAGAGAGCATGCACAGCAAAAGTGTCTTTATCAGGCCTGATTTCTATGAGAATAAGTGCAAATGTTTATTATGCTATTAAATAGAGGCTGCTTTAGTCACAGAATGGGATGCCAGTGCCACAAAAACCAGAGAGCATGCACAGCAAAAGTGTCTTTATCAGGCCTGATTTCTATGAGAATAAGTGCAAATGTTTATTATGCTATTAAATAGAGGCTGCTTTAGTCACAGAATGGGATGCCAGTGCCACAAAAACCAGAGAGCATGCACAGCAAAAGTGTCTTTATCAGGCCTGATTTCTATGAGAATAAGTGCAAATGTTTATTATGCTATTAAATAGAGGCTGCTTTAGTCACAGAATGGGATGCCAGTGCCACAAAAACCAGAGAGCATGCACAGCAAAAGTGTCTTTATCAGGCCTGATTTCTATGAGAATAAGTGCAAATGTTTATTGTGCTATTAAATAGAGGCTGCTTTAGTCACAGAATGGGATGCCAGTGCCACAAAAACCAGAGAGCATGCACAGCAAAAGTGTCTTTATCAGGCCTGATTTCTATGAGAATAAGTGCAAATGTTTATTGTGCTATTAAATAGAGGCTGCTTTAGTCACAGAATGGGATGCCAGTGCCACAAAAACCAGAGAGCATGCACAGCAAAAGTGTCTTTATCAGGCCTGATTTCTATGAGAATAAGTGCAAATGTTTATTATGCTATTAAATAGAGGCTGCTTTAGTCACAGAATGGGATGCCTCACAGCAGACTTAAGATCAGTTCAGTATATATGCACAGTTAGTTACTATAAGCAGCCTGAAAACGCTAACAAAGGCTGGATGAAAAAAAAAAAATCTCCCTGTCAGCCAGCTCCGTTTTTCCTACCTTTCCCTGGCTTTCTGTCTGTCTCCTGTCTGTCTCCTGCCTGTCTCCAGCCTGTCCCTGTCTGTCCCTGTCTCCAGCCTGTCTCCAGCCTGTCTAACTGCCTCAGCTACACAGCGTTCTGTCTGTCTGTCACGAATGCAATAGAGAAATGAGGAAAAGCAAGATGGCCGCCGTTAAATACCGCTGTGTGACGTCACCGGGCTTGCTGGCTGCTGATAGGCTGCATGTGACTGCCCCAGCTTGCACTGGCGCGGGATACATGTCCAGACATGTCCCGCCCGCCATCTTAGAATGCCTGTAAATGAAAATGTAAATGAATGGATGTTAAAGGAAAACTTCGAGTGATCGAATCGCGGGGAAATTCGGATTCGATCCGAATCGAATTTTTCCTGAAATTCGGATCGAATCCGGGTTCGTCCGGATCGATTCGCTCATCCCTAACTGGTGGTAGAGATGGCCCCACATATGTAGGGTGGAATTCCAGCTCATGGGAACATCACAAATTAAGCGGTGTTCGGAAAGACCATTCCGGCACTGCAAGTCTAGGAGAGCTTGTTTGAAGGCATAGGATCGACTATAGTGAGCAAATACCCTCCTGGACATGGCCAAAACATTAGCCAGACCAACATATGTTTTTTAAAGAAGCTTTTGACTACCATATAGATCACATGTGCCAGGCCAATGCTTGCACCTTGCAATGATGAAGGGATGGAGGAGGAGAGTAAGCTACGTCCTGCTGTCTCCTGTCTGCTGAAGGGGGGAGGATAGGCACCTGGTGTCCAAAGCTGAAGCAGATCGGCACAAATGCAGAGTTGTTACTAATGCCTGACCTTGATGAATTGGAGAATTGTGCTGCACAAGTTTGATCTAATGGGCCGTGAAACACGTATTGCCCTTGGCCGCAGCTACTGCTCCAAGTATCTACTGTTGCATGCACTATGCTGCACACTGACAGTTGCATAGACAGCCCCACTTTTTCTTCCACATAATTGTGCAAGGCGGGGATGTCCTTGTTGAAGAAGAAATGGTGACTGGGGGCACCCCATTAGCTGCCTAAAGGAGGTGGACTCAATCAGGTGGTATGGCAGAGACTGTACCACCAACAACTTGGTCAGGTGCAATTTCAGTCACACGACAACCGGATTACTTGATGCATATTGTTGTCTGGTGGATAAAGTTTCTATAATGGATAACTGACGGGATTGAGGAGGAGCACTAGAGGGGCAATGAAAACACTGAGACTGTACTGCCTGTGGATGAGGCCTGGCTAGACAGATGACAGTTTATAGGAGCTGCGCCATCAACATCATTATCAGCAAGAGCTATAAGGTTTTGGTGGGGCATTTGTGAGGCATTTTGATTGTCCTAGGCCCTGTGATGCTGCTCCAGAAGTGCCCCTTCCTTGTTTCCTGGTTCTCAGGTTCTGTCCAAAACTACATCATCATACTCCTCCTCCTTATCCCTGCCACTTCCCTTTTCTGATGTTTCATCATGATCCACTTGCCTCCAACGCACACAGCCACCTTCATAATTTCCAGTATGTCTATGTCTACAACCACCCCCACTGCCACAACTATGCATCAACAGTCACCGAATTTAAACATGCCTGGGATAAGCACACATCTATCCTAAGATAAAGAGAACATACAGTATACGCATAAGGGCAGACTAGATGGACCGTATGGTCTCCTTCTGCCGTCAACTTTTTATTTTTCTATGTTTCATAGCAAACGGGCGGCTGAGAAAAGCTGGTGCCCCACTAGGAGGGGGAAGTAAAGAGACAGATGATGAAAGAGAAAGTCGTCTTTTACAGTGACATGTAGCTGTAGTGGAGGAAGAATCCACTGAACCCTGGCTCATTCATTGCAAGTCATTGTGTCAGGGTATTCTGCCTCCTGAGATGATGGGTCATTCAGCCCACAATGGATGCATTTGGCAAAATAATACACCCACTGGTGGAAATGGGCAACTCTAGCTTGCTGATGCCATGTACATTTGTTGCTGCTACTACTAGCATGACCTGGGCAAATAGATGCTGCCACTACTATGGCTGGGCCTGGGCAAATGAGGGCGCTACTTTTACTGGGCCTGGGCAAATGGCTGCTGATCACAGTGTTGTTACTGTAACCAACATCCTTATCCTTAGTGGCAGAAGGAATTGCTGGGATGTCTTTACCTCTACCTTGTCCTATCCCACCCCTTCTGTAGTTAAGAGGTACCATGGACCCCCAACTCAGAGAGACGGGGCCTGCACACTTAAAACAGAGCTGCCCCCCCCCCTGTTTTTGTAAACGGTATTTGCAGTGGACCCCAAATTAGAGAGAGATGGTGTGTGCACACTTAAAACAGAGCTGCCCCCCCCCCAAAAAAAAATCCTTGGCAGGTGAAAAAGATTAATTGTTTTAACTGTATTAAACACTGGGGCACTGTGTACCCCAACTTCCCCAATGCAGTGACAGGGGCCAGCTAAATGCCACTGTGACTACATTGTCAGATCATGGCAATTTTTCAGATGGGTTGAAAATATTGACAGAGCCCCCTTTATTGCTTTCAGTTCTCAGATTGGAAGATGGCTGATTTAGTGCTTTCCACTGAGCCGTTAAAGCACTGCAATGAGCTCTCCAACTCAGGGGCAGGTGTCTGTGTTCACTATTATGTCTTGTGGATTTGAGCAGCATATGATTATTGTCAATCTGTCCTGCTTTGTCCAACTAGTCAGAAACTCATTCTTCTGAACTGGAATGTGAATTGACCATGTCTAAGGATAACTGAGATCCACATCTTCAGGATAAGATGCTGCAGATACCTGGAATGTAACTGACCCCATCTTGATGCAGGAGGTCATCAGACCCAAAATTCTCATAGCCTGGTGAATAGTCACAGTTGGACTTGCCTACAGAAAAAGATCACTTCTAGGAGAAGTACCACTTTGGCAAAAATATTTTCTTAAGGACCAAGTTTATCTCAAAGCCCAGATATACTTGAGCCGGAACTAAACTAGGTTTTTTTTGAAGTTCAGAATCCATCCCAATTGTTACAAAAAACTTTGCTCCGAGTCCAGAAAAAATTACCCAAAATCTGGAAATGACAAAGACTAAGAGGGCATCCAGGAAAGCTATAATACAAGTCCATATCATATCTGAGTATACCATAAAGAAATGGTGAGAAATATTTCTTAAAAAAAAGATTGACTCCGTACAAAACTTTTTGTAGATTCAACATTTTAGATTTAGAATGAATCGGAAGACTTTTTCGACCAATGCTCCTCCCTCCTCACAGGGAGAGATGAAACAAAGACATTTATTGGGGAGGGGGGTAAATTAAATTGGAAAATCCTGTTATATATCCCTGGTAGTTTAGGATTTCTCGTTGAGCATGAAAAAACTTCAGTCTGGCCCCACTGGAAATCCAACGTCCTTGTTTGTTCGGGGCAGACTGGAGTGCACTAAACACGGTGGATCCTCTGATCATGGGTGACACTAGCCCACCTGCTGCTTAATGGGAGCTATTGAAAGATGCCCCTACACTCCTCAACAAAGCAACATGGGGGGTAGGGAGTAGATGCGGGTCGGGGCTGCTGCTCCACCAATACCAAGTGGACTTAAAAACATGACAGCAGTGTGTGTGTATGTGTATATGTATATATATATATATATATATATATATATATATATATAATTTTTTTAACAGGTCAATTGCTGCCCCATCTACTGTGCCACCCGAGACAAATGCCTCACGTGGCCTCATCACAGGTGCACCCTATCTCTGATCTGATTCTGCCCCTTCTGGGAGAAGATGACCTGCCTCCTCTGGACAAATCCCTGTTAATAAAGGACCGTCTAAAAGAAAAACGGTTTGAAAATCTTTGCACTTTCTACAATTCAGGACCAAAGAGGAACTCCTTACTGAAAGGCATAGAAGAAAGGCAAACCTTAGAACCCATATCTCCTGCCCAAGTGCATAACCATAAGGTCCTGAATTGGTTACGGCCATAGACCTAACAAACTTTACAGATTCTGCCATTGCAAAACTTAGTGACCTCCTCCTTTAAAGGGTAATTGTCTCTTAAGGCCCCCAGGTCGGTACTCCTTCTTAACTGAGTTCCTCACTCAAGATGGCCTTTTGAACTGCCTTATGAACAGGGAATATTTTAGGGGAATCGGACACAAATTTGATATAAAAACTATCATGCTTAGAGTGAGAAGCAGTAGTTACCCCACCTTTATCCCCATAAAAATATTAATAAGTAATAAGTTTGACAAATCCTCAGAAGGAAAAATATACTTTATTAGGGTAACTCATTTTGGATCAGTACAAAGGCCCTCTTCCATGAAGGTAAAAGGGCTCTCATCTCTTTCTGAAACAAGAGTGTGACACAACTTGGACTCCAAAACCTGTTGAGTCTCAGGAGGATCTTATAGGTTGGCAAAAGGATGAGGCAATCTGATCTTTAAGAGCCTGCAACACAACCACCATAATAGGTTGGTGTTCCTGCTTAACAAGCTTATCAGTGCTTGACTTGCAAAGGGAGTATCAGATGAAGCTGGGGCATAATCCAATGTCATTGCTGCCTGCTGTTTTGGAACTGGATCCCCCCTGGTTGAATGAAAGATGGATAGGGACCTGCAGAGCATTCACTGCCTATCTGGTATATCTGGCATATTAAGCACAGAGTTTGTTGCTCTAAGCTCTTGAGCCTGGCTAAATAGTTTTCCCAGGTGTGGAAAGTGATCGCTCTCTACCCCTGAAGGGGCGGATTCCAGGTCAAGATACACATTAACAAAAAAAATAGTGCCATTCTCCTTTAAACTGGAGAGCCCGTGTACTCCAGGTGATTCAGGCAGCCCGCTTGATGACATCACCACTTGCTGATGATGCTGACCTGCCAGGTGCTCTCTGTCCTAACCCTCTTCCGGTCGTCAACCACTAATGACACAAAGGATATGCAAGTTTCCCAGTGCCAACAAGACCACCTCTCACCCCCTCCTTAGTGGCATAATATAATGTAATGGGGCCCTGGTGTGAACATTAAATGGGGCCCCTTCTAGGCTCATACAGTAAAGTTTTTTTTTTTCTATCTTTCAACTCAATTTGATGCAGATAGACTGAAACATAAAAAAAAGGTTTAGGGGCAACAATGATTGGTCCCCCTACCTCCTGGGCTGTGGTGCAGTTGCGCCCCCTCAAGTTACATCTCTGTCCCTCCTCCCATTCATCACGCCAGCTGGGAAAACCAAGATAGAGGGAAGGGACGGCAAGAGAAAAGCCCTGCTTGGCCATCAGGCAACCAGCAGTAAGAAGCACACCAGAGGGCTAGAAAGATAGCTGTTACAAGGAAAGGCAGTAGACTTGAGGAAATCCCTAGGTGGCATCCCAAAGCCTCAAACAAATTTAGAAGATCTCATGGCTGCAGGCTAAAGCTGGCTCCTATGTCCTAAACCCAAAAAGAACACATTAAGGATCAGGGAAAAAATATGGTTTTCATTAAGAGGGCCCTCTGGGTCCTTGGCAGGCTTCCTCCAAAACCAAGGGATGAGTTAGTCCCACAGTACTCGCCTTACCTAAATCCATCTGAAATCTGATGGTCTGGTCCCACAACAGACTCACAGCACCCAGTATACTCCCCTTACCTCAATCTGACAGCTGATGGTCTGATCCCTGCTTAGCAGGACACATAGAGGACACATAAGGAACAGGCATCAGGCTGGAGGAATCAAGCTTTTATGCTTCTTGGGGGTTCTTACCTAGGGACAGGACCCATAACTCTGCCCTAAGGGTGTTTTCAGAAAAAAAGAGTTTCACAACCCTGTAGGAGGCCCAGAGCAGAGGCTGGTCATCCTGTATATATATATTTTTTACATTCCATTGCAGTAAACTTGGGCATAGTTTTTCACAATAGTTGTAAAAAAATAGTTTTAGTGTAAAATGGAAACAGGACATGTAATGAGGAAAAAATTGTAAGTGGGGGGGGGGGGGGGGGTTGAGGTGGAAGGGGTCTAAATTGGTTATTTGCAACCACTGCAAAACATCCTGTTCAATGGCTGCAAAGTTTTGCAAGCGGCAGGGAGTGGATTCCTTTTCTTTGACCGGAAGCTACTAGTTCTTTATAACAGCGAGATGAAGAAGAGGTTTGGCTGATGCAGCCTAGGTCAGCGGCGACAACTGCCTCATCCTTTAATGCGCCAAATGGGCCATCCAGAGATATGGGCAGGGTCAGTTGTATAGTGTCACTGACCAATGGGCTGGGGCTACCAAAGAACCAATAGGTCAGAATGGAAGGAGGATTCATTAGCCACCAGCAATATTGGGACTAATTAGCCCAATACTGCATAAAGATCTCTTTTATGCAGCTCTTCTATAACCCCAGGGCTCACTCCCAGTCTCCCACGACAGGGTTAATTAGCCCAATGGACTATGAGGGCTGAGATGCCCTTATTAGACTGGGGCTCATTGGCCCAAGCAGAATTTCCCTCTGTTAGTTGCACTACCTGCCACTGGCCACTGTGCCACTGGAGAGCATGTAGAGGTTTCACACCTGAGCCCACACACAGACAAGGAAGTGAGGGTGGACCGATGCTCCCACAGCTATCCAAGTGGGTGTGCAAAGATGATGCACCAAGGACGGGTAAACCTCAAACACCTACCAGTAGAGATGAGCAAATTTCGGGCAACTCCCCAAATTTCACCAAGAAATCCGTGTTCAGCCGAAATTAACTTTTACAAGCTTGCTCATAAAAGGCTCGATTCAGAGAGACACAAAAAAACTTCCGATTTCGTGCCGATCTGTTTTTTTTGTGAAATGTTTCCGTTCTCGTATGAGCGTACAAGCGATTCTGTGCATGCATTGAAAACCTTGTGTAAAGTTTCCGTCCGTTCGTGCGGCAGATTTCGAATTACGAGGATGTAAATTTCCATCCAGACTTTTCCGTTTCATTTCCATGTTACAACGGCTTTAGTTTTTGCCCTTTTCCCATCGTATCCTCCAACGAATCCTTTACGTTTCCCGTTCGATTCTGTTTCCCTTTTTCAATAAATAATCGTCCAGACGGAATCCTTACGATCTTGCGCCTGCGCACTACAAACTTAACTCATTAAAGGGCTCGCCTACATATTTGCCACCCTCACTTCTACTACAATGTTTAGCTAAATCACTTAGCACTATCCTCCATCTTCCCTTTTGGACCCTTAAAGCTCACCCAAATCATTTCTCGGTCATGTGAATATTCATCTTTAAATATTTCTGGGCCCATTAGTTTTGTGTTAATGTATTTTGTAAATGAAATGACACTGTTCCTTTTTTGGGGGGGATTCCATCATAAAATTAAAAATTTTAAAAAGTTAAAATTTTTACAACTATAAAAAACAAAATACATAGCAATGGCAGGCCACAGAACATTATTATTCATCTGTGGTCCCCAACGAGTTGCGCAGCTCCTGCATCTCGCCCACCAACTGAAGGACCCTGACACTCCGTTGTGCCACTCTGGCATATGTGGTCCCTGTTAAAAAACATAAATTAAAATATTGGTATAACCTTGTTGGGGTCATACTGCAGTGCCCCCCCCCCCCCCGTATGGTCCAAACACCTAAATCTGGACTTCAAAAGCCAGAGGGCCCTTGCCACCACGGGTCAGGTTTTGCATAGTGCCCGATTAGAGAACCCCTGGCCCGCATTCTGCAGGGAAAGAACGGGCATCAGGAGCAAGGGCGGGTGGCACATCTTGCAGTTCCTGCAACCAAATATAAAATAATTACACAAAGCAAAGGTAACCAACTAAAACAATAACTCCTACACAAATTAAGATTCAAGTTTAACAATCCAAATATAATTCACAAACGACATAAGTCTAAAAAAATATAGCAATTATATGGATGTGTGGAAAAATAAATGTTTACATGCTAAGGACTAATTTAGGTCAGCATTAAAATGCTTCTATAAGGCATACATGAAAAGGATTGATTCATTTATGGCCTCAGCCATGCTGATACATGCAATGCCTTGGTGCTAAAGGCGCGCAGACTTCTCCACATAGCCGCAAAACATGTTCAACAATAGCAATCCGAGCCCTCAAAGGTGCCGTAAGTGGATCGGAAATGAAACGGATTTATAGGGTGGTGACCCGTCGGAAATCAGCTCTCTGAATCAGACGGGAACCCATCCCAACATTCTGAACGAACGAAAAATTTCAGATTTGTTGAGAAAAAGCTCCCGAAATGACGTTAAACTTTCGATTTCCTTTGGATTATCGAAAGAACATATACGTCTATGTTCGAACGTTCGTGCGAGTCAAAAATGCCCCCAAAAAAGGAAAAAATGACAAACACCCAACAAAACTTTTGTTTTCAAATATGAAAATAATGACATTTGGGATTTTGAATCGACCCTAAAATACAAAAAATTAGCCTACCTTTGTCCCCGCCCCAGCGCCAGGTGATGTCCTTATTCCCTGGTGTGTCCCACGCTGGCCTCTGGAGAAGTGCATTACCCCGGCTGGGCTTCTGGCATCTCACTTCCTACCACAGGGGGGGCATTTATATTTGGAGTGTCCAGTCACAGGTCACGCCCAATATAAGTAACCATTTCCTGCAGTGGGGAGAGAGCTGTCATTCGCTGGAGAGACCAGTGAATACCAGGCACTATATCTCGAGCTGTAACAGCAAGTGGTGTACGGCACCGGACCAGTCCAAGGGGAGGCCTCTTGCCGCAGGTGATTTGCCAGCCTCTCAAGCCTTGTGAACTAGTATAGGGGCCTCATGGACTAGTTCACAAAGAGTTAAATGTAAAAAAAAAAATAAGAAAATTAATACTTTCTCTCATATTCCACTCCAGGGCATCAGGAAGTCAGAAACTGATGGGTTAACTCTTGACTGAAGGGCGGGGACTGCAAGACAAAAGGTGTGGTTCCTCCCGGCCTATATATACTTCCGGCTGCTCTCCACAATCCAGTTGCATGCTTGCAGTTGGGATTAGACTGCGAAGGTATGCCTAGATTTATTCTCCTCCAAGAATCATATTTTTTTTTTCGTTTTTATAGGTATTACTCAGGAAGTGGGAGATTTAACCCTGTCTGCTTCCAGGCCCCTATGGTCTCACTGACCTGGTGGGCCCATCTATGCCTCTTTAAGGGTAACGCCAGGGTCTTGGGGGCGCTACGGTGTGTTGCCTTGGTATTTAAAAGCTGAATCTCAAGGGCTGGAGTTCCTGCCAAAAGGGTAACTTGGGCTGCTGCTGCCTTCCTGCTCCCATTGCTTTCAGGGCTCCATATTGAGTGGTCTTTCCCTGGGTTAGCAGGTAAGTTGTTAGCATGTTACTTACCTTTGTTTGGATTGTAATTCATGTTATATTTTAATTAATGTTTTTTTTCTTGTTTTTTAGAATATGGGTAAAGGGGTAAAGGGATATTGGTTGTGGATCTCGGAGTAGTCACTTGTGACTATCGAGATTCCTTATATAATTCGGTCTTAGTCCCTCAGGAATATTAGACTGTTTCACAATGACAGAGGCAATTGCGGCAACTGGGTCTGTTGCCTTCAAAGGCCCCCGGAAGAGGACAGCCCTATTTGTGCTGAATGCACCACGGGGGTACTTTTCAAATTTGGGAGACAGTTGTCACCTTCAGAGAGGTTTCCTATGGAATGCTCTGGGTCTGGACCCTCAGATCTTACAGCTCCTTCGGCAGCTCGGACCTCGCTAGGACAAGCAGGGATATATTGTCCAGCTTAATATTGTGGAGAGGTTGAGAGATCTGGTTTTATGATCTTTGAAGGCATCAGAGAAGCGAAAACTAGTTTCCAGGTTTCTTCGGATTCTGAAAGGATATTTAGACTGCCATAGATTTTCATGAGGAATTATCAGAAGGTGAGCTCTCATCCAGTAGGGAAGAGAGTATTTCAGATTCTGGGTCTTCAGAACAGGGGGGAGTTCTCTGTTTAGAGAATATATGGAGAGGTTTATATCCTCTGTTTTGGGTATCTCTGCTCCTAAGGTCCTCAACAGAAAGAAGGGTGATTTGTTCAAGCCAGAAAACCATAGATGGCTGTTTCCTGAGTAATCTAATTTTACTAGAATTATCCAAAGGGAATGGGAAAAGCCAGATAAGCTTTTCCCTCCTCCAGGTTATGGTCTTTCCCCCTGAGGCGGGTGATCAAGTTTCAGGACTCTCTAGTAATACTATTATCCCATCTTCTCCCTAAAGGATACAGTGAATAAGGGCATGGATCGGGTAGCATGGCATGCTTTATACATAATAGGATCGGCTTTGCGGCCAGCCTGTGCTGCTTGTATAGCAACCTTAGCAAGCAGAAGGATGTTAAAGCAACTGGATTTTTAGACTTGTTTGTTTCATTCACGAAGTGTATGTTCTCAGTTGACTAAGACCAGTATGGAGATAAACAGGTATGTCACCTCTTCTATGATTGATATGGTCAGGTTAGAAGCTAGAGGCTCTGCTAGTGGTTCTAAGGCGTTCATTATGGCTCAAGCAATGGTCAGCAGACACAACGTCAAAGAAGACCCTATTGGGACTCCCCTTCCTGGGGGGGGGGCACCTGTTTGGGGCATTGGAGTGTTTGGATGATATGGTAAAGAAGGCTACTGGATGATATGGTAAAGAAGGCTACTGGGGGTAGGTCTACTAGACTCCCTCAAAGAAGGAGGTCTAACCCCTTTTTTCAGATCTTACAATTCTGAAGCCTTTTGTAGGGACAGAGGTTCCGCTTCCTTGAGATAACAAAGAGATTTCTGGAAAAATCCAAAGCAACAAAATAGGGCAAAACCTCCTTCATATCCCCCTCAGGCATGAGGGGACACCCCCACTCCTGCATTTTGCTCCCATTTGGAGTCTCCATGTTTGGATACAGGAGGTTGTTACAAGATCGAATTGGGGGCCAGACCTCCTCAGAGGTTCTTTTGGTCAAGGTTTTGGTATCCCAAAATCCAGAGGAAGCAGGAGCATTGAGATCTGCTGTAGCCTATCTATTGCAGATTGGAGTAGTCCATCACGTTCCCCTTTTAGAGAGAGATCTCTGCTTTAATTTCAATTTGTTCATAATTCCCAAGAAGGACGATTCCATCCCAATATTAGATTTTAAGGGCCTCAACAGTTGAGAAAATTTTGCCTGGAAACTTGAAGGTCCATAGTGATGAGGCTTCAGCCGGGAGAATTTATGACCACAGTGGATATAAAGGATGCACTTTGCAGTAGACAGCATACACCTTGAACTATTGGCTCAGGTCTTCAGCCCCAAGGGTGTTTACCAAGGTGTTGGGCGGTCTCATGGCTGTTGGGCCTGATGCTTCGAAGCAGTGCCTTTTGCAGAGTTTCACAGCCCACTGCAGATGGAATTGCTCTCGATCTGGGATCAAACCACGAAAACTGGATCACCCCTTCTTTATGACCCACTCAGCCAGGCAGTCCCTAACCTATTGGCTGTATCCTCAGCATCTTCAAGTGGGCAGGTCTTTTCTTCCAGTTCAATGGAAAACAGCCACCACAAATGCCAGCCTAACAGGTTCGCGGGTGTCACAGGGTCACATACAATCCAAGGGAGAGCAGACTTCTCATAAATATCCTGGAGCTGAGTGATGACCCGCAAGGGAATTCCAACCATTCTGGTGGCTCCTCGTTGGCCAAGGAGAAGCTGGTTTGAGACATAGTAAGGATGTCAGAAGGCAACCTCTGATGGTTGCCCAACGATCCAAACCTTCTCACACTGGGGCCCCTACGGCACCCCAATTTACAAGTTCTGGCTTGCCTTTGACAGCCTGGCTATTGAATTCTCCATCCTGGCAGAGAGAGGTTTATCTGCCAGAGTTAACCAGACCATGATTCAGGCTCAAAAGCTGTAAGAGTGAAGAGTAATTCCATAAGGTTTGTTATTCCCCTAGCTGGAAATTCTTATGTTCCATATTTCACAACTAGATTTAGCAATACAGGAACCAGGCAGCTTCTGTTAAGTTCTAGAACTATAAATAAAAAAATCCCTAAAACTAGACTTTGTTCCTTTATTGTAAACCACATAATCTATCATCTGTCCTGCGGTTTGACATTTGATTTGGATTTCTGACCCCTTATCCTTTGAATTACGCATGCTCCATATATTTTGCTTTTCGGTTAAGCAATGCAGTGCCAGTAGGATATTAGCCAAATATAGATATGTATCTGGCTTGTTACTTCGATTTTATTGGACAATTGTTAGACCACCTAATTGCATTTGATTGGTTGTTTTTACTTCTCCTTTCTGCATATACTTGAATAATCATATATATATATATCTCATTCTACTTCTGATTAAATATCATTCATTACGCTTTCAACTACACAACTGTTGTCTGTGGTTTCTGTGTGGTTTCCTTGATCAAGATGTATACAGCAAGTGATTCACTAAGTGCTGTGATCCATGAAAACCTATTATTAAATTGAACTGAGAAAATTATCAAAGCAAACTATCAAAGCAGACATCATCAAAGATTTACCACAGAGTCTGGCGAGTATTTATCACTTAAGCCTCGATTCAGAGAGACACAAAAAAACTTCCGTTTTAGTGCCGTCGTCGGATAATTTTCAAAAGTTCCCGCTCTCGTATGAATGTGCGAGCGATTCCAAGCATGCTTCGTAACCCTTCCGTACAGCTTCCCTCCGCTCGTATGCCAGAGTACGCGTACGAGGATGTCATTTTCCAGCGAGACTTTTCAGATTCATTTTCTCAGCTAACGACGTAGTCTTTCGTTTTTTGGCCTTTTCCCATCGTATCCTCACACGAATCCTTTCCGTTTCCCGATACATCCTGCTTCACTTTTTCCATAAATATTCGTCCAGACGGAATTCTTACGATCTTGCGCCTGCGCACTACAAACTTATCTCATTAAAGTGCTCGCATACATAATTTCACTCCCATCACTTATAATCCACCAAAACTCACCCTAACCACTTAGCGCTATCCTGCCTTTTCCCTTTTGGTCCCTTAAAGCTCACCCTAATCACTTAGCGCTATCCTGCCTTTTCCCTTTTGGGGCCTTAAAGCTCACCCGAACCACTTAGCGCTATCCTGCCTTTTCCCTTTTGGTCCCTTAAAGCTCACCCTAACCACTTAGCGCTATCCTGCCTTTTCCTTTTTGGGGCCTTAAAGCTCACCCTAACCACTTAGCGCTATCCTGCCTTTTCCCTTTTGGTCCCTTAAAGCTCACCCTAACCACTTAGCGCTATCCTGCCTTTTCCCTTTTGGGGTATTAAAGCTCACCCTAACCACTTAGTGCTATCCTGCCTTTTCCCTTTTGGGGCCTTAAAGCTCACCCGAACCACTTAGCGCTATCCTGCCTTTTCCCTTTTGGTCCCTTAAAGCTCACCCGAACCACTTAGCGCTATCCTGCCTTTTCCCTTTTGGGGCCTTAAAGCTCACCCTAACTACTTAGCGCTTAGGTTCTTTTTCCATTTTAGGTCCCTAAAACTTACCCAAATCACTTAGCGCTTAGGTTCTTCTTCCATTTTCGCACCCTAAAACTTACCCAAATCACTTAGCGCTTAGGTTCTTCTTCCATTTTAGGTCCCTAAAACTTACCCAAATCACTTAGCGCTTAGGTTCTTCTTCCATTTTAGGTCCCTAAAACTTACCCAAATCACTTAGCGCTTAGGTTCTTTTTCCATTTTAGGTCCCTAAAACTTACCCAAATCACTTAGCGCTTAGGTTCTTCTTCCATTTTAGGTCCCTAAAACTTACCCAAATCGCTTAGCGCTTAGGTTCTTCTTCCATTTTAGGCCCCTAAAACTTACCCAAATCACTTAGCGCTTAGGTTCTTCTTCCATTTTCGCACCCTAAAACCCAAATCACTTAGCGCTTAGGTTCTTCTTCCATTTTAGCACCCTAAAACTTACCCAAATCACTTAGCGCTTAGGTTCTTCTTCCATTTTAGCACCCTAAAACTTACCCAAATCACTTAGCGCTTAGGTTCTTCTTCCATTTTAGGTCCCTAAAACTTACCCAAATCACTTAGCGCTTAGGTTCTTCTTCCATTTTAGGTCCCTAAAACTTACCCAAATACTTAGCGCTTAGGTTCTTCTTCCATTTTAGGTCCCTAAAACTTACCCAAATCACTTAGCGCTTAGGTTCTTCTTCCATTTTAGGTCCCTAAAACTTACCCAAATCACTTAGCGCTTAGGTTCTTCTTCCATTTTCGCACCCTAAAACTTACCCAAATCACTTAGCGCTTAGGTTCTTCTTCCATTTTAGGTCCCTAAAACTTACCCAAATCACTTAGCGCTTAGGTTCTTCTTCCATTTTAGGTTCCTAAAGCTTACCCAAATCACTTAGCGCTTAGGTTCTTCTTCCATTTTAGCACCCTAAAACTTACCCAAATCACTTAGCGCTTAGGTTCTTCTTCCATTTTAGGTCCCTAAAACTTACCCAAATCACTTAGCGCTTAGGTTCTTCTTCCATTTTAGGTCCCTAAAACTTACCCAAATCACTTAGCGCTTAGGTTCTTCTTCCATTTTCGCACCCTAAAACTTACCCAAATCACTTAGCGCTTAGGTTCTTCTTCCATTTTAGGTCCCTAAAACTTACCCAAATCACTTAGCGCTTAGGTTCTTCTTCCATTTTCGCACCCTAAAACTTACCCAAATCACTTAGCGCTTAGGTTCTTCTTCCATTTTAGGTCCCTAAAACTTACCCAAATCACTTAGCGCTTAGGTTCTTCTTCCATTTTAGGTCCCTAAAACTTACCCAAATCACTTAGCGCTTAGGTTCTTCTTCCATTTTAGGTCCCTAAAACTTAATCAAATCACTTAGCGCTTAGGTTCTTCTTCCATTTTAGGTCCCTAAAACTTACCCAAATCACTTAGCGCTTAGGTTCTTCTTCCATTTTAGCACCCTAAAACTTACCCAAATCACTTAGCGCTTAGGTTCTTCTTCCATTTTAGGTCCCTAAAACTTACCCAAATCACTTAGCGCTTAGGTTCTTCTTCCATTTTCGCACCCTAAAACTTACCCAAATCACTTAGTGGACATCTCAATCTTGACCTCAAAATATGTTTTTGCCCCTTTCTTTTTGGGAAATGTATGTGTGGCCAGAAATGACACTGAAACGTTAGTTTCTTTAAAACCTTTTTTACTGTAAAAATTTTTTTGGTTTTTGTTTTAAAAGTAACAGTTTAAGATTTTTACCCCATTGGATATAAAAACTTTTTTGAATAAAACATTATTACATTAAAACATGGGTCAGCAGACCAGGGCCAGGACCCAGGATTCTAATCCTCTTCCTCTTCTTCTGTTGTCCCCAACGAGTCAACCATTTCCTTCATATCGGCCACCAACGCAAGGACCCTCCTATTCAGTTCCAAAATTTGTTGCCGTGTGGTCCCTGTAAGAAATGGAGAAAAAAAACATTAGATTCATACCAATACATGTTTGCCACCTGTGGATTGAATGTTTTGAAGTTACACAAATAAATCAAGGCTACATATGTAATTCTGGCAAGTCATAAAGCTAAGGAAGTGCCCACAGGTCACTCTTATATTGCCATTGGCTAGGGCTTGATGTATCTGTGTTTTGATGTCAAGTACCACCTAAATGCTAATAATGCCCTGACTACTTACTTGGTTGGTGGCCGCGAGCTGGCTCGTTGGGGACAACACGCTGAGGTCCTGGGTCCTGGCTCTGCTGTGAAGAAGTGCCTGTAGAAACATGGGAAATATGTTCAGTTTTATGGTCAAATTCCTCAGTCAGAAAATGGCTTTTGTCAAGTCTGGTTCACATCACTCACCTTCTCCAGCTTCTGCTTGTAGCACATCTGCTGCCTCCTCTTCCACTTCCTCACCCACTCCAGAAGCATCTAGATAAACAGATGAAAGGAATCAGTTGGGTAGGAGATAGCATGTATATGTGTGTGCGTAGACATGAAGAGTGACATACCAGAGGCTCCCGCATGCGTGGCAGGGTACGACTCCCTGCCCACGCTGTGCCGCCCCTCCTCTGTGGTAAGGTCCAGGGGCTGGTCTGAGGAGGCCACAGAGGAGGGGTCGGCCCGTCGCCCTGGAGATCCACCACCTTCACTCCCAGCTGCAGAATCATGCAGCACTGGTCGGCCTGTGCGCCTCCGGTTGCGGCGAATGTGGTAATCCATTTCCAACACTAACAAAGAAAAGGCATTATAAATAAAAGGCCTAACTTCTGTCGTAGTTACATTTTGCATGCAAGCGCTATGTACTTACTTGGGAAATGGATCCCGAAAAACCTCCGCACCCGGGGCATGTGCAGTCGCTTCAAGTCCGACCAATGCTGCATGATCTGTGTGTGGGTGAAGGTGGTGTCGGTCTGATGTTGGATCTCCGAGATGATCTCCAGGGCGACGTTTCGTTTCTCAAACGAGTTGGGCAGGTAGTCGTACCTGCGCTCCAGCATGGTCTACAAAACAGAAATCAAACATAGCAAGAAATCTGAAATTACTATCAAGAAGTGCCAACAATACATTCTTTGGTTCAATCAAATGAACACATACACACACACACTTCTAGGCTAAGTTAACTTTCAAATCTGGCCGCACTGTTGTTTGGCACGTGTGTGGCGTGCACTTGGGTGTGCATGTAGGTGAACCAAATTTAAAATCAATCTATTACTTCGTGCGCATCCTTAACATGTAGAGCAGTATTTACAAATCAAACCAAAGTCCTTAAAAGACACTTACGAGCATGATGATCTCTTCTTGTTGTCAGGTGAAGATAGTGGGCGCCATCTTTCTTCTTCTTCTCGGCAGCAGATAAGCACTGCCCCAGCGGTTTCCGGGTTTCGCACGGCCGTGCGCGTAAGCGAACGCGTAGGCGTCACACGCCGGATACCTTATTTAAAGGTCCCTGCACACACAGCTCATTCTCTTTGATAGTCCACCAAAAATGGCACCTAAAAAACAGATCGCCAAGAAGAATCAGAGCAAGCGGGCTGAGCAGGCCAAGGGCCCGAAAACCAGGTCGAAAGAGCCTAAAGCGAGGCTAAGGGCTACCACCAAGGCTGCGGCCAAAAAGGAGGTAGCAGCAGCCCAACCAAAGAGCAAGCAAACCAAGGCTGGCCAAGCTCATGCCCAACAGATGGGTAAGAGGGGACGAAGCCCCACCCCACCCTGCCCCACATCCCCCCCACGTGGCACCAAGGCCATAGCCAAAGGCCCCAAACACAGGGCCCGAAGCCGCAGCAGGGGCCCAAGGCGCAGCAGGGGCAGAACAAGGTCCAGGTCCAGAAGCCGCAGCAGGGGCCCAAGGCGCAGCAGGGGCCGAACAAGGTCCAGGTCCAGAAGCCGCAGCAGGGGCCCAAGGCGCAGCAGGGGCCGAACAAGGTCCAGGTCCAGAAGCCGCAGCAGGGGCCCAAGGCGCAGCAGGGGCCGAACAAGGTCCAGGTCCAGAAGCCGCAGCAGGGGCCCAAGGAGCAGCAGGGGCCGAACAAGGTCCAGAAGCCCGAAAAGCCGTCAAAGGCCAACGGCCCCCTCCCCCCCGCACGTGGCTCCAAAGCAAAGGCCAAGAGTGTGCGAACCACCAGATATGCCTCACCCCAGCCAACGACCCCCTAGGCCCCACAGACCCACAGGGCTCAAAGCAGCAGCTCCAGCTCACCCAGACCCTCTCTTGCTCGCCCACATTCTCCTCCGGCACAGGTTGTCATGCATTCCCCCTATGCCACATCGACACCTGCTACTTCAGTGGCCACCCAGCCCCGAACACCCAGTCCCTTTCCCAGTCCAGTACGATCCACAGCCAGCCTCCAGTCCTTGAGGTCTCCTCCATCCCCCAGCCCAGAATGTCACCCCATTTACCACCAAGCACTGAGGAGCCACAACCACCCCAAAGAGGCTGCACATTGCGCCGAGGACACTTGAGTGGCCGTTTTGGTGAGTCCCAAATTCTGGCATTGGCTAGTGGGCTCACCTTATAGTTTGATGACCTATATGGGAGCAAATCCAAAACCACCAGCAAACAGCGCAAAGCAGAGATTTTGGAAGAACTCACCAGGCAAGTCAATGCAGCGGGTGAGGAACGCAAAGATGTGGAACAGGTTCAGCGGAAGATCTCGGACCTGAAATATGCCGTGCGGAAGAAACAGAGTCAAAGGCGGCTGTACAGGTACATAGCTTATTTGTGGGTTTTTATTATTCTTGTGTATCCATCAGTGCGCTTAATTATGCTTACTATGTTTTACAGCGAAAAAACTGGCGGAGGATTTCCAACCAAAATGAGATTTACACAGGCTGAGGAGATGATTCTGGGCTTGCTCCATCCTGTGGCCTTAGAGGGACACTCGGGCCAGCAGGACACAGACAACCCGCCAATTCCAGCAGGTTAGTAATGTGTGAATGACCCAAAAAATGTGTGAGAACCTACACATAGGCAGCAAGGGCTAGCTAAACACATGGCTCTAGGGTGTGGCAGCAAGGGCTAGCTAAACATATGGCTCTAGGGGGTGGCTGCAAGGGCTAGCTAAACACATGGCTCTAGGGTGTTGCAGCAAGGGCTAGCTAAACACATGGCTCTAGGGGGTGGCTGCAAGGGCTAGCTAAACACATGGCTCTAGGGTGTGGCTGCAAGGGCTAGCTAAACACATGGCTCTAGGGTGTGGCAGCAAGGGCTAGCTAAACACATGGCTCTAGGGTGTGGCTGCAAGGGCTAGCTAAACACATGGCTCTAGGGTGTGGCAGCAAGGGCTAGCTAAACACATGGCTCTAGGGTGTGGCTGCAAGGGCTAGCTAAACACATGGCTCTAGGGTGTGGCTGCAAGGGCTAGCTAAACACATGGCTCTAGGGTGTGGCTTTGATTGGAGTGCTCACTTTGACCAGGGTGTGTAATGTGTGTGGACTGGTAATGTGCAAATTGACACCCACATACATGACGTTTAAGTAAATTTCAGAAAACTAGGAAACTTAGGAGTGGAGAAAAGGAATGCGTGCTATGTATTAATTGACAAGCACGCGCCACACTAACATATTTGGCTGTTGGTCAATTCGCTAAGAGCTGGGTTGGGTGCCCAACGGATTTAGATGGTTTGCTACAAATGTTTTCTGAGATACAATGTTCCCCACCAGAATAATATTGTAACTGCTATTTGGCACCTTAGTGTGTTAACTTCATCACCTAAAAGGGATGTGGCAACTCACACAGCAGCCATTAGTTGCATGTTTGTTTTTAGACACGTGACCAATGTGTCTAGTCTGGTTTAACAATCCATGCACTAATGTAATGGCATTCCTAGTGAAGGCCAAGTGGCGACGTTGTGGGAGTGGCCATTCCTGCTTGGCCACATTTCTTTGCTTAGCATATGTGTCCTTAAACATCAACAATGCATAGTTGTGTGTTTTCATAGCTCTTTTTCTTCTAATGCAGCCCAGCATCATCCCTCAGCTAGTGGGGACTCCTCTGCCATGTTACCGCTGCCGTTTTCTTCCGCGCTGCATAGGACCCAGGATGCGATATCTACGGTAAGTGTTTTTTTTATGCTGTTATGTATGCATGTGGCTTGCCATGTTTTTCTTGTCTGATTTATATAGGTATTCCCCACACTGAAACTTTTTTTTTTTTCACATGTCCCCAACAGAGCCACACACTGATGGAGCAAATCCAGGAGCAGGAGGAGGATGGAAGCTTCCTTGGAGATTATGAAGATCTTCCCCTGGGCCAGAATCTGCAACTGTCCCAAAATGTTTCTCCGCCAAATCCTCAGCAGCAGAGGGAAGCTGGCTGCATGCTGGCTGCACATAGTGGGCAGCATGCAGAGACTGACCCTCCAGTCCCCAGTTTCAGATCTGCTGCTGAGGATTTGGCGAGCATACCTGTGGCTGTTGGGGGTCCTCGAGCAACATCATCTGCATGCCCCACAACCCGGGGAATTGGGCGGCGTACTCAGCAACGTCGCCCAGTTTCCCAGGGGAGGGGCGTGCAGATGATGGAGTCAGGATGGCACCATGAGAGGCGGCTTTTTCGTCGCCAAAATCAACAAATTCAAGAGCATCTTAGGGGCCAATTAGAGTCCCTAAATACTAGCTTCAGTGCCGTGCTGACTGAATTGAGGACCCATAACAGCCACATGGCCAACTTGACATCAGAAATAAGGTCAGGCATGGCCGAAATGCACAGTAACCAAAGAAACATTTTGGAACAGTTGCAGATTCTGAATGCCACACAGGCCCAGGTTAGGCCCCCCCCAAGGGCCCCAACCTGGGTTCTATGGGCATCAACAATATTAATGTGTGTTTGGCCTGAATCTGTTCCACATCTTTGCGAGACATCCCCACTGGATTGACTTGTCTGGTGAGGCCTAAAAATCTGCCATTTTGCGCTGCTCTTGCTAGGTTGTTTTGGATTTGCCCCCATATAGGTCATTCAAGGCATGAGGTAGCCCACTAGCCAATGACAGAGCCCAAGACTCACTGAAGCGGCCACTTAAGCTGTTGCGTGGCTGTCTTGGGCACAGTAACATTTGTGGTGGCTCCTCATGTTTGGCGGCATGATTGGGTGACATTCTGGGCTGCCAAACTAAGACCTTGGACCCTGGCTGTGATTGTACTGGATTGGGATTGGGACTGGGTGTTCTGGTTTGGGTGGCCCATTGACTTACAGATATAGATGTGGCATAGCTAGGTTTGCTTCCAACCTGTGTCTGGTGAAAATGTGGGCAAGCAGGAGAGGGCTTATTTGTGTCAAATTTTCGGTTTTGGAACATGTTTTTAAACAAATTGCATGTACATGTCTGGCCCCAAAGTATGTGAGGGGCACTCACCTCCTATTCTGTTTGTATCCCAGAAACATTTTACGAAGTAGTAAATATTTTTGTTTCACCAAGTTTATGTCTGTGGTGTTTTGATTGAGAAATATTAGTTCAAGTAGACAACAAAAAAAAAACACTAACCAATGTCTCCAAATAAGTCCACAAACATTGTTGTTGTTTTTTTGCACAACTTCATTATTGGTTTATTCATAATGAAATTATACATACCAAAACAAAAACAAAAAACATAAATAAACAAGTCCAAAAAAACACATACAAAGCCAAACATAAATTAGGCAAAATGTGTGGCAATTAAATTTGCCCACACGGCTTGCCCAGACGCACTTGGCTGGCCCACATAGGCGTCGCCTGGCTCATCGGAGGGTGGAGAGGGTGGGCAATCAACATATCGTGGGACCCTTTGCATAATCGCAAAATTATGCAGCGCTGCACATGCCATAATGATATCAATGACCTTTTTAGGGTCATACTGCAGGGAGCCCCCAGTGTGGTCCAAGCACCGAAAACGGGTCTTCAGGAGTCCAAAGGCCCTCTCCACCACTGCCCTGGCCTTTCTATGGGCACGATTGTAGGCTTCTTGGGCTGGAGTCTGTGGCCGGAGGACCGGAGTCATCAGCCACGGGAGTAGTGGATACCCTAAATCGCCTACAACAATGTAAGGGAAACTAATATTACCATTAATTCATACATTGCAGCACAAAATTCCTTTAAAAAACAGATTAATGAGGTATGTGACATTGTCACACAAACATGAGCATACATATTGCAGATGCAAAAACAACAATTAAACATATGTGAGAGATGGGGGCCCAAAGTAGGAAAATAATACTGTGGATGCTGGGTAATCAGGCAGACTGTTAGCAGCTATTGTTTCCTGTCTGTGCTGCAGAACAATGTATTATGGTTTAACTTTACCTGACCCATTTTCTGTTTTGGCTTAGTCCAAAACAGGTGTAAGGCTGCCCCCGCTCACCTCTACTCAGTAAGTGAAATGCATGTAAGCAAAGATGGAGCAGACCCTCTGCTAAAGTCCCTAACAGATTTGGATGTCAAAGTGTTTGGAAGACTGTTTCTGACTTTTGCTCTCATTACACTTTGGAGTTAAAACAATGCAGGACTAAAAATTTGACAGCCAATGTAGTTTGGATCAAGTAATGGGTCCAGTCGGGTTACACATGTTCCCAAGGTGATGGCCAAGGCATCGTGGAGGAAAGGTGACTCCCACAAAAATTCAAGGCACACATATAAATTCTAAATAGGTAATTGGACTCAACTTACCAAGGAGCCATGCACCCGCAAATTCTCCTGACTCAAACCGCCGGAATAATCCTGAACGGCGCAGGATGTAGGCATCATGGGCTGAGCCAGGGTAGCCTGCCAGGACGCTCAGAAAACGCATGTCCTGGGCCACCACTGCTTGCACATTCAGTGAGTGGCCCATTTTCCGATTTCTGTGTCAAAAATAAACATAAAACAAAAAGAAACAAAATGAGGCCACGAATCCAACGCTCACTTCTAACAGGCTAAGTCAAACGTTAACATCCAGACAACTAACACTAAACAACTACCTTACATTTAAGTGGCCAACAAAAGAAGATGTATGTTCGAGCCTTTACAAGGTTGAGTGACTTGTTCTCTTTCAAGTACACTTTAAAATGTTTGACTTGGCCCAAACTTGGCAAAGAATGGAAAAAGGGCCATTGTTGCACATACACTCTTGCCAAGGAGGAAGCATTATCATGGAGGGACTGATTGCAATGAGGGAATATGTAAAAGGAGAGACTAGCAACATAGAGTGCCTAATAAAAAGGAGGGACTATTCACAATAAGGGAGACTAAAAATGGAGTAAATAAGGCCAAGGATGCTCTGCTTAAAAGGAGGGACTATTCACAATAAGGGAGACTAAAAATGGAGTAAATAAGGCCAAGGATGCTCTGCTTAAAAGGAGGGACTATTCACAATAAGGGAGACTAAAAATGGAGTAAATAAGGCCAAGGATGCTCTGCTTAAAAGGAGGGACTATTCAAAATAAGGGAGACTAAAAATGGAGTATATAAGGCCAAGGATGCTCTGCTTAAAAGGAGGGACTATTCACAATAAGGGAGACTAAAAATGGAGTAAATAAGGCCAAGGATGCTCTGCTTAAAAGGAGGGACTATTCACAATGATGGTTTTAAAACAAGGATGGAGAAATACAAATAATGTTATTGGCCAAAGGAGGGACAACCAAACATTTAGATACAATGGAAGCCACAACTTGCCTGTATATATACTCGTCGACTGCCGGTGGGACGAGGGCAACGTGGGTGCAGTCAATAGCACCCATGACGTTGGGCATGTCGGCGATATTATAAAATGCCAGCTTAATTGCGTTTCTGGCTACCATATCCTCAGGGAAACAAATATATTTCCGAGTTAGGGTAGCCATGCCTTCCAAAAATTTGGATAGTGCGCGGCTCAGCGTAGGCTGAGAGATCCCCACGGAGAGGGCACCCAGCCTCTGGAACAAGCCGTTCGCCAAAAATTGCAGGCAGCCAAGCATCTTGATCATACCTGAAATTGCTTGCCCCTTCCTTGTGGTGCGGGCTAACCATGGCCGCAGCTCACTATACAATTTATGGAGGGCAGCGCGATTAAGCCTGGTCAGCTCGAACAGCTCAACGTCATGCATGCTATTGATGTCCATGCGTCGCCGCCGATGCAGTCTGGTCTCTGACCTCCGGACGATCTCAATTCCCATGAGTTGCAGATCCTCATGCTCCTCAAAGGCAGTAGACTCGTCCATGGCTCTAGTTCCGATGTCTAAAAGGTGCCGGGAGTGGTTCGGCAATGAAACGGATTTATGGGGTGTTGTCCCATCGGCAATCAGCTCTCTGAATTAATCGCAAGCCCACTGCAATAACGAAAACTTTCTGAACGGATGAAAAATTTCAGAGTTGGTGGAAAAATGCTCCCGAATGAACGAGAATCTTCCGATTTGCTTCCGTTTTTCGAAAGAGCATATATGCATCTTCCCGAACGTTCGTATGAATTAAAAATGTACAAAAAAAAGCAAAAAAATTACAAACACCCAACAAAACTTTCACAGACAGCTACGGAAGTCCGGATGAATGTGTCTCTGAATCGAGGCTTTAGTGCGAATCTAGAGGTTTCGCTTGTAGATCTTTTCCTGTTTCCAGAATTTCAGAAATTTTCTTCAGAAACCCATTGTTGAAAATAGACTTATTAGGACTTTCTTTCAGGGCATCGCCCATGTGCGCCCTCAACGTAAGCCTATTCTGTCTCTCTGGGACCTGAACTTAGTTTTATCAGCTCCTCAGGGTCCTCCCTTTTAACCGCTGGCCAAAGCATCACTAGGTTAATGACACTTAAGGTGATCATTCTAGTGGCAATTGCCTCGGTGTGGTGGGTTTCTGAGTTAGCAGCCTTATAAGTTAAGCCTCATTATTTACTTTTGCACAAGGACAAGGCTGTCTTTCATTTTAAGCAGGATTTTCTGCTTAAGTGCTCAAGGTGGTTTCCCCTTTTCATCTTAATGTAGAGGTGGTTTTACCCTCTTTATGTCCCTTTCTGGTCAGCCATAAGGAGAGAGTCTTTCACTCCCTGGATGTAGTAAGAGCCCTTAAATATTACATCTTGGCTACGCAGACCTTCTGCAAGTCTCTTTATTTATTATATGTGAGGGGTCATGAAAGGGTCTACCTCCAGCTAAGTCTACCATCAGCCAATGGATTAGACAGGCAGTCAGTTCCAGGTTAAGTGTGGTGGAGGCTCCTAGCCACAAAATCTGTTAGAGGACCCAGATTTTTTTCCTTTAAAGTAATAGTCATGCCAAGTAACTTATTGGTGGTTGTCTGGCACCTGCCTACTTACTGAGATGTCAGATCGAGTCTCTTGTGTGTGCTGTTCCCTGCATTGAGCTGCCAGCGGCTGTACTTGGTAGTTTACGTGCAGTGAGTGACCACCAACTTCTCTGCACCCAACCAATCACTGTAGTATTGCTGACGGTGGCTTTGCTGTTCTAGACTCTCCATCCTGCCCTGCGGTGGCTTTGGCTGCAGGTGCCGCTGATAGCTTTGTTGCTGGCCCAGCCCATCAACCTTAAGACTGAAAAGCCTCTTGGGCCAGACCATAACCCAAAGGTTGGTGGAGGCCCCCTTTACAGGTCAAGTGGTGGAGGCCCCGGGGCGTGCACCCCTTGTGCCCTCCTCATAATCCTGCCCTGAAGGCTGTAATAAGAGCATACATCTCTAAGGGGAAGAATCCTCCTCCTTTCCATGTTTCGGCCCACTCTACATGGGCTATTGACCTGATAATCCGAAGAAGGCCATTCCTAACATAAATGTTAGGCCACAGGGATTCTGTGGAGAGGTAAGGTTAGTCATGATTTCAGGGTCAGTATGAACCCCAAAATCGTTCATGACGAATTGAACTTTCCCTTAAATTTGGACCGAACTCCGGTTCTAGAAATCTGGTCTAATCCCTTACTACCAGGTATCTGGATTTTCTCAATTAAATGTTCCGCTTAACACATCCGCATGAATAACTCAGTGGCTAGGTTCAAACTGATGAAAAGTCGATGAATTAGTGCAATGAATTTGTGATTTCAAGAATTTTAGTAATGTCATATTCAGGTATATTCTCTGCAATAACAGAAGGAGATGACAGATCGTCATTTTCAGTGCGTCATTTTGACACATGAAAAGCATTTGTGATATCATAGGCTGAAGAAGAACTTCACATCACAAATTTTTTGTAAAATGGAAAAAATGCAAAAAATCTAGGTTCCAGTTTTGCAAAAAATTTTCGCAAAGCAATATGTTTAGTGGATACCAATACTAAATTGCCAACCTGAAGAGTGGGTTTGACAGAACAATGATGATCAGCAAAGGCTTTCTGTCATTCCACAGTGATTTTTTAAATTATCTTAAAACCAGATATCCTTATTTTAAACCAGATATCCTATCTTTCCCTCAGCTGTTTCCAATGCCGACAAATTGGAGGAAGGACAAGAAAGGGATTTGTTTGCATAATTACAAAAAAATGGTGAAGGCATAGCAAAATTACTAGGAGCTTGAATGAAGGCAAATGTGGCAAAATCTAAATATTACATCTTCTTGTAGAAATTGGTTGGTTCTCTCAGTCTGCCCATTTTAATGGGGATGGCATTGAGAAGGAGGAGCCTCAATTTTGTACAAAATGCTTTCCAAAAAGAAGAAAAAAACTGAACCCCATGATCAGATACAATGCAAAGTCCTCCTCCCAAAATGAACCACATATTTGGAATTATGAAATTCTTGCAAATCCGACATAAGTAGGAACATATCAAGTATAAGAAGGTTTATTGAGGGGGGGGGGGGGTCTGCTTGAAATGGTTACAAAGTGTTTGTCAGATTGGGCAATAAGGTACACACCACACAACCTGCAGGCACAATCTCCAAAATGTTGATATTCTTGACTCCTTGATTAAAGGTCATGATGAAATAAAACCAAAGAGCACCCATCTAGGCTGACAAGAAATTGACAGATTCAATATTCAGAATATACTTTGATAGGGTGTAAAGAGCCAATGCCTCTACTCCTCATATGTCAATTTGACCACTAACCATTTTTAATTTACCATGTCATAGTTTTGCTCAGCTGGGCAGAATTTGCTAGAGAAATACGCACAAGGGTGTAACCTCTCAGGGCTATCTTTTGTGTTGTATTGCAAGAGTACAGCTCCCATGCCAACCTCAATTATGAACGGATGATCAACATCTTAGGGAACCAACATCTGAGCTGAGGCAAAGGCTTCCTTTAATATTTGAAAAGATTTACGGGCTTGTGGGGACCAAACTTCAGAGAAGTTGTTTTTACAGGTAAATCAATTAATGGTGCAACAATGGAAGAAAATCCCCATATTGTCTATAAAGTTTAGCAAAGCAAAGGGCCATGAGCGTATTTGGTTGCTTCCAGTCTAAGACCAAATAGCACAATTGGACTTCATAAATGTGCATTTAGACAAAAATCAAATGATTGTTGTCAGAGAAACACGGATCCTAAATCATCAGCTCAGCAGACTACAAAGCCCAGCGAGGCAAAAAGACAGCTCATGTTAAATATAACATATAATATATTTAAATGCGGAAGGCAGTTGTTACATAATACCATACACATACCAGTTTGAGAAATGGGTTACAGATTACCTTTAAGAGAATTACAAGCAGAGATTCAACATGAATTCAGATTACCTTGATGAGTTCAATTGGGAAGTTGGCAAGCCAGTCATCCGGGGCATAAAGCAGCCTGCTGGGATTCTGGAACTACTCCTGACATGTGTAGGTGCCCTCTGGGAAGATAGAATGGCTTGCCCTAGATGTTCTTAACCCCCAGGTGGACACTCCATATGCCCCTCTGGGCAGAGACTCCAGCCAACTCTGCTGGGAGCTATTTTACAACGAGCTAGTCGTGCTGCATCTTTCAGGTTCAAGAACCAGGGGATAGGGTGGATCATAAACCAAGATCTCAATATTAGCAGGTTCTGAGTCCCACACTGCAATGATAAACATATGCCTGGGTGTGGTTTTTTGGACCTGTTCCGATTCTGTATCTGTTTTTTTGCTGGGACAGGTAGCGATCCTGCTTTTGCAGAATTTGTGTCAGCACCAATGAGTTTGGTGGTCTGTGTGCGAGGTCCCGCTCCCTGAGTCTTTCCAGTCAGGGGTCCCTTGTGGTTCGTTTTAGCCTGGACGAAGGGGTGAGAGAATCAGTGGCGCGTCTGTGATCTGAGCCAGGGCTTGCTTATTTCAAAAAGACGTTTTTATTCTCCTTCCTGGACGGGCTACTTGTTACCTACGTTCGCAGATGACTGTGATCAGTAGGTAAGGTGCCACAACCATGGAATGTTAATAGGGATCAGGCATCAGGAAATTAAAAAATGAAATATTGTTATGACCCTTCCTCAGACAGGCCAGATCTCTGACAACCATCTAAATTAATCAAGATAAAATCCTTTATTCACAGCCTCCTTTTTGTTCACTCCTTTTTTTTTGTTCACTTTTACATGTGTTTATATATTTTTGGAACAAAAGCCAAAACCGCACCAGCCCTAATCTAATGGAGTGTGCACATAAGGGTGACAGAAGCACAACTGTGCATATATACAACCAATACTCAAAGAAAAAGTCCCACCACTCCCAAATCTGTCCTCCCAAACAATGGCACCACTCACTTGTGTAATTAAATCTTGATGATTACTTTATTAATATCCCAAAAATGTTTAATCTATACAATATACACAAATTAAAACCAATTAAAATACATATATACAAACTATGGAGATGGGAAGAGAGGGGGGGAAAGAACGGGGGGGGGTTAAGAATCCATAAACACACCCCCCAGATGGCAGTGAGCACTAAGGCCTTGATAACAATATAAAATATGAATAAAAAGAGTGACCGCTGCTCCCAACCTAGCTGATAATTGTTATAAAGTGTTGAATTTTAATTAATGTAATAAAATAAGTATTTAATTATATGTGCAAAACAGATATAAATAAAGTGCTAAGTGCAATGTGTAAACTACCTACCAAAGGACAGCCAGGTAGGAAGATAAAGCAGACACATATATAATGAATCAATCAACTTACATCTCAAAACGGCCAGTGATCAGTCCCCCCCTCCACTCACACAGACGCCGACGCGTTGCGTGACGTCACCCGTCACTTCACCAGGGCACCATTTATATATTTTTGGTGAGTTTTTGCAGCCATTAACAGGATTTTCATGTCTTCTTTCATGCGTATGTGCGTTTACGTTAATGCGAATAAGCAATTTTGATGATCGTATTTTTATCGCAAATAGTTCGCTTTCTCTGGAATATTACACTGGTGGTATGGGCTTGCGCATTATTCAGAGCCTTGATTGTTGGTTCGAACACGGCCAATAAAATGAAGGTCTTTTCGCTAAACTTACGGGATGTATTTCTTGGTGAAAGTTTGCTGTCGTTGTGTGAGTTGCAGTGTGATGGAGGCGGATTACGTGGAGGAATATGAGCACCTGCAGCAACTGTCAGCTGCTGCTCATAGGCTGGTGGGCTAAATTGAGGAGCTTGCAGCTTCAATGGGGACCACCAAGGAATAGAATTCTGGGAGCCTGCCACTTTTTTGTAAATAGTTTTTAAAAAAAACTTTTAAATATTTTTATATTTTTTGGAAACATAAAATATAATAACAATGATTACCATATAACAATCAATATATACAAGTAAAAAAAAAATACTACTTTTAACCCTTTAAATGCCAGCCACGTAAAATTTACTTGGTTGCCTCTCTGTCACTTAAGTGCCAGCCACGTAAAATTTACGTGCCTGGCATTTACCCCTGCTAGTGGGCAAAAAAAAAAAAAAAAATACTCACCTGACCCCTCGTTGGATCCGGCCGGGTGTCCTCTTTAATTTGGTGCCATCCGACCCCTGTGGGGGGTCGGATGGCTCCAGGAGAGCCCCCGGAATAGGCCACCCCCCCGCTTCTGCAGCAGCAGCTGCTAACTGTAAAAAAAATAAAAATAAAAATGACATTCACTTACCTGCGTGTGCGCTGGCTCCCGCTGTCCCTCCTCTTCACCTGGGGGGCCTTCGATCCCCCCCAGGACTTACCGATCTTCAGGAGAGAGCCCGGGAGGCCCTCTCCTCTCTCCTCCTCGATGGCGGCCGCCATCTTGCCGCTAAGCCCCGCCCCCCGGGGCTATGACGTCATCCTGTTCAGTCTCCGCACCAAGCCACGCCCCTTTTGGGGGCGGGGCTATGACGTCACCCCAGCCCCAATCACCGGCGTCAGCTCTTTCAGCTGTCAGATGCCGGTGATCGGTGCTGGGGAAGGAGGTGGCAGGAGATCCTCTGATCTCCTGCCTCCCCCTTCTCTGGATGCCGATCACCGGCATCTGTCATCAGAGCGGCGCAGGACAAAGGAGCTTACAATCGGAGGTAAGTACAGTAAAAACATTTTTTTTTTTTAATAAAATACTTTTAGTGTGGTGTTTTTTTTTTCAGTCCATGAGACCCCTTATACCAGTTCACAAGGCTCTGGGTATGGCAAGTCACCTGCAGCTAGTGGGTGGCTTGCCATTAACCCCCAGCCCCCCATTACCTGCCTCCCCAACGGCCGGGGGGGGCAGAAGGGCCCGGGCCACTTAGCCCGGGTCGGTAATGCTGGGTAGGGGGGACCCTACGTCATTTTTTGGGGGGATTTTTAAGGGTTTTTAACCCTTAAAATTCCCAAAAAAATGGGGTCCCCCCCCCTGGGAGGGGGGACCCTATGCCATTTTTTTTTTTAATTAACCCTTTTGTGTTCTGTCATCCAGCAGCTATAAAAGGCTTCTAGCAAGTGAGCAGAAGCCAGTGATCGCCGAGGGACAGAGTGCTCCACTATGGATGGGAGGTAAGTATTAAAAAAAAAAATAAACAAATAAAATATTTTTTCTCTTTGTGTGTCTGTTTTTTTTACATGTAACCCCTTGTGAACTGGTAAGGGGTCCATGAGACCCCTATACCAGTTCTCAAGGCTGGGGGGATGGCAAGTCACCTGCGCTAGCCGGTGACTTGCCATTAACCCCTGGCACCTCCATTACCTGCCTCCCCAAAGCCCAGGGGGGGGCAGAAGAGCCCGGGCCCACGGGCTATGCGGGCTTGTAGCCTGCAGGGCCAGGGGCCACAAAAGCTGGCCCCTGCGCCCTGTTCCTCCAAGCCCTGCATAGCTGGTCCCGGGCTGGTTACTTTGGGTAAGGGGGGGCCCATGTCATTTTTTTTTTGATTTTTTAATGTGTGTGAAAATTACACATTATGAGACAAAAAAAAGACGGTTTTAAGAGGCCTATGAATCAACCCTAAAATGCCCCTGAAAATCATGAAAAATGTTACAAAATCCTGAAATAACTGGTGCATCACACCAGGAAACTCCCCATCCTTCTTTTCTACTCAGAAGAACCCTGCCCTAGCTGCAGATGTGGAGGAATGAATGAACATTTTTCTAGATTCTGTTATGTATTTCTTCATTGCTTGCTCCTCGACCAGATCAAGTTATAAATCTTGCCTCTAGAAGGCGTAGTTCCCAGAAGCAATGTGATCAGGCAATTGTATGCCCTATGAGGAGGAAGCAAGTCAGCAGACCTTTCAGACAATACATCTGACCATGTCTGGCAACCCATCCAAAGATCAAACCTATAGTTGTACACAAATACTTCCCCATTACTCCAATCGATCTGCTCTTAGCCAAGGTAGACCAAGAACCACTGTTCATTTAACATAAGTGGTTCTGTCAGGGTCCACCCTATGATGCATTGTTCATTATTGATTGCCAAAACCTGAAGGGGATTCTAAGTTACCATAGAGGTACCCAAGGCCCTGGCAAACAATTTGTATTGAAAGTTTCCAGCTGTCCCACTTTTAACAAAGGCAGGTTATAAAAAAATATTGTGAGATGCCTGAATGACCATCTGAGCTTCCTCTGATGCAACTAGGTGTTGGAGTTTCCCCGAAGCTGACCTCTTACCTGGACAAACTTTGGCAAAGTGTCCAGGATTGACAGAGAAAGACATAGGCCATGGGGTCAGCATCTTAACTTTTTAGCGGGGAAGAGGAAGATCAAATAAACGGTGAGGAATTGAAAACATTTTTTTCCGTAAATGGTACAGTGGCTGGTGCTAATTACAATGCCCCCAGATTGAATGGTGACTGGACTTCCACTAACTAAGTCACCAATGATCTACTAAATGCCAAATCCAAAGGCCACTACTCTGTTCTCATTCTTTCGAACTATCCTCTGCTTTTAACACCATCAACCATGCTCTGCTTCTCAATATTCTTTCTTCTCTTGGTATCCAAAGTCTCGCCCTCTTGGCTCTCCTCCTGGCTGACTGATCGCACATTTATTGTATTTTTCTTTAACAGAATTTCTTCTCCCCATCCTCTCTTGTGTATCACAAGGCTCAATCCTAGGACTCCCTCCTCTCTCTCCTTCCTAGCTGTCTAACCACCATCTTTTAATTTATGTCAGCTAACTCACTTAAACTGAACATGGGCAAAACAGAACTGGTCATTTTCCCACCATCTCACTCCCCTCTCTAATAAATTCTGCAAATACTCTTGCAACTCTTCAAGCTCAATGCCTGGGCAGCATTCTAAACTTCTCTCTCTCATTTACACCTCACATTCACTCCCTAGCCACCTCCTGTCATCTCCAACTTAAAAACATCTCCTGCATCTGCCTCATTACTCTCACCTGATAACTAATATGCTAGTGCATGTCCTGGTCATATCCCAAGTTGACTACTTGCAACTACTTGCAACACCCTCCTTTGTGGTCTACCAACAAACAGACTGGCACCCCGCCAATTTATTCTAAACCCTGCTGCTCGCCTCATCCATCTCTCCTCTCACTTATCCAGTGCTGCTCCTCTGTGTCAATCCCTCCACTGGTTAACTGCCTTTCAGAGAGTTCAGTAAATCTCTAACATTAATCTACAAAGTTCTATCCAGCCAGGCCCCTTCCCTACATTTCATCTCTGGTCCTGCAATACCAACCCAAACACAACCTCTGCACTGCCTCTGACATTCTTCTGTACTCCTCCTTGGTCACCTCCTCGCTCTCTTACCCTCAAGACTTCTCCCATGCCTCGCCACTTCTCTGGAGTGCACGATCCTGCTCAAACCATTACTCTCCAGTGCTTCAAGCCATTAAAATTGCATTCAAAACTCACCAATTCAGACAAGCATATAACCTGGCTAACTCCTATAACATTTACTGGGCCCATGTCGTCATACTCAAGTTCTACCACTTGATCCTGTCCCTTTTGTCTCCACCCCCATCCTTTAGGCTCTCTTTCCTATTGCCTCGTGTGCTTACAACATTTGGTTTGAACCTCATAGCATCTAGTTTGTATTGGTCCCTGTAGTATATGTTTTACCTTGTCTGTAATTTTCCAGTGTTCCTGCTCAGATGGCCATGAAAGCTGTTAAAATCAAATTGGATAAAGAAAATCACATGCTTATTTACTTAAATGATAAAATGTTTTCCAAAATATTTTGGTAGTAAAAATACATTAGGAGGGGCTTGTTTTTCTATTATGTTAGCATACTCCATAGGAAGCTATTATTTGTTCAGTTAAAAAGTTTTACAAAACTCCTCTGCAAGGGATTGCCACTATGCACTATGATAATTATATTTTTTTCATGCAGTTAAGCATAATTTAATTTTGTTGGACATAAGGCGCAGCTAAATTTTGAGAAAAAATGTAAATTGCATGTTTCAATTGGAGTCATACAATTCTTTTTTTTTTTTTTTTTGTTAAATAGACCAACTCCGGAAATTATGTGGTATAAAAAGGGAGGAGAACTACCAAATCAGAAACTAAAGTTTGAAAACCACAACAAAACTTTGCGTATTTCACCAGTATCTGAGGAAGACAGTGGAGAATATTTTTGCCAGGCATCGAATAGGATGGGAAGTATGAGGCACACCATTTCTGTCCGTGTAAAAGGTAAGGGCCAGCATAGCAAAAAGCTTTGTAAGAACCTGTGCATTGCTCTGATCCAAAGAGTGTCAGCTAGGGGCACTTGATCTATAGGCACTTTTATTTAAATGATGTTCTCTGTACACAACACTATCTTACCAGAATCAAAACTAATATCTTTACTTTAAAAATTACCGTATGCAAAAATAGTTTCTCCTTAGTTCTAATAAACTTCAAACTTTTGAGGGGCGTGGCCGCGGCATGGCGGCGGGAAGACGCATCTTCTAAGGCTCCTCTGCAACCCCAGCCCGGGCGCCCTTTAAACACATACTTGACACCCTGATTTGTCCCCGGAGAGGATGGGGAAGCGCAAGGGTCAGCAGCGGGACCCCCAAAAGAGAGGAGGGAGGCAGCATCGCCCGCTATTTACGCCCAGGTGATCCCTTGGGACCTGCGGGAAAATGCAAGATGGCGGCGAGCGCGCAGAGAGGAGAGGGCGAGGAGGAGAGCGCAGCGCCTGGCGGTCTGGGGAGCCGGCGCGCCAAGGACTTGACACCAGCGGCGACCGTGTCGCCTCAGCAGCTGTCCCCGACATGTGAGCGGCAGGGAGAGAGAGGGGAACGCAGCACCTGTCGGCGGGCGGAGGCGCCCGGCAGTGTGGAGAGCCGGAGCGCAGATCAGCTTCCAGCGGAGGTAACATTCACGCCGCATCAGCAGCAGCCCCCGCCGTGCGAGCAGCGAGGTGGGGAGAGAGAGACGGAGGTGCCGCCTGAACCGCAGACACTGGCCGCAACCGAAGAGCGGCCTCAGGTACGGGGGACTGCGGGCGGGGATTCCCCTCACCCCGGGAAGCCATATGCAGGGCGGGATCGGGGGAGTGAGATGGAGAGAGCCCCTTTCCCCTGCCCGGAGCCTGGGTGTTTGAACTCTCCCCCTCGCTCAGGGGATGCCCACCTGGTCAACGGAGGGATGGAGGGGGTCCCCGGCAGGATCCAGACCCAGCCAAGACAGCAGAGCCAGCAGCCCATTGCACCACCATGAGAGGGGCCTTAAAGGGCCAGGCACCCATCATCTTGCTGAGCTGGCCAGGCACCCCTCGACCTCTATGCGGCGGGAAGACTGGGGAGAGCTGCCAGAGGAAGCGCCTGCTGTCCAACGTGGATGGGGGATGGAGCAAGGAGGAGTATCCCAAACACATGGCCTGACCCAACCCTCCTAGAGCAGATGCCCGCGACAATGAGGCCCCCAAGGGGGGCACCAATCTCTCACGGTGCCACCCCACGGACCTGGTCCGTGTCCTCGGACGGGATGCCCCCATCACCCCCCTCGAGTCGAAACGGCGTGGCAAGCATTATCACCTCCCCAGGCCGTGAAGGGGGGGAAGGTCCCTCCGGGTCGTGGGACCCGTGGATGCCGCCGCCTGCCAATACCACTCCCACTAGGAGAGACAACAGAGAAGCGCTCCCTCTCAAGAACGCGATACTGACCCGGCGGGATCTGGACTTGGACCTGCGCTCTGTGTTGCTGTCCCTCCCCACGAAGGCTGACTTGGAGTCGATCCCCACCAAGGCGGATATGGAAACCATTATTTTGAGGATCGAAAAAGCCTTCCGGAAAGATCTGGAAGTCGTTCAACACAATGTTGCGGCAGTGGAAGATCGAGTTGCGGCTCTGGAGAACGCGAGAGCAGCTACAGAGCACCGCCTCACCCACCTGGAACAGACCAATGATCTACAAGCAACTCAAATTTCCAACCTAAAAATCCAAAATGATGGCCTTGAGAACAGGAGTAGGCGGAACAACCTTCGTATACGTGGGCTTCCCGAACTGCATCAATATGCGGACCTAGAAGTGATTATCACCTCCGTCTTTAACCGGCTGCTGGGCAACCCTCCGACCGCTCTCATCAAGCTGGATAGAATCCCCCCGTGACATCCTCTGCAGAGTTCACCACTACAGAGTTAGGGAAGAAATCTTGAGGAAGGCCTGGGAGGCGGGCCAGATTGTCCAACCCTTTGACCGTCCTGCCGGACCTGGCCCGATCCACCCTTTGGATGAGAAGGCAACTGAAGCCCCTCCTCCAGAAAATAAAAGAAAGTGGAGCAGCCTACAGGTGGGGCTACCCCTTCCCCCTTATTGTCCACAAGAACGGCGGATCCTTCACTCTCCGAACCCCCGGAGACCTAGACGGCCTGTTCATGTTCCTGGATACTGCTCCGCTCGAGGTCCCTAACTGGCTGGACTTCCCTTCGTTTCAGCCACTACCACAGAGGATTCGCCGGAGAAGGGCCCCGCCCCGATGGGTGCCACCGCGTAGGGGAGGTTCACCCACTCCCCTGGAAGAGTGATTTTCCTTCCCCCCTGTGTCTTCGGCCTCAGATCCGCTGCTGCTCCCTGCCCTGACTCTTGCCTACCGTGAACCGCGGGGAGCCGGGGCCGCCGCCTGGGCGGTCGCCCGCACTTGTGTACCATTTGGCTCCTCGACCTTGGACTCCCTGGTCGGTCCCCCCGGCCTTACGTGACCTGGAGGGAGAAGCACCCCCTCCGAGTCTGTGCTCCCCTGCCTGCCTCCTGACCCCTCGAAATTTTTTGCAGGCGCCGGTCTGGACCTCGGCCTCTGCTTCCATTTTATCCCAAGACCCGCGGTCTAGCGCTAGTCGCGGGCCTGTGTCCCTGCTTCCTGTGGGGGCCGTGACATCGAGGTCTGATGTCGGGCGGTCCCCGGACCTGTCTGGGGGTGTCGCCCTGGACCTTCTCTTGATCGCCTCCTGGACTCCTGACGGATGTGGCGTGGAGGGATGGTGGAGGCCTCTTGGGCCTAGCTTCCTTGGTGCCCCCCCCGTGATGCCTCACCCCGGTGCTTGGCCTCGGCCCCCCCCTGGACTTCCTGTGGGGCGTAGCCCCGGACTCTAACTCATGTGGGGTGTACTGGTGGGGTGGAATTTCCAGTGTGTTCCCATGGAGGACTCTCCACGCCTACTTATGGTTGGGCCTGGCCGGGGGGGTGCCGGGGCCCGGCTGGGCTGGGGGGGCCCCCCTCCTCGCGCGCCGTGCTGGCTCTGCCTCGCCCTCCCCTGCTGGGCGATGGTTTGTGGCTTTTTTGGGGGGGCGCGCTGTGTGGGGGGCCCCTCCCCCTGCCCGGGGGGGCTCCGGGGGCGGGCTCCGTGGGGAGGTCAGCGGGGTGATGATGGCGGGTGGATGGGGGGCTGGCTGGCGTGGGGTGGCGGGCTGCGGCCTGCGGTGGGGGGTGGTCGGGTGGGGGAGCCGCTGGGCCCGGCGGTGTCCCTTCTCTGGGTCGGGCCCTGGCGAGGGAATGGTCTGACACGTTTTGTGTTCTCCCGGTTCCTTTGTGATACTGGGGCCCGGGTCGGAGGGGGAGCCGAGGTACTCGCCGAGGTCTGGTGGGACCACGGGGGGTTTATGAGGGACGGTGGGTGGTGGCCAGGATAGTGACTACATAATTTGTGTTTACTCAAGTTATATTCATGGTTGAAGATTTGGGTTGTTAATACTGGGACACTGAGGTCCCTGGTGGCCTCCACCGGGGACGGACAGGGTAAGTTAAGTTAAATTAAGTTAAGCTGTTGTACCGTTCCTCGCGAGAGGAACTGCCCTGGGCTGGGGGCGGGAGACCCCCGTTGTTGTGTAGCACCACAGTTTTATCCCCCACATAGGTTAACCCGTCAAGGTCTGGGAGACCTGTATAGATGGGCATCTTTCTACTCCTCTCTCACGTTACTCCCCACCCCCCCTTACTCCGCATTCTCTTTTCTTGCTCTTACTGCTCCCTTTGTCTTTATCCCTCTCCCCACCCTCTGACTTGCGGGGGTTGGTGGGGGCTGGTCCTCCCCGCGGCCCTCGCCCCCTGGCTCGCCCCTGGTGCTCCCTCCTCCCGGCTCCCTTCTGGGACCTGCCCTCGGGTTGGGTGTTTGCTCCCTCCCTTGCCCTACTCGGTTGCGGCCCGCCACGGGTGCTGAGGACACAATGGAGCTACAAATCGCCTCTCTAAACGCCAAAGGCCTCAACATCCCCGAGAAAAGGAGAATGTGCCTGACGTTGTTCTGGAAGCGTAGAGCTCAGGTAGTGTTTATTCAAGAATCACATTCATACTCGCCCGACGCGAGATCAAGGGGAGTGGGCATTTTACTTGCCTCCTCGCTCCCCTGGACCTTCGTGGACAGCATGTCAGATGAGGAGGGGAGATTCATCTTCCTCAAGGGTAAAATGGTAAACCAAATGTGTACGTTTGCGAATATCTACGCTCCCAATACCGACCAGATCCGATTCATAGAGCAAACCCTAGAGATTCTGCAGACCTTCTCGGAGGGTATGGTGATCTTTGGAGGGGACCTCAACGTGGCCCTCGACCCACTGCTCGATGTCTCCAGGAAAGCCTCCCATCTCTCATTTTCGGCCCTTAAAAAACTCAAAACAGCCCTTCGGCTGTCCCAACTAGTAGATCCTTGGCGTATACAAAACCCTCGGGAGAGGGATTATACTTTTTACTCATCCCCCCATGATTCTTACTCTAGGATCGATTATCTCTTCATAGAACATAGACACCTCCAGCTGGCACAGAAGGCCGAGATAGATTCTATTACAATCTCGGACCATGCCTTGATCTCTCTTTCGCTAAGAATACCCGAGTGGCCTGCAAAACCAAACTCGTGGATTTTCAATGAGTCCCTACTTCAGGACCCAATCATAAAGGAGGAGGTCAGGAGGGAACTTGGACTCTATTTTGACCTGAACGCCAGGCCAGAGACGAGTCCCCTCAATCTGTGGGCGGCACACAAGTGCTATATTAGAGGCATCCTCTTGAAGATAGCATCTAGAAGAAAAAGAGAGAGAGAGAAAGCCATCAGTGACCTGCTGGAGAAGATTGGTAGGCTGGAAGCCGAACATAAAAGACAGCAAGCAATTAATGTTGGACAGGAACTGGCAAGAGCACGAGAAAACCTAAGAGACATAATGCTGGTCAAGGCCAAGGCCTCGCTCCTCAGAACTAGACGCTCCTTCTACGAATACGGAAACAAATGCAGACGCTCCCTGGCAAGGGCAATCCGTGAGCAGAGAGCGAACAATTTTGTTCCGCAGATCTTGGGAGCGGGAGGACGGGTATGCTCCAGTCCAGGTGACATTGCTGAGGCATTCAGGCAAACTGTATAATCTAGATGAGGGGGGACAGGACAGGCCCAACCTGCTCCACAAGGCTAGAGATTACGTGTCTACTTCAGGCCTCCCATCTCTAAACCCCGAGACCGTGGAGATGATGGAAGAGCCTATCACCGAACTAGAGTGGGCTCAGGCTATCAAACTTTCACAGACAGGCAAGTCCCCAGGCCCGGACGGATTTACCCTGTCCTATTACAAATGGCTGGGAGACATCCTGACCCCGCGGGCGGTAGCTGCATTCAACTCTATTTCACCGGCACAGACACTCCCCCCTGACATGCTAAGGGCCCAAGTTGCGGTCATACCAAAGCAGGGGAAGGATCCCCTTCTATGTTCCAGCTACAGGCCGATATCTCTACTGAACGTAGACCTGAAACTATTCGCTAAAATACTGGCGAATAGACTGGTACTACATTTAAGTGAGTTGGTAGACCTGGACCAAGCAGGCTTCACCCCTAAGAGAGAAGCAAGAGACAATGTGACTCGAGTCCTTGACCTTATACACCTGATCCATGAGGAGAAAGTCCCAGCCATGCTGCTCTCCATGGACGCTGAGAAAGCATTCGATAGGGTCCACTGGGATTTTATCCGGGCTACCCTGGAACATCTGGGTCTGCAGGAAAATATGAGGGCCTGGATATCATCTCTATACTCTTCTCCCTCGGCATGTGTAAGGGTCAATGGTTTGCTCTCAGAGTCCTTCAATATAACAAATGGAACAAGGCAGGGATGCCCGCTATCCCCGATCATCTTCATTCTAACGCTGGAACCCTTCCTGTGTCGGGTGAGGGCGAATCCCGATATAAAAGGGGTGGCAGGCGGAGGATCTGAACATAAAGTAGCAGCCTTTGCCGACAATTTGCTTTTCTGTATTACCCAACCGGTAATAACAATCCCCAACCTTCTACGGGAGTTCAAGGAGTACGCGGAACTCTCAAACTTCAAAATCAATGTACAAAAATCGGAAGCGCTTAATATCTCCCTGCCACAGAGGCTTCTGGCAAACATGGAAACCAGCTTTGCATTTCACTGGTCGGCTGTATCAATAACATACCTGGGAGTGCAGATCACCCCCTCCTTGAAGGATGTGTTCGCCAAAAACTTTCCACCACTGATGACAGTAATTAAGAGGGACCTCAATATCTGGAAAGACAGGGTACAGTCCTGGTTTGGCAGGTGTAATGTCCTTAAAATGAATGTCCTACCACGACTGCTGTACCCCATTCAGGTGTTACCTATCCACCTACCAGCCTCCTTCTTGAAATCTGTTCGCACAGAATTTATAAAATTTGTGTGGGGAGGCAGGAGTCCGCGAATCTCACAAAGACTACTCACCTTGCCGAAGGCGAGGGGGGGAGTGGGACTCCCAGATGTTAAAATGTATCACGCAGCGGCACACTTAGGCAGAATTGTGGACTGGAACCTCCATGGAAAACACAAACGCTGGGTCCAGTTGGAGCAAATGTGGTGCCCAGTGCCTCTGGCGGGCCTGCCTTGGTCCCCAGGAGCGGTTCCGGGTTCGCTCAAGACCCACCCAACGATAGGCCCAACCCTACAGGTATGGCACAGACAAGCTTCGAGGGGGGGCATAGCCCCCGCGCCGTCCCCACTCAGACCGATCCTGGGGGCCCTAGATTTTATCCCGGGCCGGTTGGACGGGAGTTTCGGGACTTGGGGGGCGCCCGGAAGAGGCGCTGCCCGTGATTTCCTGAACGGCTCTAGATGGAAGACCCAACAGGAGCTTATGTCGTGGGGAGACCCACCCCACCTGTCCCTTTGGAGGGCGCTTCAAATCTCCCACTTTCTGGATAGCTTGCCCCCCCCCCCCCGAGGGGTTTGGGAGGGCGCTTACGCCCTTTGAGCAACTATGCGTGTCATCAGAACCGATCAAAGGGGCGCTATCCATGGTATATCAATTTCTGATAGATCCAGGAGAGACCTTTGTGCCAGGCTTTGTGGGAGCTTGGGAGAGAGACCTCGGAGTAACTTTTCCCCCAAATCAAGTAAAGAAAATTCTCGAGTTGGCCCATCGAGCGTCGGTCAGTAATACATACCAAGAGGCGGGATACAAGATCCTCTGCCGGTGGTACAGAACTCCTCAGACTCTGCACCGGTTCTACCCATCGGTTTCGCCATTATGTTGGAGGTGTGAAAAGGCCCAAGGCTCCATCCTACACATATTCTGGGAGTGCGAGAAAATATGGGGCTTCTGGAGGAGCGTTGTGGACTGGACCTGCAAGATAACGGGCGACGACATACCATTCTCCCCGGAGACCCTCCTGCTACACTCCATCAGAGGAGAAGTGGGAAAATATAGAAGGTCACTGACTATTCACCTGGTGAATGCAGCCAGGGCGTGCATACCGGTCCTTTGGAAGTCTTCCGCTACTCCTTCCATTTGCTCCTGGATCCATAGGGTGGAAGATATTAGATGCATGGAGGACTTGACAGCCCTTCTTAAGGGCTCAGAGGAAAAACATAGACACCGATGGTTGCCTTGGGACATGTTCATAGAGTCCGCCGAGGGTGAGAGGCTGCGGTGCTCGGCATGACCGCGAGAGGATGGGCTTGATGAGTGAACGACGACGCGAGACGTCCGGTCCGGCCGGGGTCGGGGCGTGGGGTGGTCCTGGGGGCGTGGGCCGGGGGGTGGCCTCCCCCCTCCTCTCCCTCGCACTAAGTCCCACCTTGTTCTTTCCCCTATCCCTCTGCACTCCGTTACCCATATATCCTGACCTATTACCCCCCTTTTTTCTCTTTCGACCCCCCCCCTCTGTATAAAGCAAAAACTGGTGGAGGGGAATGGCGAGGCTCAATATAGGTGACAACCGGTGGGTGAAGTACGGGGAGGCCCAGTGAGGGTCTGACATTTTGATCTTTGTTATGGTTTTGTGTAATATGCAATCTGGATTTATCTGCTCTATGAACCAGATTTCTGTATTTGACTGCCTTGCTACCCTTTCTACCTCAATAAAGATTTATTGTAAAAAAAAAAAAAAAAACTTCAAACTTTACATTCTGGGGAATGCTTTGCTTTGTTTTTCCTGATTATACCTGCTTAATCTAAATGAGTGTGCCTCTTGCGGTTGAAATATGACCACATTTTATAGCTCCCTGCTGCAGTGTGCTCTAGACTTCCCCTTAAAGCGGAACTTCAGTGAACAATTGACCACAGGGTTCGAAGCACTGGAGGAGCAGCACAAGCCCCTGTCCTGCCTCAGCGCCAGGGTAGGGTGGCAGGGTGGGGGAGTCACTTTGTCACTGAAGTTCCACTTTAATGGGGAGCACTAGCTTAAATGGTAATTCCACTACTGACTGCATTTTTAAAATCAGTGCGTACTGGAATCACTGCAGCACAGCACAAATGTCCCTCATGGAGGCCCACTAATTGGTAGTGAAGTGTTGTTGGCCTGCACTTCATCTCACCTGGGCATTTTGTAGCTGGAACTCCACTATCGCCTGCTGCTGCTAACACACCCTTTCCAGAATATGCAGAGTAGAATTCTACCTTGTTGGCAAATCAAATAGGAGGCGGTAAGTGGGAAGGCAAAAGTTCCTCTGCAGTGCAGACAGGAGAGTAGCAGCAGGATGTGAACACCAAAAATGCACACACTTTATGCCGCAGCTCCTGTTGGAGATTCTGTGCAACAGCTTACAGCTTATCTCTGTATGTGATCTGAATCTATATTGCTATGTTATTAAGGTTTTGAATTATGAAAGCAGATGGTGCTGTTACATATATCTATATATAGTCTCTGTTGTACATTCACTACTGCATGTTGTGTTTCCTGTACACTGAGGTGATTTCTATGACTTCTTTTTCCTGTCTGTGTAATCCACAATGTAAGCTGATGTTCTCTTACTGCGCTCATGTTTCAGTTAAACCAGTTCCTTTTATACCACAAATGTCTATCTGGATTTGACTCTGTTGCATCCAGCACCCATTCTGCAACAGGTTATAATCCCAGTGACCAAATTAAGCCCCAGAGGCTAGATAAAACCCAGTGACCAGATGTGGCCCAGGCAGAGCAAAGCCCTGAGTGGGAGACAGCACAGCCCATACAGAGATCAACATAAAGAGAAAACATAAAGAAGCTTCCACGTAAACATCTCCTGAATACGAGTAAGACTGTTCTTATATATAAAAGAGGGAGAATGGCCAGAGCTTAAACTCTAATTGGCCAAGCTAAACAATTATCAGCTATAGAAGTTTAAAGTGGAAATGCTATTATCCAGATATGACTTAAAGCAGATGATAGCTACAGAGAACCCAGAGGACAATCATCAGGACTGGTACAGGAAAAACAGACAGGCATGGACTACAATAAGCTCAATGGTAGAAGATCAGCTTATTCACATATGCAATGAGAATACAGTGAAAAGTGTGTGTGTGTGTGTGTGATGTACACGAGAGATCCATTTGAAACAGCAAGCTGTTTCTTTTGAGGATACTTTAAAAAATTAGGCTTAGCAGAGAGCAGGACATGCAGGAGCACAGTGGTGCACATCGAGTCTGGCCACCTGCCAATCCTTCCATCTGGCAGTCTGTCTGTTTACCCCTCTGCAAGCTCCCTGGTTACAGCATTGTCTTTGCCTCACACCCACACCATCGGAAGTGGGGCATCTCAGACAACACACAGAATGCCAGAATCTCTCCAACATTTGCAGGTATGTAAAGTGTGCAGTAGAGGGACTGAGCAAGCATTAAAGTATATTTGAACTTTGAATCAAGTTCCTCTTTAAACAGCATGATAAATCTGCATAACCACTTGGCACATGGGAGAAAGTATTGAGCATGGAATATGTCTACAAATAATCATCAGACAGAAAGGATGTCAGTAAAATTAATTTTTGTTATTAACGGCACAAAGCAAGACTAATAATGCATGTATATGGAAACCTAAAGTAATACAAAACGTATTACATTTGAAATTCTTTTAGGTCCATTGAAACTTGTTCACAGAGTGGACCAAGTAGTGATGAGATGATACATGGTTTCCAACTCTTTTAATGAAGCCTAAATAAAAGAATATATGTTTTTAATATGCAACATAATGTATTTTATGTTCAATAACAATTACTGTCATTGCTCATTCTTTAAATGTCTAAATATTTTGTATTTCGTACCTACAGTGGGAAAAATGTTTCTCTGATTCTGCATTTTGTGGTTCCCCTAGACCCCTGAATATAGGGTATAGAACCCACCCACGTATGATAATTAAAGGAGTTTAAACCTGACAAACTAGAATTTGATATTGCATATACATGCAATGCTGGAAGTGATCACACAACTCATATCAATTGGTGAGAATATAACATACAGCCACACCACAGCCATGTTATTGTGCAGCTTACCTGATACATGCATTGCACTGATCAATGTGCTGTAGACATACAGTAGCTGGAGACAGATCTGACACTAACATTTGTAAATACCAGGCTCATAGATGAGTATCAGCGAAGAAAGGTGCTTGCACATGATTCCACAGAAACCAATACCAGAACAGTTTTTAACTCTATCAGTGCCAAGCACGTAGATTCTGCGTGCTCACTTCTACTCCACTTAAGTGCCAAACACATAGAATCTATGTGCCTGACCTCCCCCCCTGCTACAGCAAAACTAAAGTAAAAAAACACTCACCTGAGCCCTCGTTTGATCCCTCCAGGTCTCCTCTTCACCCTGGGGGGCTCCGATCCCCTGTTGGGGCTCCACTGGCTGCAGGGGAGTGCCTAGAATAGGGTGCCCCCGTTTCAGCCTTGCCAGCTTTTCCTGTAAAAAAAAAAAAATAGAAAATGACATTTACTCACCTCCATGTGCGCTAGCTGCCACCGGCCCTCCTCTTCACCCGGGGGGCCTCCGATCCCCCCAGCTTCCGTCTGTCCTCCCTTTTGTCTTCAGCACTCCTCTTCAGTCTTCAGGTCTCCTTTCCTGAAGGGGCGGGGCTTATTATGTCACTTGACGGGTGTCATCCTGGCTCCCGGCTGTTGTTCTTTCACATGCGATCATCGCTGGCCACAGGAGCAGAGGGGCAGGCTATGATCTGATCCCCTGCCTCCCCCCTGACCGCATCTGTCATCAGATCGAGGGGTGAGTAAAGTAAAAAAAAAGTTTTTATTTTTTAGTAATGTCATTTTTAATTATGTGTGTGGTGTGTCTTTTACTGTTAACCCTTTGTGAACGGGTAAGGGATCCATGAGACCCCTATACCAGTTCACAAGGCTGGGGGGCTGGCAAGTCACCTGTGACTAGCGAGTGACTTGCCATTAACCCCCGACCCCCCAAATTACCTGCCTCCCCAAAGGCCAGGGGGGCAGAAGGGCCTGGGCCTCACAGAGGCTATGTGGGCTTGCAGCCTGCAGGGCCAGGGGCCACCAAATCTGGCCCCTGCACCGTGTTCTTCAAGCCCTGCATGCCTAGCCCTGTGCCGGTTATGCTGGGTAGGGGGGACCTCACCATTTTTGGGGGGATTTTTAAGGGTTTTTAATCCACCCCAGAAGGGGGGACTCTAGGCCTTTTTTCTTAATTAACCCTGTTACCTGTCACCCAGCAGGTAAAAAAGGCTTCCAGCAGCAGCAGGAGCGCTGAAGCCAAAGTGACCAGTGTGGGACACAAGGGCCCGGAGATGGATGGGAGGTAAGTATTAAAAAAATGTTTTTTTACTCTGTTTGTGTTTTGTTTACATTTAACCCTTTGGGAACTGGTAAGGGATCCATGAGACCCCTATACCAGTTCACAAGGCTCTGGGACTGGTGAAACACCTGCGGCTAGGGGGTGACTTGCCATTAACTCTGAGCCCCCCATTACCTGCCTCCCCAAAGCCCAGGGGGGGCAGAAGAGCCTGTCGCCATAGGCTATGCCAGCTTGTAGTCACATTCCCCCAGAAAGGTGGACCCCACGACAATTTTTTTAAATTTAACCCTTTATAGCGTGGATAGTAGTTGTATTTTATTTGTAAATGTTATAAAGTGCTCTTTTTAGTTTGGGGGGGTCTCAAAAATTCGATTTGACCGAATTTTAAGACAAAATGTGTTTCGACCCAAATTTATTTGCGACGAATCACTATAAAAACTGCTATTTCTGAGCTTCCTAGAGCCTCAATAGGTATGTAAACCATTCTGCCTTGCTGTAACACGCATAGGATGCATGCTGGGTTAGTGAAATAATACTGTAAATAATTATGACATGCAGATCAGAGGCATCACTATTAGAATCGCAGAGCGGCACAATTGCAGAGAGTTGAGGTGGCATCACAATGAGGAGCCCCTATATTGCCTGAAAAACACACCCTTGAGCTGACAGCAGCAGGAGCCCAAATATTGGCTGAAAGACACCCTGGAGTTGGCAGCAGCAGCAGGAGCCCAAAAATTGGCTGAATGACACCCTGGAGCTGGCAGCAGCAGCAGGAGCCCATAAATTGACTGAGAGACACACCCTGGATTTGGCAGTAGCAGCAGGAACCCATAAATTGGCTGGAAGGCACCCTGAAGTTGGCAGCAGCAGGAACACAAAAATTGGCTGGAAGGCACACCCTGGAGTTGGCAGCAGCAGCAGGAACCCAGACATTAGCTGAAAGACACACCCTAGAGATGGCAGCAGCAGCAGGATCCCAAAAATTGACTGAGAGACAAACCCTGGAGTTGACAGCAGCAGCAGGAGCCCAAACATTGACTGAGAGACACACCCTGGAGTTGGCAGCAGCAGCCGGAACCCAAAAATTGGCTGGAAGGCACCCTGAAGTTGGCAGCAGCAGGAGCACAAAAATTGGCTGGAAGGCACACCCTGGAGTTGGCAGCAGCAGCAGGAACCCAAACATTAGCTGAAAGACACACCCTAGAGATGGCAGCAGCAGCAGGATCCCAAAAATTTACTGAGAGACAAACTCTGGAGTTGGCAGCAGCAGCAACAGGAGCCCAAACATTGAATGAGAGACACACCCTGGAGTTGGCAGCAGCAGCAGGAACCCAAAAATTGACTGGAAGGCACCCTGAAGTTGGCAGCAGCAGGAGCACAAAAATTGGCTGGAAGGCACACCCTGGAGTTGGCAGCAGCAGCAGGAACCTAAAAATTGCCTGAAAGACACACCCTGGAGTTGGCAGCAGCAGAAGGAGCCCAAAAATTGACTGAATGACACCCTGGAGTTGTCAGCAGCAGCAGGAACCCAAACATTGCTTGAAATAGACACTGGAGTTGGCAGCAGGAGCCCAAAGATTGGCCTAAAGACACACCCTGGAGTTGGCAGCAGCAGCAGGAGCCCAAACATTGCTTGAAAGAGACACTGGAGTTGGCAGCAAGAGCCCACAAATTGGCCTAAAGACACACCCTGGAATTAGCAGTAGCAGCAGGAGCCCAAAAATTGCTTGAAATAGACCCTAGAGTTGGCAGCAGGAGCCCAAAAATTGGCCTAAAGACACACCCTGGAGTTGGAAGCAGCAGCAGGAGCCCAAACATTGCTGGAATGAGACACTGGAGTTGGCAGCAGGAGCCCAAAAAATGGCATAAAGACACACTGGAGTTGGCAGCAGGAGCCCAAACATAGAGTGAGAGACACACCCTGGAGTTGGCTGCAGGAACCCAAAAATTGGCCTAAATACGCACACTGGAGTTGGCAGCAGCGGCAGGAGCCCAAATATTGCTTGAAAGAGACACTGGAGTTGGCAGCAGCAGCTCAAAAATTGGCCTAAAGACACACCCTGGAGTTGGCGGCAGCAGCAGCAGGAGCCCAAACATTGACTGAGAGACACACCCTGGAGTTGGCAGCAGCAGCAGGAACCCAAAAATTGGCTGGAAGGCACCCTGAAGTTGGCAGCAGCAGGAGCACAAAAATTGGCTGGAAGGCACACCCTGGAGTTGGCAGCAGCAGCAGGAACCGAAACATTGGCTGAAAGACACACCCTGGAGTTGGCAGCAGCAGAAGGAGCCCACAAATTGACTGAATGGCACCCTGGAGTTGTCAGCAGCAGTAGCAGGAGCCCAAACATTGCTTGAAATAGACACTGGAGTTGGCAGCAGGAGCCCAAAGATTGGCCTAAAGACACACCCTGGAGTTGGCAGCAGCAGCAGGAGCCAAAACATAGCTTGAAAGAGACACTGGAGTTGGCAGCAAGAGCCCACAAATTGGCCTAAAGACACACCCTGGAGTTAGCAGTAGCAGCAGGAGCCCAAAAATTGCTTGAAAGGGACACTGGAGTTGGCAGCAGGAGCCCAAAAATTGGCCTAAAGACACACCCTGGAGTTGGAAGCAGCAGCAGGAGCCCAAACATTGCTGGAATGAGACACTGGAGTTGGCAGCAGGAGCCCAAAAAATGGCATAAAGACACACTGGAGTTGGCAGCAGGAGCCCAAACATAGAGTGAGAGACACACCCTGGAGTTGGCTGCAGGAACCCAAAAATTGGCCTAAATACGCACACTGGAGTTGGCAGCAGCGGCAGGTGCCCAAATATTGCTTGAAAGAGACACTGGAGTTGGCAGCAGCAGCTCAAAAATTGGCCCAAAGACACACCCTGGAGTTGGCGGCAGCAGCAGCAGGAGCCCAAACATTGACTGAAAGACACACCCTGGAGTTGGCAGCAGCAGCAGGAACCCAAACATTGGCTGGAAGGCACCCTGAAGTTGGCAGGAGCACAAAAATTGGCTGGAAGGCACACCCTGGAGTTGGCAGCAGCAGCAGGAACCCAAACATTGGCTGAAAGACACACCCTGGAGTTGGCAGCAGCAGAAGGAGCCCAAAAATTGACTGAATGGCACCCTGGAGTTGTCAGCAGCAGTAGCAGGAGCCCAAAAATTGACTGAATGACACTCTGGAGTTGGCAGAGGCAGCAGGAACCCAAACATTGCTTGAAATAGACACTGGAGTTGGCAGCAGAAGCCCAAATATTGGCCTAAAGACACACCCTAGAGTTGGCAGCAGCAGCAGGAGCCCAAACATTGCTTGAAAGAGACACTGGAGTTGGCAGCAGGAGCCCAAAGATTGGCTTAAAGACACACCCTGGAGTTGGCAGCAGCAGCAGGAGCCCAAACATTGCTTGAAAGAGACACTGGAGTTGGCAGCAGGAGCCCAAAAATTGGCCTAAAGACACACCCTGGAGTTGGCAGCAGGAGCCAAAACATTGCTGGAATGAGACACTGGAGTTGGCAGCAGGAGCCCAAAAATTGGCCTAAAGACGCACACTGGAGTTTGCAGCAGCGGCAGGAGCCCAAAGATTGCTTTAAAGAGACACTAGAGTTGGCAGCAGCAGCCCAAACATTGGCCTAAAGACACACCCTGGAGCTGGCAGCAGCAGCAGGAGCCCAAACATTGCTTGAAAGAGATACTGGAGTTGGCAGCAGCAGCCCAAAAATTGGCCTAAAGACGCACACTGGAGTTGGCAGCAGCGGCAGGAGCCCAAAGATTGCTTGAAAGAGACACTGGAGTTGGCAGCAGCAGCCCAAAAATTGGCCTAAAGACACACCCTGGAGCTGGCAGCAGCAGCAGGAGCCCAAGCATTGCTTGAAAGAGACACTGGAGTTGGCAGCAGCAGGCCAAAAAATGGCCTAAAGACACACCCTGGATTTGGCAGCCCAAAAATTGCTTGAAAGAGACACTGGAGTTGGCAGCAGGAACCCAAAAATTGGACTAAAGACACACCCTGGAGTAGGCAGCAGGAGCCCAAACATTGCTTGAATGAGACACTGGAGTTGGCAGCAGGAGCCCAAAAATTGTCCTAAAGACACACCCTCGAGTTGGCAGCAGCAGCAGGAGCCCAAACATTGCTTGAAAGAGACACTGGATTTGGCAGCAGCAGGCCAAAAAATGGCCTAAAGACACACTGGAGTTGGCAGCAGCAGCAGGAGCCCAAACATTGCTGGAATGAGACACTGGAGTTGGCAGCAGGAGCCCAAAAAATGGCCTAAAGACACACTGGAGTTGGCAGCAGGAGCCCAAACATAGAGTGAGAGACACACCCTGAAGTTGGCTGCAGGAGCCCAAAAATTGGCCTAAAGATGCACACTGGAGTTGGCAGCAGCGGCAGGAGCCCAAAGATTGCTTGAAAGAGACACTGGAGTTGGCAGCAGCAGCCCAAAAATTGGCCTAAAGACACACCCTGGAGCTGGCAGCAGCAGCAGGAGCCCAAACATTGCTTGAAAGAGATACTGGAGTTGGCAGCAGCAGCCCAAAAATTGGCCTAAAGACACACCCTGGATTTGGCAGCCCAAAAATTGCTTGAAAGAGACACTGGAGTTGGCAGCAGGAACCCAAACATTGGCCTAAAGACACACCCTGGAGTAGGCAGCAGGAACCCAAACATTGCTTGAATGAGACACTGGAGTTGGCAGGAGCCCAAAAATTTTCCTAAAGACACACGCTGGAGTTGGCAGCGGCAGCAGGAGCCCAAACATTGCTTGAAAGAGACACTGGAGTTGGCAGCAGCAGCCCAAAAATTGGCGTAAAGGCACACTGGAGTTGGCAGCAGCAGCAGGAGCCAAAACATTGCTTGAAAGAGACACCCCGGAGTTGGCAGCAGCAGCAGGAGCCCAAACATTGACTGAATGACACCCTGGAGTTGGCAGCAGCAGCAGGAGCCCAAACATTGACTGAATGACACCCTGGAGTTGGCAGCAGGAGCAGTAACCCAGAAATTGACTGGAAGGCACACCCTGGAGTTGGCAGCAGCAGCAGTAACCCAAACATTGGCTGGAAGGCACCCTGGAGTTGTCAGCAGCAGCCGGAGCACAAAAATTAACTGAAAGACACCCTGGAGTTGGCAGAAGCAGCAGGAGCCCAAACATTGCTAGAAAGAGACACTGGAGTTGGCAGCAGGAGCCCAAAAATTGGCCCAAAGACACACACTGGAGTTGGCAGCAGGAGCCCAAACATTGCTTGTAAGAGACACTGGAGTTGGCAGCCGCAGCAGGAGCCCAATTATTGCTTGAAAGAGACACTGGAGTTGGCAGCAGGAACCCAAACATTCGCCTAAAGACACACCCTGGAGTTGGCAGCAGCAGCAGAAGCCCAAACATTGCTTGAAAGAGACACTGGAGTTGGCAGCAGCAGCCCAAAAATTGGCCTAAAGACACACTGGAGTTGGCAGCAGCAGCAGGTGCCCAAACATTGCTTAAAAGAGACACTGGAGTTGGCAGCAGCAGCCCGAAAATTTGCCTAAGGACACACTGGAGTTGGCAGCAGCAGCAGCAGGAGCCAAAACATTGCTTGCAAGAGACACCCTGGAGTTGGCAGCAGCAGCAGGAGCCCAAACATTGACTGAATGACACCCTGGAGTTGTCAGCAGCAGCAGAAGCCCAAAAATTGGCTGGAAGGCACACCCTGGAGTTGGCAGCAGGATCCCAAACATAGGCCTAAAGACACACCCTGGAGTTGGCAGCAGGAGCCCAAACATTGCTTGAAAGAGACACTGGAGTTGGCAGCAGGAGCCCAAAAATTGGCCTAAAGACACACCCTGGAGTTGGCAGCAGGAGCCCAAACATTGCTTGAAGGAGACACTGGAGTTGGCAGCAGGAGCCCAAAAATTGGCCTAAAGACACACCCTGGAGCTGGCAGCAGCAGGAGCCCAAACATTGCTTGAAAGAGACACCCTGGAGTGGGCAGCAGCAGCAGGAGCCCAAACATTGCTTGAATGACACCCTGGAGTTGGCAGCAGCAGCAGGAGCCCACACATTGACTGAGAGACACACCCTGGAGTTAGCAGCAGCAGCAGGAACCCAGAAATTGGCTGGAAGGCACCCTGAAGTTGGCAGCAGCAGGAGCACAATCATTGGCTGGAAGGCACACCCTGGAGTTGGCAGCGGCAGCAGTAACCCAAACATTGGCTGGAAGGCACCCTGGAGTTGTCAGTAGCAGCAGGAGCACAAAAATTGACTGAAAGACACCCTGGATTTGGCAGAAGCAGCAGGAACCCAAACATTTCTCGAAAGAGACACTGGAGTTGGCAGCAGGAACCAAAACATTGGCCTAAAGACACACCCTGGAGTTGGCAGCAGCAGGAACACAAAAATTGTCTGAAAGGCATACCCTGAAGTTGGCATCAGCCGGAACCCAAAATTGTCTGAAAGACATACCCTGAAGTTGGCATCAGCAGGAACCCAAAAATTGGCCTAAAGACATAAATATGTTTTGCACTATTTGGAAAGTGTAAAATGTGTAAAATGTGGCACTATGATGAATCTACTCGCATGCATCAGCCATTGGTGGGTGGAAATCCTGGCTGATCCATCCCTGATTCATTTTCAGAAAGGTGAGTCTCTCCACATTTTTAGTTGACAGAGAGTTCTCCTGGGCGTTACTATGGCCCCCGCCGCACTAAACACCCACTCAGATGGCACTCTACTGGCCGGGCAGGACAGCTTTCCCAGGGCAAACTCTGCTAGTTGCGGACACAAGTCAAGTTTGGCTGCCCAGAAGTCCAGCGGATCCTCAAGGTGTGTTGGCATGGTCATGTCAAGGTATGACACGACCTGCTGGTTCAGGTCCTGCTCCAGGTCTTCCTGCTGCTCACTATGCGGGTGAAGAAAGCTACTCATTAGCGACTGTAGACTCAGGCTGCTGCTTATGGAGCTGCTGCTCCTGCCACCCCCTGCCAGCAGCCATGGCAGTGGAAGGTGAGCGCAGACGGCCCCCCGAGTCAGACCTGCGAGAGTATGGACGATGGGGCAGATAGGCATCGGCCAACTGACTTCGTAGCATGTCTCTGTAGTAGGCCAGTTTGTCCTCCCTCTCAGTGGGTGTAAAAAATGCCCCCATTTTGTGCCGGTAGCGAGGGTCTAATAAGGTGGAGAGCCAGAAGTCATCCCACTGACAAATGGAATCAATTCTGGGGTCACTACTAGAGATGAGCGAACTTTTGAAAAATTCGATTCGACTGATTCGCCGAATTTTCCGACAAAAATCGTTCGACGCGAATTTATTCGCGACGAATCACTATTAAAAATGGCTATTTCTGAGCCTCCTAGAGCCTCAATAGGGTTGTAAACCATTTTGCCTTGCTGTAACACGCATAGGATGCGTGCTGGGTTACTGAAATAATACTGTAAATAAATATCACATGCAGATCAGAGGCATCGCTAATAGAATCGCAGAGCGGCACAATTGCAGAGAATTGAAGTGGCATCACTATGAGGGGCAGGAGCCCAAACATTGCTTTAAAGAGACACTGGAGTTGGCAGCAGCAGGAGCCCAAAAATTGGATGAATCACACCCTGGAGTTGCAAGCAGCAGCATGAGCCCAAACATTGGCTGAAAGAGACACTGGAGTTGGCAGCAGCAGGAGCCCAAAAATTGACTGGCACACCCTGGAGTTTCAAGCAGCAGCAGCAGCAGCAGCAGCAGGAGCCCAAACATAGCTTGAAAGAGACACTGGAGTTGGCTGCAGGAGCCCAAAAATTGGATGAATCACACCCTGCAGTTGGCAGCAGCAGCAGCAGGAGCCCAAACATTACTTTAAAGAGACACTGGGGTTGGCTTCAGGAGCCCAAAAATTGGATGAATCACACCCTGGAGTTGGCAGCAGCAGCAGCAGCAGGAGCCCAAACATTACTTTAAAGAGACACTGGAGTTGGCTTCAGGAGCCCAAAAATTGGATCAATCACACCCTGGAGTTGGCAGCAGCAGGAGCCCAAACATTACTTTAAAGAGACACTGGAGTTGGCAGCAGGAGCCCAAAGATTGGATGAATCACACCCTGGAGTTGGCAGCAGCAGCAGCAGCAGCAGGAGCCCAAACATTACTTTAAAGAGACACTGGGGTTGGCTTCAGGAGCCCCAAAATTGGATGACTCACACCCTGGAGTTGGCAGCAGCAGCAGGAGCCTAAACATTACTTTAAAGAGACACTGGGGTTGGCTTCAGGAGCCCAAAAATTGGATGAATCACACCCTGGAGATGGCAGCAGCAGCAGCAGGAGCCCAAACATTACTTTAAAGAGACACTGGAGTTGGCTTCAGGAGCCCAAAAATTGGATGATTCACACCCTGGAGTTGGCAGCAGCAGGAGCCCAAACATTACTTTAAAGAGACACTGGGGTTTGCTTCAGGAGACCAAAAATTGGATGAATCACACCCTGGAGTTGGCAGCAGCAGCAGCAGGAGCCCAAACATTACTTTAAAGAGACACTGGAGTTGGCTTCAGGAGCCCAAAAATTGGATGATTAACACCCTAGAGTTCGCAGCAGCAGCAGGAGCCCAAACATTACTTTAAAGAGACACTGGGGTTGGCAGCAGGAGCACAAAAATTGGATGAATCACACCCTGGAGTTGGCAGCATCAGCAGCAGGAGCCCAAACATTACTTGAAAGAGACACTGGGGTTGGCTTCAGGAGCTCAAGAATTGGATGAATCACACCCTGGAGTTGGCGGCAGCAGCAGCAGGAGCCCAAACATTACTTTAAAGAGACACTGGAGTTGGCTTCAGGAGCCCAAAAATTGGATGATTAACACCCTAGAGTTCGCAGCAGCAGCAGGAGCCCAAACATTACTTTAAAGAGACACTGGGGTTGGCAGCAGGAGCACAACAATTGGATGAATCACACCCTGGAGTTGGCAGCATCAGCAGCAGGAGCCCAAACATTACTTGAAAGAGACACTGGGGTTGGCTTCAGGAGCTCAAGAATTGGATGAATCACACCCTGGAGTTGGCGGCAGCAGCAGCAGGAGCCCAAACATTACTTTAAAGAGACACTGGAGTTGGCTTCAGGAGCCCAAAAATTGGATGAATCACACCCTGGAGTTGGCAGCAGCAGCAGCAGGAGCCAAAACATTACTTTAAAGAGACACTGGGGTTGGCTTCAGGTGCCCAAAAATTGGATGAATCACACCCTGGAGTTGGCAGCAGCAGCAGCAGGAGCCCAAACATTACTTTAAAGAGACACTAGAGTTGGCTTCAGGAGCCCAAAAATTGGATGATTCACACCCTGGAGTTGGCAGCAGCAACAGCAGCAGGAGCCCAAACATTACTTTAAAGAGAAACTGGGTTTGGCAGCAGGAGCCCAAAAATTGGATGAATCACACCCTGGAGTTGGCAGCAGCAGCAGGAGCCCAAATATTACTTTAAAGAGACACTGGAGTTGGCTTCAGGAGCCCAAAAATTGGATGAATCACACCCTGGAGTTGGCAGCAGCAGCAGGAGCCCAAACATTACTTTAAAGAGACACTGGGGTTGGCAGCCGGAGCCCAAAAATTGGATGAATCACACCCTGGAGTTGGCAGCAGCAGGAGCCCAAAAATTGGCCTAAGGACATAAATATGTTTTGCACCATTTGGAAAGTGTAAAACGTGGCACCATGCTGAATCTAGTCGCATGCATCAGGCATTGGTGGGTGGAAATCCTGGCTGATCCATCCCTGATTCATTTTGACAAAGGTGAGTCTCTCCACATTTTTAGTTGACAGACGAGTTCTCCTCACCGTAACTATGGCCCCCGCCGCACTAAACACCCGCTCAGATGGCACGCTACTTGCCGGGCAGGGCAGCTTTTCCAGGGCAAACTCTGTTAGTTGCGGCCACAAATCAAGTTTGGCTGCCCAGAAGTCCAGCGGATCCTCAAGGTGTGTTGGCATGGTCATGTCAAAGTATGACATGACCTGCTGGTTCAGGTCCTGCTCCAGGTCTTCCTGCTGCTCATGAGTAGCCTCACTATGCGGGTGTAGAAAGCTACTCATTAGCGACTGAAGACTGAGGCTGCTGCTGATGGAGCTGCTGCTGCTGCTCCTGCCTACCCCCCCAGCAGCCATGGCAGTGGAAGGTGAGCGCAGAGGTCCCCTCGAGTCAGACCTGCGAGAGTATGGACCATGGCGCAGATAGGCATCGGCCAACTGCCTACGTAGAATGTCTTTGTAGTACTTCAGTTTGTCCTCCCTCTCGGTGGGTTTAAAAAATGCCCCCATTTTGTGCCGGAAGCGAGGGTCCAATAAGGTGGACAGCCAGAAGTCATCCCGCCGACAGATGGAAACAATTCTGGGGTCACTACGCAAGCACGTGAGCATGCTTCCTGCCATTTGCGCAAGTGACTCGGATGGACTACCTGTCTCCATCTCCACTGCATACTGCCACCATGTGCCCGGGTCCTCTGTCTCGCCTTCCTCAAAAACCTCTAGCTCCTCTGGCTGCTCCTGCTCCTCCTCTCCTGTAGCGGACAGGAGAGGAGGAGCAGGAGCAGCCAGAGGAGCTAGAGGTTTTTGAGGAAGGCGAAACACAGTTTAGGCTTGGCGAAATGGCTGGTTTATCTAGTCAGCGGGACTAGATAAACCAGCCATTTCGCCAAGCCTAAACTGTGTTTCGCTGGGCAACTCCTCCTCCTCTTCCTCCTCCTCCTCCAGTTCAGCTCCAACGGGGTTCATGTGGCCGTAAGATGTAAACGCCATGTCTCCAGTGCCCTGACCAGCCATGGTTTCCAACATGTGCTGTAGTACATGAAGCAGTGGAATCACGTCGTTCATCCTGTAATCCTGCCGACTGACAAATAAAGTGGCTTCCTCAAAGGGCCTGAGCAAATGGCAGGTGTCACGTATGAGCTGCCACTGGTTGACATTGAAGTTACACAGGGGAGTCCTCCTATCTGCTTGGATCATCAGGAAATCCGTGATGGCTTTTCTCTGTTCATATAATCGGTCCAACATGTGAAGGGTGGAATTCCAACGGGTGGAAACATCGCAAATCAGACTATGTTGGGGGATACCGTTCTGACGCTGTAGCTCAAGAAGGGTGTGTTTGGCGGTGTATGAGTGGCTGAAGTGCATGCAAAGTTTCCTTGAAGTTGTTAGGATGTCTTGCAGATGGGGGGAACACTTCAGAAACCGCTTGACAACCAGACTGAAGACGTGAGCCATGCAGGGGGCATGGGTCAGGCTTCCTTGGCGCAGCGCAGACAAAATGTTCTTCCCATTGTCGGTAACCATGATTCCCATTTCAAGTTTTCTTGGAGTAAGCCATGTTTGGATTTCCTGATGAATAAATTTAAGCAGTTCCTCCCCTCCATTCCTCCGTTCGCCAAGACAAACCATGTGAAGCACTGCGTGACACCTCCGTGCCCTGCACACATGGTAGACTGGAGGGGCACTGAGACTTGAGCCTACAGTGAAGGGTGAGGAGATGGCGGAGGATGAGGAGGCTGAGTCGCACAGTGTCACAGGCCCAACGGGCAGGGAACGCGGAGGCCGAAGCGGCGTGACCTGTCCAAGTTGCTGCTGCAAAGGGACCACATTCACCCAGTGGGCCGTAAATGACATGTACTGTCCCTGACCGTAGTTACAGCTCCAGATGTCGGCGCTGCCATGCACTTTACTACACACCGACAGGCTCAAGGACTGGCCCACCTTCTGTTCAACAAAAGTATGCAGCGCTGGTACTGCCTTCTTGGCAAAGAAATGACGGCTTGGGACTCTCCACCTCGGCTCGGCACAAGCCATCAGTTCTCTGAAAGGTGCAGAGTCCACCACCTGAAAAGGGAGCGACTGCAGCACCAGCAACTTGGACAGGAGCACATTCAGCTTCTGCGCCGTAGGATGAGTGGGCGCATACTGCTGTCTCTTGGACATGGCTTCGCTGATGGATTGCTGGTGGGATGCATGACTTGGAGGAGGAGGAGGAGGAGCAGGAGCGACAGAGAATGGGTATGACGCACAGCTGCCTTTGGCTGAGGCTGAGGTGCTGGAGCCTTGGCTGGCAGAAATTGGGAGCGGCGTGCCACTCGGTGAGGAAGCAGTCTGGCCCACCTCTCCGGAGCCTAGGTTCTCCCAGGCCGCTTTATGGTGACGCTGCATACAGTATGTTGACGCAGGGCCGTGGTGCCAACATTTGGACCCTGGCCACGCTTCACCTTCTGCCTACATATCTTGCATGTGGCCATGTTACCCTCCTGCGGATGCTTCAGGAAAAACTGCCACACTGCCGAGTAGCTACTTTTCCCACCAACAGGCCTCACTGATTCGCTGCTATTGTCGCCAACTCCAGGAACCCCTGCCCCACTACCTCCCGATAAGGTAGCCTGCCGCGCAGCAGGTGTTCTACCCCGGCCCCAGCCCCGTTTGGCTCCAGGCTTTACAATTGTGCCCCCATGCTACCTGCAAACCATGCTGCTAACACCTTGCTGCCTGACCTGCTGACTCCAGGGCAACCTGCGCCCCTCTTCTCCTGATGATGACAATGAAGCCCCTTCATCACCCGGCTCCCAAGTGCGATCGGCTTCATCGTCATCATCATTATCACCGAGTTGTGGCTGTACGTCACTGATGTTCGTGGATTCGTCAACAGTTTCTGGCGCAGGAGCTGGAATGCTCGCAGCACCCACGATACTGTCCACATCACTATTTGTCTGCCTAGCTAAAGAAGCCACCTCCATTTCTTGGCTGGGCAGTAGCTGCTGACTGTCCTCTATCTGATCGTCCTCCTCACTAAAGAGTGGAGCTGAACCAACCAAAAGCATTGGATACGTCGCTGGGGGAGGGAACGGCGTAGGACAGAGGCAATGGGAGGACAGGGACTGCTCTCGGGGCATGCCAACTCAGGGTTGTGTCAGAGGAACCTACCAACCCTAGACTGGGGGTCTCAGACGTAAGTTGTGATGATGTTGTTGATGAGCGCGTTAACCAATCTACCACGGCAGATGCGTTACTGGTGGAGACACGACCGCTAGCAGATACTGGCAGACCAGGTCTCTCACCGTGACTCCTGCTGCCACTCGCCCCTAGTCTGCTGCGACCTCTGCCTGCTGAATCTTGGCCTCTGCCACTCCTCTTTGAACATCCTGGCACTTGTCTGCCTGACATTTTTATGTATTTCCTTATTTAGTATACACAGATAGGGTTCAATGTGCAGTTTTGCGGTGCCCTGCGGCCTGGTTTATTAAAAGCAGTCAAAAACAAATGGGATGCCCCCACAGCAGACCTGAGATCAGTATATATGCACAGCAACAGTGTCTAAGCAGGCTCCAACAGGCCAAATTACTTGAAGTAAGTGTGCAGCTTAGAGTAAAGACAGAGGCTAATGGTATGTTACAGAATGGGATGCCCCAAGCAGACTTGAGATCATTAATATATGCACACAGCAGCAGTGTGTAAGCAGGCTGCAACAGGCCAAATCACTTGAAATAACTGTGCAGCTTAGAGTAAAGACAGAGGCTAATGGTATGTTACAGAATGGGATGCCCCAAGCAGACTTGAGATCAGTATATATGCGCACAGCAGCAGTGTGTAAGCAGCCTCATACAGGCCAAATTAGTTGAAATGAGTGTGCAGCTTACAGTAAATAGAGAGGCTAATGGTATGTTACAGAATGGGATGCCCCAAGCAGACTTGAGATCAGTATATATGCACACAGCAGCAGTGTGTAAGCAGCCTCATACAGGCCAAATTAGTTGAAATGAGTGTGCAGCTTACAGTAAATAGAGAGGCTAATGGTATGTTACAGAATGGGATTAGGGATGAGCGAATCGATCCGGACGAACACGGATTCGATCCGAATTTCATGAAAAATTCGATTCGGATTGAATCCGAATTTCCCCGTGCTTCGATCGCTCGAAGTTTTTACTTAACATCCATTCATTTACATTACAGGCATTCTAAGATGGCGGACGGGACATGTCCAGACATCTACCCCGCTCCAGTGCATACTGGGGCAGTCACATGCAGCCTATCAGCAGCCAGCAAGCCCGGTGACGTCACAGCGCTATTTAAGGCGGCGGACATCTTGCTTTTCCTCATTTCTCTATTGCATTCGTGAGAGACAGGACGCTGCTGTAGTCAGGGAGAGACAGTTAGGCAGACAGGGACAGACAGGAGACAGGCAGGAGACAGGCAGGAAGTCAGCGAGAAGCAGGGAAAGTTAGGAAAAAAACGGATGCAGTGAAAGGGATTTTTTTTTTGTTTTCATGCAGCCTGAGTGTTACTGCCTGGGTCACTGGCTTTGTTAGCTGTTTCACCCTGGTTAACCACTGTTGCTTTGCATAGTACTACTGCTCCCAGGTGCACTGCGGTTGTGGCATCCCATTCTGTGACTACACCAGCCTCTATTTACTATAAACCTTTGCACTTATTCTAAAAGTAATTTGGCCTGATAAAGACACTTTTGCTATGCATAGTACTACTGCTCCCAGGTGCACTGCGGTTGTGGCATCCCATTCTGTGACTACACCAGCCTCTATTTACTATAACCCTTTGCACTTATTCTAAAAGTAATTTGGCCTGATAAAGACACTTTTGCTTTGCATAGTACTACTGCTCCCAGGTGCACTGCGGTTGTGGCATCCCATTCTGTGACTACACCAGCCTCTATTTACTATAACCCTTTGCACTTATTCTAAAAGTAATTTGGCCTGATAAAGACACTTTTGCTTTGCATAGTACTACTGCTCCCAGGTGCACTGCGGTTGTGGCATCCCATTCTGTGACTACACCAGCCTCTATTTACTATAACCCTTTGCACTTATTCTAAAAGTAATTTGGCCTGATAAAGACACTTTTGCTTTGCATAGTACTACTGCTCCCAGGTGCACTGCGGTTGTGGCATCCCATTCTGTGACTACACCAGCCTCTATTTACTATAACCCTTTGCACTTATTCTAAAAGTAATTTGGCCTGATAAAGACACTTTTGCTTTGCATAGTACTACTGCTCCCAGGTGCACTGCGGTTGGGGCATCCCATTCTGTGACTACACCAGCCTCTATTTACTATAACCCTTTGCACTTATTCTAAAAGTAATTTGGCCTGATAAAGACACTTTTGCTTTGCATAGTACTACTGCTCCCAGGTGCACTGCGGTTGTGGCATCCCATTCTGTGACTACACCAGCCTCTATTTACTATAACCCTTTGCACTTATTCTAAAAGTAATTTGGCCTGATAAAGACACTTTTGTTTTGCATAGTACTACTGCTCCCAGGTGAACTGCGGTTGGGGCATCCCGTTCTGTGACTTCACCAGCCTCTATTTACTATAACCCTTTGCACTTATTCTAAAAGTAATTTGGCCTGATAAAGACACTTTTGCTTTGCATAGTACTACTGCTCCCAGGTGCACTGCGGTTGGGGCATCCCATTCTGTGACTACACCAGCCTCTATTTACTATAACCCTTTGCACTTATTCTAAAAGTAATTTGGCCTGATAAAGACACTTTTGCTTTGCATAGTACTACTGCTCCCAGGTGCACTGCGGTTGTGGCATCCCATTCTGTGACTACACCAGCCTCTATTTACTATAACCCTTTGCACTTATTCTAAAAGTAATTTGGCCTGATAAAGACACTTTTGCTTTGCATAGTACAACTGCTCCCAGGTGCACTGCGGTTGGGGCATCCCATTCTGTGACTACACCAGCCTCTATTTACTATAACCCTTTGCACTTATTCTAAAAGTAATTTGGCCTGATAAAGACACTTTTGCTGTGCATAGTACTACTGCTCCCAGGTGCACTGCTGTTGGGGCATCCCATTCTGTAACATACCATACCCCTCTTTATTTACACTAAGCAGCTCTCTTATTTACACTAAGCAGGCCTGTTGGAGGCTGAGTGTTACTGCTCACTTTTGGTGTGCATTATATTCTGTTTCATATAGACCCACCGCTGCCTGGGGGTTCTTAAAATATCACCTACTACCACGCCAGTTAGACTATGTCGGGCAGACAAGTGCCTGGAAGTGAAAAGAGGAGTGGCAGAGGCCAAGATTCCGCAGGCAGAGGTCGCAGCAGACTGGGGGCCAGTAGCAGCAGGAGTCAAGCTGAGAGACCTAATCTGCCAGTATCTGCTAGCGGTCGGGTCTCCACCAGTAACGCATCTGCCGTGGTAGATTGGTTAACGCGCTCATCTGAGACCCCCAGTCTAGGGTCGGTAGGTTCCTCTGACACAACCCTGAGTTGGCATGCCCCGAGAGCAGTCCCTGTCCTCCCATTGCCTCTGTCCTACGCCGTTCCCTACCCCAGCGACGTATCCTATGCTTTGGGTTCAGCTCCACTCTTTAGTGAGGAGGACGATCAGATAGAGGACAGTCAGCAGCTACTGCCCAGCGAAGAAATGGAGGTGGCTTCTTTAGCTAGGCAGACAAATAGTGATGTGGACAGTGTCGTGGGTGCTGCGAGCGTTCCAGCTCCTGCGCCAGACACTGTTGACGAATCCACGAACATCAGTGACGTACAGCCACAACTCGGTGATAATGATGATGACGATGAAGCCGATCGCACTTGGGAGCCGGGTGATGAAGGGGCTTCATCGTCATCATCAGGAGAAGAGGGGCGCAGGTTGCCCCGGAGTCAGCAGCTCAGGCAGCAAGGTGTTAGCAGCATGGTTGGCAGGCAGCATGGGGGCACAATTGTAAAGCCTGGAGCCAAACGGGGCCGGGGTCGGGGTAGAGCACCTGCTGCGCGGCAGGCTACCTTATCGGGAGGTAGTGGGGCAGGGGTTCCTGAAGTTGGCGACAATAGCAGCGAATCAGTGAGGCCTGTTGGTGGGAAAAGTAGCTACTTGGCAGTGAGGCAGTTTTTCCTGAAGCATCCGCAGGAGGGTAACATGGCCACATGCAAGATATGTAGGCAGAAGGTGAAGCGTGGCCAGGGTCCAAATGTTGGCACCACGGCCCTGCGTCAACATATGCAGCGTCACCATAAAGCGGCCTGGGAGAACCTAGGCTCCGGAGAGGTGGGCCAGACTGCTTCCTCACCGAGTGGCACGCCACTCCCAATTTCTGCCAGCCAAGGCTCCAGCACCTCAGCCGAAGGCAGCTGTGCGTCATACCCATCCTCTGTCGCTCCTGCTCCTCCTCCTCCAAGTCATGCATCCCGCCAGCAATCCATCAGCGAAGCCATGTCCAAGAGACAGCAGTATGCGCCCACTCATCCTACGGCGCAGAAGCTGAATGTGCTCCTGTCCAAGTTGCTGGTGCTGCAGTCACTCCCTTTTCAGGTGGTGGACTCTGCACCTTTCAGAGAACTGATGGCTTGTGCCGAGCCGAGGTGGAGAGTCCCAAGCCGTCATTTCTTTGCCAAGAAGGCAGTACCAGCGCTGCACACTTTTGTTGAACAGAAGGTGGGCCAGTCCTTGAGCCTGTCGGTGTGTAGCAAAGTGCATGGCAGCGCCGACGTCTGGAGCTGTAACTACGGTCAGGGACAGTACATGTCGTTTACGGCCCACTGGGTGAATGTGGTCCCTTTGCAGCAGCAACTTGGACAGGTCACGCTGCTTCGGCCTCCGCGTTCCCTGCCCGTTGGGCCTGTGACACTGTGCGACTCGGCCTCCTCATCCTCCGCCATCTCCTCACCCTCCACTGTAGGCTCAAGTCTCAGTGCCCCTCCAGTCTACCATGTGTGCAGGGCACGGAGGTGTCACGCAGTGCTTCACATGGTTTGTCTTGGCGAACGGAGTCACACAGGGGAGGAACTGCTTAAATTTATTCATCAGGAAATCCAAACATGGCTTACTCCAAGAAAACTTAAAATGGGAATCATGGTTACCGACAATGGGAAGAACATTTTGTCTGCGCTGCGCCAAGGAAGCCTGACCCATGCCCCCTGCATGGCTCACGTCTTCAATCTGGTTGTCAAGCAGTTTCTGAAGTGTTCCCCCCATCTGCAAGACATCCTAACAACTTCAAGGAAACTTTGCATGCACTTCAGCCACTCATACACCGCCAAACACACCCTTCTTGAGCTACAGCGTCAGAACGGTATCCCCCAACATAGTCTGATTTGCGATGTTTCCACCCGTTGGAATTCCACCCTTCACATGTTGGACCGATTATATGAACAGAGAAAAGCCATCACGGATTTCCTGATGATCCAAGCAGATAGGGGGATTCCCCTGTGTAACTTCAATGTCAACCAGTGGCAGCTCATACGTGACACCTGCCGTTTGCTCAGGCCCTTTGAGGAAGCCACTTTATTTGTCAGTCGGCAGGATTACGGGATGAACGACGTGATTCCACTGCTTCATGTACTACAGCACATGTTGGAATCCATGGCTGGTCAGGGCACTGGAGACATGGCGTTTACATCTTACGGCCACATGAACCCCGTTGAAGCTGAGCTGGAGGAGGAGGAGGAAGAGGAGGAGGAGTTGCCAAGCGAAACACAGTTTAGGCTTGGCGAAATGGCTGGTTTATCTAGTCAGCGGACAGGAGAGGAGGAGCAGGAGCAGCCAGAGGAGCTAGAGGTTTTTGAGGAAGGCGAGACAGAGGACCCGGGCACACGGTGGCAGTATGCAGTGGAGATGGAGACAGGTAGTCCATCCGAGTCACTTGCGCAAATGGCAGGAAGCATGCTCACGTGCTTGCGTAGTGACCCCAGAATTGTTTCCATCTGTCGGCGGGATGACTTCTGGCTGTCCACCTTATTGGACCCTCGCTTCCGACACAAAATGGGGGCATTTTTTAAACCCACCGAGAGGGAGGACAAACTGAACTACTACAAAGACATTCTACGTAGGCAGTTGGCCGATGCCTATCTGCGCCATGGTCCATACTCTCGCAGGTCTGACTCGAGGGGACCTCTGCGCTCACCTTCCACTGCCATGGCTGCTGGGGGGGTAGGCAGGAGCAGCAGCAGCAGCTCCATCAGCAGCAGCCTCAGTCTTCAGTCGCTAATGAGTAGCTTTCTACACCCGCATAGTGAGGCTACTCATAAACAGCAGGAAGACCTGGAGCAGGACCTGAACCAGCAGGTCATGTCATACTTTGACATGACCATGCCAACACACCTTGAGGATCCGCTGGACTTCTGGGCAGCCAAACTTGATTTGTGGCCGCAACTAGCAGAGTTTGCCCTGGAAAAGCTGTCCTGCCCGGCAAGTAGCGTGCCATCTGAGCGGGTGTTTAGTGCGGTGGGGGCCATAGTTACGGCGAGGAGAACTCGTCTGTCAACTAAAAATGTGGAGAGACTCACCTTTGTCAAAATGAATCAGGGATGGATCAGCCAGGATTTCCACCCACCAATGCCTGATGCATGCGACTAGATTCAGCATGGTGCCACGTTTTACACTTTCCAAATGGTGCAAAACATATTTATGTCTTTAGGCCAATCTTTGGGCTCCTGCTGATGCCAGGGTGTGATTCATCCAATCTTTGGGCTCCTGCTGCCAAACCCAGTGTCTCTTTAAAGTAATGTCTGGGCTCCTGCTGCTGCTGCCAACTCCAGGGTGTGATTCATCCAATTTTTGGGCTCCTGAACCAACCCCAGTTTCTCTTTAAAGTAATGTTTGGGCTCCTGCTGCTGCTGCTGCCAACTCCAGGGTGTGAATCATCCAATTTTTGGGCTCCTGAAGCCAACTCCAGTGTCTCTTTAAAGTAATGTTTGGGCTCCTGCTGCTGCTGCTGCCAACTCCAGGGTGTGATTCATCCAATTTTTGGGCTCCTGAAGCCAACCCCAGTGTCTCTTTAAAGTAATGTTTGGGCTCCTGCTGCTGCTGCTGCTGCCAACTCCAGGGTGTGATTCATCCAATTTTTGGGCCCCTGAAGCCAACCCCAGTGTCTCTTTAAAGTAACGTTTGGGCTCCTGCTGCTGCTGCCAACTCCAGGGTGTGATTCATCCAATTTTTGGGCTCCTGAAGCCAACTCAAGTGTTTCTTTAAAGTAATATTTGGGCTCCTGCTGCTGCTGCTGCCAACTCCAGGGTGTGATTCATCCAATTTTTGGGCTCCTGAAGACAACTCCAGTGTCTCTTTAAAGTAATATTTGGGCTCCTGCTGCTGCTGCTGCCAACTCCAGGGTGTGATTCATCCAATTTTTGGGCTCCTGAAGCCAACCCCAGTGTCTCTTTAAAGTAACGTTTGGGCTCCTGCTGCTGCTGCTGCTGCCAACTCCAGGGTGTGATTCATCCAATTTTTGGGCTCCTGAAGCCAACTCCAGTGTTTCTTTAAAGTAATATTTGGGCTCCTGCTGCTGCTGCTTGCAACTGCAGGGTGTGATTCATCCAATCTTTGGGCTCCTGCAGCCAACTCCAGTGTCTCTTTCAAGCTATGTTTGGGCTCCTGCTGCTGCTGCCAACTCCAGGGTGTGATTCATCCAATTCTTGGGCTCCTGAAGCCAACTCCAGTGTCTCTTTAAAGTAATGTTTGGGCTCCTGCTGCTGCTGCCAACTCCAGGGTGTGATTTATCCCATTTTTGGGCTCCTGAAGCCAACTCCAGTGTCTCTTTAAAGTAATGTTTGGGCTCCTGCTGCTGCTGCTGCTGCCAACTCCAGGGTGTGATTCATCCAATCTTTGGGCTCCTGCTGCCAACCCCAGTGTCTCTTTAAAGTAATGTTTGGGATCCTGCTGCTGCTGCTGCCAACTCCAGGGTGTGAATCATCCAATTTTTGGGCTCCTGAAGCCAACTCCAGTGTCTCTTTAAAGTAATGTTTGGGCTCCTCCTGCTGCTGCTGCTGCTGCTGCCAACTCCAGGTTGTGAATCATCCAATTTTTTGGCTCCTGAAGCCAACCCCAGTGTCTCTTTAAAGTAATGTTTGGGCTCCTGCTGCTGCCAACTCCAGGGTGTGAATCATCCAATTTTTGGGCTCCTGAAGCCAACCCCAGTGTCTCTTTAAAGTAATGTTTGGGCTCCTGCTGCTGCTGCCAACTCCAGGGTGTGAATCATCCAATTTTTGGGCTCCTGAAGCCAACTCCAGTGTCTCTTTAAAGTAATGTTTGGGCTCCTGCTGCTGCTGCTGTTGCTGCCAACTCCAGGGTGTGATTCATCCAATTTTTGGGCTCCTGAAGCCAACCCCAGTGTCTCTTTAAAGTAATGTTTGGGCTCCTGCTGCTGCTGCTGCCAACTCCAGGGTGTGATTCATCCAATTTTTGGGCTCCTGAAGCCAACTCCAGTGTCTCTTTAAAGTAATGTTTGGGCTCCTGCTGCTGCTGCCAACTCCAGGGTGTGATTCATCCAATTTTTGGGCTCCTGAAGCCAACCCCAGTGTCTCTTTAAAGTAATGTTTGGGCTCCTGCTGCTGCTGCCAACTCCAGGGTGTGATTCATCCAATTTTTGGGCTCCTGAGGCCAACCCCAGTGTCTCTTTAAAGTAATGTTTGGGCTCCTGCTGCTGTCAACTCCAGGGTGTGATTCATCCAATCTCTGGGCTCCTGCTGCCAACCCCAGTGTCTCTTTAAAGTAATGTTTGGGCTCCTGCTGCTGCTGCTGCTGCCAACTCCAGGGTGTGATTCATCGAATCTTTGGGCTCCTGCTGCCAACCCCAGTGTCTCTTTAAAGTAATGTTTGGGCTCCTGCTGCTGCTGCCAACTCCAGGGTGTGATTCATCCAATTTTTGGGCTCCTGAAGCCAACCCCAGTGTCTCTTTAAAGTAATATTTGGGCTCCTGCTGCTGCTGCTGCCAACTCCAGGGTGTGATTCATCCAATTTTTGGGCTCCTGAAGCCAACCCCAGTGTCTCTTTAAAGTAATGTTTGGGCTCCTGCTGCTGCTGCTGCTGCTGCCAACTCCAGAGTGTGATTCATCCAATCTTTGGGCTCCTGCTGCCAACCCCAGTGTCTCTTTAAAGTAATGTTTGGGCTCCTGCTGCTGCTGCTGCTGCTGCTGCCAACTCCAGGGTGTGATTCATCCAATCTTTGGGCTCCTGCTGCCAACCCCAGTGTCTCTTTAAAGTAATGTTTGGGCTCCTGCTGCTGCTGCTGCTGCCAACTCCAGGGTGTGATTCATCCAATCTTTGGGCTCCTGCTGCCAACCCCAGTGTCTCTTTAAAGTAATGTTTGGGCTCCTGCTGATGCTGCCAACTCCAGGGTGTGATTCATCCAATTTTTGGGCTCCTGAAGCCAACCCCAGTGTCTCTTTAAAGTAATATTTGGGCTCCTGCTGCTGCTGCTGCCAACTCCAGGGTGTGATTCATCCAATCTTTGGGCTCCTGCTGCCAACCCTAGTGTCTCTTTAAAGTAATGTTTGGGCTCCTGCTGCTGCTGTTGCCAACTCCAGGGTGTGATTCATCCAATTTTTGGGCTCCTGAAGCCAACCCCAGTGTCTCTTTAAAGTAATGTTTGGGCTCCTGCTGCTGCTGCTGCCAACTCCAGGGTGTGATTCATACAATTTTGGGCTCCTGAAGCAAAATCCAGTGTCTCTTTAAAGTAATATTTTGGCTCCTGCTGCTGCATCTTGCAACTGCAGGGTGTGATTCATCCAATCTTTGGGCTCCTGCAGCCAACTCCAGTGTCTCTTTCAAGCTATGTTTGGGATCCTGCTGCTGCTGCTGCCAACTCCAGGGTGTGATTCATCCAATTGTTGGGCTCCTGAAGCCAACTCCAGTGTCTCTTTAAAGTAATGTTTGGGCTCCTGCTGCTCCTGCTGCTGCTGCCAACTCCAGGGTGTGATTCATCCAATTTTTGGGCTCCTGAAGCCAACTCCAGTGTCTCTTTAAAGTAATGTTTAGGCTCCAGCTGCTGCTGCTGCTGCCAACTCCAGGGTGTGATTCATCCAATCTTTGGGCTCCTGCTGCCAACCCCAGTGTCTCTTTAAAGTAATGTTTGGGATCCTGCTGCTGCTGCTGCCAACTCCAGGGTGTGAATCATCCAATTTTTGGGCTCCTGAAGCCAACTCCAGTGTCTTTTTAAAGTAATGTTTGGGCTCCTGCTGCTGCTGCTGCTGCCAACTCCAGGGTGTGAATCATCCAATTTTTGGGCTCCTGAAGCCAACCCCAGTGTCTCTTTAAAGTAATGTTTGGGCTCCTGCTGCTGCTGCTGCCAACTCCAGGGTGTGATTCATCCAATTTTTGGGCTCCTGAAGCCAACTCCAGTGTCTCTTTAAATTAATGTTCGGGCTCCTGCTGCTGCTGCTGCCAACTACAGGGTGTGATTCATCCAATTTTTGGGCTCCTGAAGCCAACCCCAGTATCTCTTTAAAGTAATGTTTGGGCTCTTGCTGCTGCTGCTGCTGCCAACTCCAGGGTGTGATTCATCCAATCTTTGGGCTCCTGCTGCCAACCCCAGTGTCTCTTTAAAGTAATGTTTGGGCTCCTGCTGCTGCTGCTGCTGCTGCCAACTACAGGGTGTGATTCATCCAATTTTTGGGCTCCTGAAGCCAACCCCAGTGTCTCTTTAAAGTAATGTTTGGGCTCCTGCTGCTGCTGCTGCTGCCAACTCCAGGGTGTGATTCATCCAATTTTGGGCTCCTGCTGCCAAATCCAGTGTCTCTTTAAAGTAATATTTGGGCTCCTCCTGCTGCTGCTTGCAACTGCAGGGTGTGATTCATCCAATGTTTGGGCTCCTGCAGCCAACTTCAGTGTCTCTTTCAAGCTATGTTTGGGCTCCTGCTGCTGCTGCAAACTCCAGGGTGTGATTCATCCAATTTTTGGGCTCCTGAAGCCAACTCCAGTGTCTCTTTAAAGTAATATTTGGGCTCCTTCTGCTGCTGCTGCTGCTGCTGCTGCCAGCTCCAGGGTGTGAATCATCCAATTTTTGGGCTCCTGAAGCCAACCCCAGTGTCTCTTTAAAGTAATGTTTGGGCTCCTGCTGCTGCTGCCAACTCCAGGGTGTGATTCATCAAATTTTGGGCTCCTGCTGCCAAATCCAGTGTCTCTTTAAAGTAATATTTAGGCTCCTGCTGCTGCTGCTTGCAACTGCAGGGTGTGATTCATCCAATCTTTGGGCTCCTGCAGACAACTCCAGTGTCTCTTTCAAGCTATGTTTGGGCTCCTGCTGCTGCTGCTGCTGCTGCTTGAACTTCCAGGGTGTCAGTCAATTTTTGGGCTCCTGCTGCTGCCAACTCCAGTGTCTCTTTCAGCCAATGTTTGGGCTCCTGCTGCTGCTTGCAACTCCAGGGTGTGATTCATCCAATTTTTGGGTTCCTGCTGCTGCCAACTCCAGTGTCTCTTTAAAGCAATGTTTGGGCTCCTGCCCCTCATAGTGATGCCACTTCAATTCTCTGCAATTTTGCCGCTCTGCGATTCTATTAGCGATGCCTCTGATCTGCATGTGATATTTATTTACAGTATTATTTCAGTAACCCAGCACGCATCCTATGCGTGTTACAGCAAGGCAAAATGGTTTACAACCCTATTGAGGCTCTAGGAGGCTCAGAAATAGTCGTTTTTAATAGCGATTCATCGCAAATAAATTCGGGTCGAAAAGATTTTTGTAGGAAAATTCGGCGAATCAGTCGAATCGAATTTTTCGAAAGTTTGCTCATCTCTAGCTGTAACACACAGAGCAGAGAGACTGGGGATGCGACATTTGTGCAGCTTTGCTGTGACCACCACTGACTTCACTTTAGGGTCTTTTGGGGTCTTTTAGGGTCTTTGAAGGCTGCTTATCCTACTATCTCTTGCTATTTTAAGTAGACATAAGCTCAAAACAGAGTTTTAGGTCACATTGCATTCAGGGCTGGTGTATGGAGGGGCATCAGTGGCATTTGCCCTGGGCCCCCATGATAAGATTGGGCCCCCAACTTGCTGCCACCATGCAAACACACAAACTTAGTAGTTCCAGGTGGCCTGTGTCTATGGGCCCATTCATCCATTGGATGCCGGCTGTATGTGCCACACCCACCAGTCACCTGGAACTACCGCCACAGCAACTGGGGAGCACAGGTAAGCTTGAGTGTGTGTGTGACTAGGGCCGGTTTTAGACAAAGTGGGGCCCTGGGAAAAATTAAAAGTGGGGGCCCAAAATTATGAGAAAAAATAGGTTACCAACAACAAAGACAGCTTAGAGCGAAATAATATCCGGTATTTTCTCCATTTCGGGTTTTGATCTCTGCCCCAGGGGGAAACCCCGAATTGGGATGCCCTGCTTGGTGAAACCCCCCAGTTTGCCCAGTAAAACTCACCTTTCCCCACTCCAATGACACATGCATGGGCTTTAAATCCTTTGCAAAGGGCTCTAATTGAATTTAGTGGGGAGTTTGTGCATCGACATCCCCTGCATTCCCAATTGTGTGTGCGCCTTCCACCTATCTGAATGATTGGTTGAGAGCCTGTGCATAGAAAGGTGAGTTTCTATGGGTGCCCTGAGGGGTTTCACACAGCTGGGAAAAGCCAGCAGCCGGCCCTGGAATCTTTTAGACAATGGTGGGTTTTGTTCCGCTTTAAGCAGCCCAAAATCCAGTGAAAGGCTACTTTAAAATCTTTCTTTAAAAATATGGATGGGCAGACACTCACCATGTCTGTGCTGCTCACCTTGCCACAGCCTGCTCCCCTCCACGACCCACTGACACCCTTCCTGTTGATGCATGGCCTGCTCCCCACTAACAACTCCTTGTCTTCAGGCAGGTATGGTTCTCATTACAGCCAGTAATCTGCACCCCCCCCCCATTATAGCCAGTAAATGGCATCCCCCATTACAGCCAGTAAGTGTCATCTCCAATTACAGCTAGTAAGTGGCATCCCTCGTTACAGCCAGTAAGGGGCATCTCCCATTTCAGTCAGTTAGTGGCATCCCTCATCACAGCCAGTAAGCAGCATCCCCCATGACCGGCATTGTCCGGCATCCCACATTACAGCCAGTGAGCAGCATCCCTGCATTACAGGCAGTGTGCAGCATCTACCATTACAGGCACTGAGGGGTATCACTTATTAAATCCAGTGAGGGGCATCCCTCTATCACAACACAACCTGTGAAGGGCATCCCTCATTACAGCCAGGGAGGGGCACCCCAAATTAAAGGCAGTGTGCAACATCTCCCATTACAGACAGTGAGGGGCATCCTTTATTACAGAAAGTAAGTGGCACACCTTATTCCAGCCAGTGAGTGGCATCCCCCATTACATCCATTTAGTGGCATCCCTCATTACAGCCAGTAAGTGCCATCCCCCATACAGAAAGAGGCATCCCTTATTACAGCCAGTAAGCACCATCCCTCATTACAGCTAGTTAGCAGTATCGCTCATTACAGCCAGTGAGGGGCCTCCCCATTACAGCCAGTGAGCTGCATCCCCCATTACAGCCATTTAGTGGCATCCCTCATTACAGCCAGTAAGCGGCATACCCCATTACAGGCAGTGTCCTACATCCCCCATTACAGCCAATGAGTGGCATCCCTCCATTTCAAGCAGTGAGGGACATCTCTCATTACAGCGAAGGCAATGTGTGGCATCCTCCCTCCCCCAGAAAGCTGGACAACAATAATGCAGCGAGCTGGCAGGGTAACTGATACATGCCTGCTCGACACTGTTGCTGCCGTCGCCACTGCCCGCAGTCACAGACTCATGCGTACCTGCACTTCCTGTTCACTGTGGTGGTAGATCCAGGCATCCGGTGGGCATAGCCTATATGGCTTGCGTCCATTGTTTTCCGCCCATAGACACAGGCACTCCGGAAGCTACCGCTGCGCTGGTATGCTTGAATGAGTGACCCTGTCTTATCATAGGGACACAAGGCAAATGCCACTGATGCCCCCCAAATGCTGTCCCTGTGCGTGACTAGGGGCGGCAATAGCAGCGGCAGACAGGCAAGAATCAGTTACCCTACCTGCCCGCTGCTTTATTGTTGTCTAGTTTTCTGGGGAGGGAGGGGATGCTGTATGTCTGTCTGATGCCCCTCACGGCCTGTAATGGAGGAATGCTGCTCACTCGCTTTGAGGGATGCCGCTCACTAACTCTGAGGGATGCCCCTCACTGGCTGAAATGGGAGATTCCACACACTGTCTGTAATGAGGGATGCCCCTCACTGCCTGAAATGGAGGGATGCCCCTCACTGGCTGTAATGAGGGATGCCCCTTACTAGTTGTAAAAAGGAATGCACTTTACTGCCTGTAATGGCTGTAATTAGTGAATCCTGTCTGCCTGTAATGTAAGATGCCCATCACTGCCCGTAATGGAGGGATGCCATCCACTCAATGTAATGAGGGATGCCCTTCACTGGCTGTAATGGAGAGTTGTCCCTCACTAGCTGTAAAGAGGAATGGCCATCGCTGACTCTAATGGGAGATGCCGCACACTGCCTGTAATGGAAGGATACCACTCACAGGCTGTAATAAAGGATGCTGCACACTGCCTGTAATGAGTGATGCCCCTCACTGCCTGTAATGAGGGATTCTACATACTATCTGTAATGGTGGGTGCAGCTTATCAGCTGTAATGAGGGATGTCCTAACTTGCTATAATAAGAGATGGTGCTTACTTGTAATGGAGAATTCCTCTCGCTGGCTGTAATGGGGATGCCGCTTACTGGCTGTAATGTGCCTGAAGACAAGGGGAGTGATGTCATGCCATCTTCAGGAAGGGTGTAAGCTGGCCCTTGGGGCAGGAAAGGAGCAGGCTGTGGCAAGTTAAGCAGCACAGACACAGTGAGTGTCTGCCCGCCCATATTTTTCTAAACTGGACCAAAACACAGGTCTTGGTCCGATTCAGGATGCCCCACTCTGTGAAACCTCTCAGGGCACCTGTAAAAACTGACCTTTCCACTCTCCAATGGCGCATGCACGGACTCTTATCCAATCATTCAGATAGATGGAAGCACTCACACCACAGGGGATGCCGATGCACACACTCCCCTTTGAATTCAATCTGAGCCCTTTGCTGGAGGATTAAAACATGGCAAAGGGCTCTGATTGGACATGAGCCCACCCATGCACCCAAGTGGGCAATTTGGGATGCCCCCAGGGCAAGGATCAAAGCTTCGAATAGCGAAAATACCGGGTGTTATTCTGCTCTAGCTCTGTTGTTGGTAACCTTTTTATTTTCCTCATAATTTGGGGCCCCACATTTAATTTTGCTCAGGGCGCTACTTTGTCTAAAGCCATCCCTGATTATCCTTAGGGTGCACCCAAATTTTGGATGTCCCACAGTGTGCCCATCTACTAAAACGCTCCTGTACTCACCCCCCACTTATGTGTTTTGCTCCCTATTAAAATGTATGACCACTCTGGTTTGCCATGCAGAGCCATGTAGTTGCTCATGGCTTTGTAATCATTCTGGTGCATTAGCATAGTCAAAGCTGATTTTTTCATATGCTCAAAAATGAAACCTCTGTAAAAACTGTACATATATTTGGGTGATGTCACAGAGTAAAGTCTTCACTGCATTTAGAAATAATTTTTAGTTCTCTAAAGTAAAAACTGAAATCTTTGAAATGTACTGTACTGCATAGCCTCAAATATTTAAATAGAGTTTCTTTGCTAAGGCTATACAGTCACTGAGTTGCTGCCAATAATAGACACATGAGCTAACCTCTAAAATGTAAAGTCCCATGTTTTAACCTTTATTGCATTTACCCTGCATAGTGTACTTAATGTCCTCTTCCATTGTCTCCCTTCATTGTTATTAATGAAAAATAATTCCTTGTGTACAACATGGGCTGTTTTTAGAACCCCCCATGCCCCCCTAACATACATGAGGTCTACTTGCAAGACATTTAAATTAGCCTTAAAATTTAAATTGAATGTAAAGATCAAGTGAGGTAATGCTTACTACTTTCCTATTCATTGTATTTCTTAAATCAGAGGACAGGCAGTGACCAATCAGGTTTGTTGAGTGGGTCTGCAAACCAAACTGACTAATTGCCAGTGGTTGCATGATTCACTTCCATTTGCTGCCATACAATCAATATTTGGGATGATCCTCCAGATGCATATGTGTAGGAAGCTTGAAAGAATTCAACCCTCTTCTGCTCTCCACCACTGTACCACCAGGTGGGTTGTTGAACTGCAAGTGACTTATGGCCCATTTCCACAGGGCCGGATTATGGGTGGGGCTCGAGGGGCGCGCCCCGGGGCCTCCACCACTTTGCCTGCAACAGGGGCCTCCATCACCAACCTCTGGGTTGCCTGTGAACAGTGGCAGCAGCACCCACCCGTGTTTTTGATGCCTGCAGGATTGTTAGCCTGCGATGTGGGCATTAAAAACACGGGTGCGCGTCGCCACCAATGCTCACAGACGCAGCCAAGTCCTCCTCCACGGAACGAAAAACAAATAGGCTTGTTTCCGCCCTCCGACCCCCCCCCCCCCCCCCGGAGCCGGCCTCGGAGCACAGTTTCTGCTTGATTGAGATGAGAGGCGGTGGCGGGGCAATGTTATTGTGTCCCAATGGTGCTGCATTGGCACAGCGCTGATGACAAACTCAAATAATTGACTCAAATAGTTTGGCTGTGGGGCACAGGGACGAGACAATATGGACGCTGCGCTCTCATTTTCAAAGCCAGCTCTGCGGTTCCCTGGATTGGTAGCGTTTCTGGTGGTGCAGAATGGGAGGGGGCAGGAGGGACCCCCAGATGTCCATCTCAGCTCAGCACCAAAGGCAGGGAACTGATGAAGGAGCATGGCACCAGGCTTGAGGGGGATGTAAAACATGGCCCCGGGCGATAAAGTGGACCAAAACCAAGCAGGATTCTCGGGCCGATCCATTCCCTCCCTGCAGGGCATCCAAAATCGGGATACCCCGCTGTGTGAAATCTTCCAGGACGCCCGCAAACCTTACCTGAATCCCAGTCTAAAGGCGCATGCACAGGCCGCATCTCGCGCTTCTCTCTAGCAGGGCGCGATCCCTGTTAGAGGGAAGCGTGAGATGCGGCCGCCAGCGCGCTCGGAGCCGCTGAGCTAAGACGTTGCTTTGACACGCATACCACAGCGGCTCCGAGCGCACTGATTGAATGCGCGGCCGTGCATGCGCCGTGGGAGCGGGATGAGGTGAGTTGATCTGGGCGGTCTGGGGCGTTTCACACAGCGGGGTGCCCCAGGGAAGTGGACCAAAACCCAGGATAGTCAAAATCCTGGGTGTTGGTCCACTTTAAATACATCCTGCTCACTCTGCTATGGAGATTTGCATACGGTGGGCTTTAAAGGGATCGTCCATCTGTTTCCCAGCACTGAGCCTGAAATGTAACCTTTAATTTGCCATGAACCACCATATACAACACAAATAGCGGGCTAACTGCCCTGACCTGGCTTTCCCCCGCATATCCATATCTCTCATGTGTCCCTGATTTGGAGGGACTGTCCCTCTTTTGAGTCAATGTCCCCATGTCTCTCGTTCTCATTTGTCCCTCTTTGAGGTATAAAATGCAGATCTGAATCAGTAAATGATCAAAGTGTTTATATAGCTGTAACTGTTATACCCTATCTCCTGTCCATCCCTCAATGAGGGGGCGTGGCTTCATTTAAAAAATACTGTATCTGGGGCCTCCACCAGATTTTGTCCCCAGGGGCCTCCACCACACTTAATTCGGCCCTGGTGCCGGTCTCCGCAGCATCCAGTGGCCAAGCTGGGCTCCTAGCATCCCTCCATGCTGCAGAGAGAGGCATTTATACCAGGAATGAGCTGTGATGTCACAGCTCACTCCCAGTATAAATACCATCAATCTGTGTCCAGGAGCTGAGCTTTCAATACCAGCTGGAGAGATCACTGGAAGGCGAGCATTTACTGGTTTCTGTGGATCAGTGGGGGACACAACGCAGTTTGGTGTGGGAAACTGCAGCAGATGGTGAGGGACACATCGTTGGGTTTCTGCAAAGATGGAAGGATTAGAGGCAAGTATGGGAGAAAAATATTTTTTCTCTGTATCTGTGTTTCGTTGACATTTAACACTCTGTGCCCTTTAGACCTACCAGTTCACAGGGTAAAAAGGGGCTGACAAGTTACCTGCCAGCAAGCGGGTGACTTGTGATAACTCTCTGCTCTATTAACTGCATACCCAAAGCCCAGGGGGTTGCGGAAGAGCTCCATGAGCTATGACTGCTGGTAGCCTTTGTCTACCAGCCCCCATAGCTGATGCCTGGGCTGGTTTTGCTGGATAGTGGGGAACCCACACCATTTTGTTTTATTTTTAATTTTTAGCAAACTGGCTTACTCATCTCTAGTTGTGGAATTGCCTGTCAAGCATTTTGAGATAGTCTGCCAAGATTTATTGCACAGCCTTAATTACACTTTACATTTACAATACATTTGTTTACAATTCAGAATGAGAATTTGACTAGTTTTTAATGTGGAGGAAAACCATAGCAGCCATTTAAAAAGTCAGTTTTATTTGTTTATTTTAATCCCGAAATGGAACAGTGAGGGAATACATATCTTGACATTCTAAATATTGACTTCTAGTTTGTAGAATGTCTCCTTTGCTCATTAAATCACCGGTTGACCTGTACTTAGGAGGACGGGGAGGCCGATTTATTAATAGCGGCAGGTAGCGACAGATGAGCGACAGTAGCGTGATTTTCACAGCGCCGTTGTTCGCTTGTTGACAGCGACTCAGTCGGTGTGCGGTAATGTTGAATACGGGGTTAGGAGTCGCTGTTTGACAGGTTCCGCGCTGTATGGGAGCGCATGACAACGAATGGCCATAGCGAACGGCTCCCAGCATATTCATTAACAAATCACGCTCAAAAAATTATCGCGCTGTAAAATGCATGTTTAAACCCCTGAGCGCTGGCGGCGATGTGTTAAAAGTAGTTTTTTAACCCCCAAACAACCTTATTTTTGGAAAAAAAATAATAAACAAGTTTTTATAAACATTTTGTAATATGAATACATTAATATCAGACCTGTAATATCAATTCTGCACAAATTTTTTTTTTTTTTTTTTTTTTTTTACCTTAAAAAAAGATATAACATTGCAGAAGTGGTCACCGAATTTTTGACATTTAAAAAAAAAAAAAAAAAAAAACATTAATATCAATTAATTATAAAGATTTAAAGATAGCTCCATTGAAATGCATTGGAGAGCGCCAGGTAGCGAGAGGTCATACCTGGCGCTGTGATGGGATTAGCAGCGGCGCTGTTCGCTGAAGTCTGCAACATGATGAATCCCGCGCTAGCTGACGCTCTCGCCGGCGCTAGCCTCATTTAGCGTGATAAATACGTGATTGTGTTCGCAGCCTGGCGTTCTGGAGTCGGTAGCCGCCGATAGCTGGCGCTACCTGGCGCTAGTGAGACACTACCTGGCGCTATCCCTTGATAAATAAGGGCCTAAGTGTTATAGGCCTCTATGCTTGTGGCATTATTTAGGTCACTATTAGAAACGATATTCTGGTCTGACGCTTCCAGAAAAAATTATGATGCATTAGAATTTGTAAGTATGTGATCTGCGCTGACATTTCATATGTAAATTATCAATAAAGTATTCTTACTAACAGTACAATTCTTAACTTTTGTTTATGAAACAGCAGCCCCTTATTGGCTGGATGAACCAAAAAACCTGATCTTGGCACCAGGAGAAAATGGCAGATTAGTTTGTCGAGCCAATGGAAACCCTAAACCTACCATTCAGTGGCTGATGAACGGAGAATCCATTTCAGGTATCATATTTAGTGAAACTTGTGCATTTTCTGTTACAATATATACATATAAAAATAATAATGTAAAAAGAATGTAAAAGTCCACAAAATTCTTGACACACTGAACATGAACTACACATTGTGTAGATGTATAAACAATAAGTGGAATGTTGCTGAAGGGTTAACAGTGGTTACCTTTGCCAAGTCCCAGTGCTGCCACTCAGAATAATATTCTAAGTAAGTGTGCTGGTTGCAACAATATAACTATTTGCACTCAACACATGGAGCTTACTGTGCAAGTTCATAAATTCTATCATACCATAAAGGTTTGTTTATAAAACAGCAGACCCTTATTGGCTGGATGAACCAAAAACACTGATCTTGGCACCAGGAGAAAGTGGCAGTGGTATAAGAAAGTGGATAAGAAATTAAAAACTGGAGGCTGAGTCCCAGTAAGGAGCTGAGGCCAGTAAGAAGTGAAAAGGCTGAATGTTATTTTTCTGCTGCTACCTGCTATCAGCTGAACTCTTTACTATATGGTTGTTTCCTGACCTGACTATGCCATTTATCTTATTGCCATTGATTGCTCAACAAGGCTTTTATACAATATAAAACAATAAAACAAATGAGGATAAAGGTCCCAGAATAGTCCAATTCTTAGTGTAAGTGCTCACTCGCTCTGCTCGAACGATGCACATTTTATCTCCTTACTGTGACATCATTAATGTCTTCCCCCTTATTTATTTAACCCTTTAAATGCCAGCCATGTAAAATTCATGTGCGATGATTCTCTGACCATTAACTGCTAGCCAGGTGCATTTTAGGTGGCTGGCATTTTCCCATGTTTAGAGACCTAAAAAAAGGTCACATACAAGTTTCAGTGCAGAAGTTCTCCTTCAATCGGGCCATGGTGGACGCTGTGAGAGGGATGGAGGATTGGAAGGTGCTTCTCACTGCAATGGAGACCTAGCTGTCAGAAGCTGAGCTTGGGGCAGAGAATTGGTGTTCTCTACACCTCAATAATACAGATAAGAATAAGATAAATGGGGGGGCGTGTCCTAGACATGGAGGAGTAAGGAAGTGTGACCCCTGAGCTCCCACACTAGGTGCCCATAAAAGCAGCCTAGACTGCAGCAGACCCTGCAAAAAAAAACCTATGGCGAGGAGAAAGAACGTGCAGAGATGTGGAGGGGGACCTAAGAAGGGGCCCCCACAACATCAGACCGGCGATTTTAGGAAGATCCGTTTGGACTGCCGACGCGACAAAATGGTGCGACAGCTAGCTGACGCCGGCGGAGTGGAGGGGCCGGAGGAAGAGATGCTGGTGCCCCCCCGACGAGAGGAGGGAGGAGGGGTGGCCGGTCACCCTCCGGTGCGCCCAGGAGAGATGCGGGGAGAAAGCGGAGAGGACAGTCCCGGTCGGACCAAGATGGCGTCGGCGCAGAGCGGCGGTGGAGAAGAGTCTCTGTTCCCCGAGAGCCAGGTGTGTGCTGCGGCGGCGGGCGGCAGTGAGAGGATGGAGCCGCCGACTCCCCGACTGCCGGGCGAGGAGAGCGAGGCCTCGGTAGATGCACCCAAAGCCACAGGGTGCACCAAGATGGCGGCCGCCGGGGAACTGGATTACACGGAGATGTTGCGAGGAGGCGGGGCAGTGACGCAAGAGCCCGAGTCACCGGAGCTGCTGAGAGGGGCGGGAGAGCCCCAGCGCTGTGAGACCGGTGCTTCTGACACCGGTGGAAGTGGCCTGAGCACGGGGAGGGGGAGAGGGGGCAGCACCGTAGCTCTGCAGATTCCTGGTGGCAGCCCACCTCCAGTCATGAGGAGGTCGGGTGGCCCACCCTTACCCCAAGTAGGGATTCCATGCAGCAGCATACTAAAGCCCACAGCTCACCCGCAGGCGCAGGGACAACCGTTTTCAATAGGGGAGCGCTCGGAGACCTACGCTCTCAAACGCAGCAGGCTACAGGCAAGCCCAAACTTAATGTAGTGGTCCAGCGGAACCTCCACAGATTTGCGTTCATATCAGGGAAAGACCGGGTGGTGGGAGAGGATGAGGGGAGTAAAGAGCTACATTCAAACAGAGCTTCCCCAGCCTGCACAGGTCTCCCCCAGAGGCTCCCGAAGTTGAGGCACCCACCCCCCCCTTGGAGCCGGAGATAGAAATCCGACAGCATGAGCAAACCACACTGAGCCCACCATCCCCAGTGCTGCTGCCTTCCCTGGAGGCCCCCTGGCACGACAGTGGATCCAGCCCGGTGCAGATGTCCCCGATGCAGCCCTGTTTTTCCCCCGAGCATGGGGAAGGTGCCTGGGACCCCTGGGTGCACAACTCCATCAATGCGTCCTCCCGGCCCTCCCACGCCCCCCTCCTGCCTGAAAACCCAGACGACCCGAAGACCCCCAAAAATGTGAACATCCACCTGGAAACAATTTCATTATTGAAGGGCCTCCCCACTCGGGCATAGAGGGGCTGATTGCGAGGTATGGAGAAGCACACAAATGGGAGCTGGGTGAGGTCAAGCAACAGATCTCGGCGGTGGCGGCGAGGGTCACTGCCTTGGAGTCAGAAGGGCCCACATCCGCGAGTCGACTAAAAATACTGGAGGAGAGATCCCTCTCTTTCCTCTTTTCTTTTGTCCTCCCTGTGTGTCCCCCCATCTACTATGGGTATACACATAATAGAGGGATATGCAGGAGGTGATGCAGTTGAGTGTGTGTCTTTAAGGTATAAGAATGTTTTGACTGTGTATATGGATACCTGCCATAGTACATATGCAAAGTGCAAATAGAAGGTAGACGTGTGATTGAATAGCACAGCATGGCTCTGTCAAGGGCCAGCATCAGGAGGTCCCATCCAGCGTGCGCGCTTATTTAAGTTACCGTTGGTAATCATGCATACTAAGGGTGGTGTGGCATTCATGGGGTTAAAGAACGCCGGGACTGGCATTCTGTGTGGCTAGGAAATGCGGACTGATTGAATTAGCTATGATCTGTGGCCATTGGTCCAGCGATAATAGGAGGCGTGACCATATAGTATTCAAGAGAACCAGTGTGTATGCCCGCCCCCCACCCTGACGAAGCTCCGGTGGGCGGAGCGAAACACGTGTCGGCGAACGGCCGGCCCTCCACCTTCCCAGCTCCTCCAACCCTCTGCCTTCCGAATGCGCTGACGTCACCAGCAGCGCGCCGACCCGCAAGACACATGTGTTCACCGTGTGCGGCACAATTGAAGTTTAACAGCTGAGGACTGACATCGCCCGCGTCCAGGGTTGCAGCACAGAGGTCTGATCGGCGGGGAATAAGTAACCGCCAGCGGCTGAACGCAGGACTACATAGTACAGCTAAGTACTTGCTGCTTAAAAACGCTCATATGTATATGCTTATTACAGTGAGCGGAGGATGTGGGTTACATTGAAGTGTCCCTCAGTGGTTAACAGCTGAGCCGGCAACGAGCCGAGTATATAGCCACACAGTACTAGTGGTGGCACCATGTTGCAACAAGAGGGGATTTTCTAATGAAACAGGCCTGCAACGGTGGACAGTGCACTAAGTTAACCCTTCACAGTGTTTGGCTCATGGTTGCAGCCACAGAGGCTAACTATACAGTGGAACATAATCGTTTATATGCCGGCCTTGTGATGCAGAGTGGTCAGCGCAAGCGGTGAATACTCCTGGATGCACAACGGAGTCAGCGCTGGGATGGAATTACCTATTCTTATACAGAAAGTTACATTATTTCCCTATGATTTAGGTTGGGCTAGAGAGGAGGAGGAGTGGATGTGAAGCGAGTGTGGCTGGTGTGGCTGCATGACTGGGGGGGCCCCCGTTTTTTAGATTCACTTTATATGTGTGTTTTTATCTATGTAGTGTACCGTCAATAGTGCCATGAATTTTTGCTTATAATAAATTCTGCTTTGTAATGGCCATGTGGCTGTTTGATGTTATTGGGCCAGTTCCAGCAAGTAACCGTGTTTATATGTATGTGTAGTGTAGTCTATTGGGGTTAGCTGGACGCCAGCATGTCTGGCAGCGCTCATACAACACTGAGTGAGATTCCCCTTCCTTTTATGTTTCTATGGCGACATGCAAGAGGCATTACTCCAGACCCAGCTGCTGCATTTAGACGATATTGAAAATCGGAGCCGCAGAAACAACCTCCGTCTGAGGGGCATCCCGGAAGCCTCCCCGAGCGAAGATTTGAAACGTATTACCACGGTAATTTTTTACTCCGCATTGGAGAGAGACCCCGCTGGACAGGGCTGCATAGAGCGCTAGGTCCGCCTGGCCCGAATCCTTCCAGGCCAAGGGACGTGATGTGCATAGATACACTCTAAAGGAGGACATTGTCCATGCTGCTTGGAGGAAAGGAGACATCGACTTCGACGGGGCCAATATACAAATTCTGCAAGATCTCTCTCGAAGAACACTGCTGATGCGCAGAGCTCTGAAACCGTTGTTGGAGGTGATAACACACAGCGGGGCATCTTACAGATGGGGATTCCCCTTCCATTTAATCATCCGAAAGGCCCGCGACACCTACCTGCTCAAATCTCCTAGGGACTTAGCAGGATTGTTCTCCTTCATCCAGGCTGAGCCAATTGAGGTTCCGGACTGGCTGGCGGCAAGGCTGGTGATCCCTCCTCTCCAACCTAGCAGGTGCAACCGGAGAGGCCCCAGAGGCCCTGGAGGAGCTGGAAGTCAGCGGCGAGCAAGAGGCCGGGACAGGCCCTACGATGCGGAGTCTTGAAATGTTGGACGTCGGCGGGCCTGAGTCTGCCGTCGCCCTTGCGACAGATGTTCCGGATGCCCTGGGGGTCCCCCGACGGCCACTCTTTACCCGTGGGAGCGCCTCTTGGCCTCATTTGCTGGCAACAGAGTGGCTGAGATGTGATACTCGTACAATTAGTGGCTGGCACTCGCCGCCCTGGTCTTGGCGCGCTTGGGGCGTCTCTCTCTGGGGGGGGGGCATACGTCTGTGAAGGTTTTGACATAAGTTAACATGCCATAAGGGTTTTTTTTTTTTTTCTGCTGTCTTTAACCAACTTTTGCTGACATTTTGGGTTTGCTGCCTTTCCTGCTACCACCCAGCTGTGGGCCCTGGTGTGGGAGGCGGTGGCTGTGGTCTCAACTCCGTGTCGACAGGCACCTACTCCCACTAGGGTCAGCTCGTGGGTTCTTTAGACCTAGCGAGACTTGTTTTTTTCCGTAAAGGATCCATATAGGATAGTTAGTAGTTAAATTGTTTTGTTTTTAATTGTCTTTGTTAAGGGTTCTTTGGTTTTCCTCTGTTCCCCCTCTTCCCCTTTTTCCTACCCTTCTCCCCAGGGGTCAGCACTTAACTCACCGGTGTGGTTGGTCATATCCCTCTGCGTAAGCCTGTCGACTGGATTCTCCAGGGGAGGGCCAAGATGTCGGGAACCAAAATTGTATCCCTCAATGCCAAAGGCATGAACAGCCCTGAAAAAGATCATTGATTCTAAGGAACCTGAGGGACCTTGGTGCCCATATAGGCTTCCTTCAGGAAATCCACTTTAAGGCGTCTAATCCCGCTTCGTTGGGAGACAGGAACTTCCCCAGGGCCTACCACAGTTACTCTCCTGATTCCCGATCTCGAGGTGTCAGTATAACGATCTCAAAATCCCTTGCGTGGGAACTTGAAGACTACAGAGCAGACGGGGATGGCAGATGGCTGCTAGTAAAAGGGAAGATTCATTCTGAAATATTTACGCTGGTCAACATCTATGCCCCAAACGTAGGACAAATTACCTGTATAGAGAACTTGTTGGAGGTCTTGGCAGGCTTCTGAGAGGGGTTTCTAGTCCTGGGGGGTGACTTTAACTTGACGCTTGTCCCGCTCCTGGATACCTCTAAAGGGGGGCCCCACATCGCATACTCTAAACTAAAACGCCTCAGGGGAATCCTTAATTCGTTTCAACTGGTGGACCCCCGGAGAATCCAACATCCGAGTACACGGGACTTTACATTCTTCTCTCACCCGCATAACACTTACTCTAGGTTGGACATGTTTCTAATCCAGCACCCTCAGCTGGGCAGAGTAGTTGACACCACAATAGGAAACATCACCCTGTCCGACCATGTGCCGATTACTATTACGATTAGGGATCCCTACCCCACCCCCAGAAGCTGGTCCTGGAGGTTGAATAACTCGCTACTGGAAGACCAGAGAGTGCTAGAAGTTGTCCGGAACGAGCTTAAAAATTACTTTGAATTAAATGCTGGGCCGGAGGTGGCGTCTGGGACCCTATGGGAGTCCCATAAATGTTTCATTAGGGGGGTTCTGATAGGGTAGGGGACCCGAATTAAGAAGGAAAAGGCGGAATGCATCACAGGTCTCCTCAAAGAAATAGGGAAACTAGAGGCCCTGCACAAGAAATCGCTGTCAGCAGCCCATATATCGACTCTTACTGCACTACGGGAAAAGCTGAAAACAGCCTGCTGTGCTAGATTGAAAGCGCAGATGGTAAGGTGTAGACAGGCTTTCTACGAGTCCGGGGATAAATGCGGCAGAATGCTGGCCAAGGCTCTGAGGGCGGAGGTCACAACATATGTACCTAAAATCACAGACACCGGGGGAACGTTGGTACATAGGGTAGAAGACATAGCTGAGGAGTTTCGCAAGTTTTATAAGGATTTGTATGGCTTGCCTGCTCCTCGGGAGGGTGGCTTTCAGCGGAGATGCACGCAGTACATTGAGGGCTCGGGGATGCCCAAGCTCCCGGAACAGATTGCTGCAGAGCTGGAGAGTCCTATCTCGATACTAGAGTTGCAGAACGCCTTAGCCAGCACAGCCACAGGCAAGACTCCGGGTCCCGACGGGCTGCATCTCCAATATTATAAAAAATTATTCCCCATATTGGCCCCGAAGCTTCTCCTGATGATGAATACCATCATTAAGGGGACTCCCCCCCCCCATGGACACATTAAGGACATATATAGCAGTGATCCCCAAGGAAGGGAAGGACCCAAACCTTTGTGCAAGCTACAGACCAATTTCGTTGCTCAATGCGGACATCAAACTCTTTGCTAAAGTTCTGGCGTCTAGGATTGCCCCGCACCTGCACACAGTGATAAGTCCCGATCAGGTGGGTTTCATGCCTCTTAGAGAGGCTAGAGACAATACCACCAAGGTCTTGAGCCTGATACACTTGGTGCAGAAGCAGAACATGCCCGCCCTTTTGCTCTCGACCAACGCCGAGAAAGCCTTTGACAATTCAAATGCAATTCATGAGATCGGTGCTCAGGCATGTGGGCTTGGGCCCGAACATGTTTGACAGGGTTTTGGTTGTATATGAGAATCGCACTTGGTATGGAGCTGCACCTGGTCGGCTGGCTAGGCTGACAAACTTTGAATAGTTGAAGGCGTAAAGGAGGAACCCGGATAGAGCAGCAGGGGGTTAACTCCTCTGCAGCTCTTATTCTTGTTCTCCACAGGTGCGCTGCTGGTTTGGATTGGAGGAGGGCACGGTCACAATATGTGTGTGGCTAGTCCTTCTCTATCCAGTCAGGTATTTGTATATTATAGGCTGCCGGTCATCAATTATTTAGACCCTGCTGCCAGGCAAATTTCACCAAATTAAGGTGCAAAACAGGCTAGAGAAAATAAAGGTTTGAACGACACTTACCCGCCTGGCCCGGGGGTGCACAACCCGCCCTGGGCCACTGAATTCGTTGTTCACAGATTAATGGATTTTGCGCCGCTTGTGATGTATCTGGAAGTAGTTGCTCCCTTTGAATAAATCCAAATCGCTGAGTGTTGTCTTCAAACCAATTTTTATTGCTAAAAATAAAACTAAAATGCCAATGTGCATTGGTACATTGCACAGATGGGCGGCAAATGGGTTAAAAGATGAGATGAAGTTCTAAAAAAGAATAAAAAAGTGGAAAAGTCCTTAAGCGTGTTGGAGGATTTTCTCCTTATTTTTCCTGGGTGTCCGTTAATGCAATCCCCGCAGTCTGTTATGCAGTGCAAGCAATAACAAATAAATGTCTCTGCTGTTGCTTCTCGCTGGGAACCAACGCGCGTTTCGTTTACAACTTTTTCAAGGTTCCTAGTGCGCCTGCGTAGGGCTCTCCTTATATATCAGTCAAAGGCAAGGGGGATTCTGGGTATCGTGGAATCGGAATCGGGAATGAGTAGTTTCTTCATGTATTCACTCGCTCCGTTTTGCTGAGCACAGTATTTAAACTGTCAGCTGGAACGACATGAGACTTCAAGGCAGTTACTTAGTATTGGCATGTTTCATGTTTGTAACAAGTATAGCTAGCTTTAATAGTATCATTAGAAAGAGGAACAATGTCTTTAGATGGCGAAGTATATGGCTCAATTCAAATACAATAAAAAGAGGAAGAATAATAGCTATAAATAAAAGCTAATAAAATAAGGATGAAAGAACCAAAAAGGGGGCATTTCAAAAGAATAAAAGAGGAATGTATAAAATAAACATTCAGTGATGACAATTTTCTATATAATTGAAGGAGAAAAAGTTAAGAAATATAAAAGACTTTGAATTAACTGGAACAATTTTCTGAATGTTAAGAGTATGAATATAATTGACTTTATAAAAGAGGATGTAACTAAATGTTAATAATAAAAGTAGAAATGTTAATATCAGTTTTAATATATTTAACTATAAAAACAAGATAATACTCTAAAAAGTCAGATAGTTTAAAATGGATGTGAGTAAAATTATAGTTTCAAACAATCTAGGAAGATCCAATAAATTACACAGAGAGTAGGCGTTTTATATTAGTGTAAAAAGTATTAGTTAGTGTAAAAAATAATAAATATTAAAAAATGTATGTTGATGTTAGTGAGTCCAATTAAATCTATTTATTTATTATCTAAAAAACAGTTCAAGTCAATCTCTATGTTTAATCCCACGGGCTCCAAGGAATTAAGTTCAAAAATCCATTTTGTTTCTTTTTTTGATAGTTCTTTCTGGATATCAACACCCCTCCAGTTGAGCTGCATTTTTTCTATAACCCAGTAGACCAAATCGCTTGGGTCACCATTGTGAATGGCAGCAAAATGTGCTGAGACACTATGTGTTAGTAGTTTTTTCTTAATATTCCTGATATGCTCTGATATTCTGATTTTGAAAGGTCTTTTGGTTCTTCCTACGTAGATTAGGCCACAGGGGCACTGCAGGCAGTAGATAACACCAGATGTATTACAAGTGGTGCTGTCTTTGATTTTATACGTTATTTTAGTTGCAGGATTTGTGAATTCCAAACGTCTTCTTGGAAAAGAAAGATTGTTTGATGTTAGTCTGCATGCTATGCAGTCTCTGCATTTACTGAAGCCTAAAGGTTGCGTAGGAGTTATTTTTTGCTCTGGGGGGTTGATATGACTACTTATTAGTTGTTGTGCTAGTGTTTTTGGTTTCCTGTAAATAAATCTGGGCTTTGATCCAATTATTTGTTTCAACATTGGGTCCATTTCTAATATGCACCAATGTTTTTTGAAAACCTTTTCAACTTGTTTATAATCCTTGTTGAATTTGGTGATGAAAGGTACATCCTCAGGTAAATTTTTAGTTGGACTTCTTGAGTGTTGGTTTTGAGGGTTCTCTGGATTGGTCTTCTTAGTTCCCTTATTGATCTCTTCTATTGCCCGTATAAGTGTTACTTCTGTGTATCCTTTTTCTTTTAATCTAGTTGTGATTTGTTGCGCTTGTTCTTGGAATACCTTCTCATCAGTACAGTTGCGTCTTATCCTTTTTAGTTGTCCTTTTTGAATGTTTTTGATCCACGTTGGGTGATGGCAACTGTCTAATGGTATATAACTGTTCCGGTCTGTTTTTTTAAAATGTGTTTTGGTTTTGATTGAATTGTCTTCCTTGTAGACTGTGATATCTAAAAAATGTATTTCCTGTACTGCTATTTCGTATGTGAAAGTTAAATTCCATTCTTCTGAGTTAAGAGATTTGAGGAAGGTTTCTAGATTATTTTTAGTACCTTTCCACAAGAAAAAACAGTCATCAACATACCTCTTATAGTATACTAGTTCTTGTGGGTACATGGTTGCTAATTCTTTATGTTCCCAAAGTGCCATGAAAAGATTGGCAACACTGGGCGCAAATTTCCCACCCATAGCAACACCAATCTTCTGTAGAAAAAAATTATTTTTTGGGCCCGAACATGCTGAGCTGGATAGAGAGTCTGTATAGCTCTCCCTCGGCATCGGTGAGAGTAAACGGCTGCCTGTCGGGATCGTTTGAGATCTCGAACGGGACAAGGCAAGGGTGTCCCCTATCGCCGCTGATCTTTATTCTGACTCTTGAGCCTTTCTTGTGCAGGGTGTGTGGGAATCCAGACGTCAGGGGGCTGGAAAACACCTCGGGGCACTACAAGGTTGCGGCTTACGCCGATGACTTAATTTTTTTTCTGTCCTGCCCGGAGGTCTCGCTGCCAAATCTTCTGAAGGAACTCAGAGATTACGGGAGTCTCTCGAGCTATAAGATTAACTTCCAGAAGTCCGAAGCATTAAACATCAATATTCCCCTTAAGAATGCCTTCCCATTCCGCTGGGCCAATGAGAGTGTAAAATACTTGGAGACAAATATCAGCAGTGACCTCCTAAATATCTACACTCTCAACTTCCCCCCGCTGTTGAAAAGTTTTGAAAGGGAGACAGCCAGGTGGAGCAAGGGGAAGCTTTCCTGGTTCGGGAGGTGTAATGCGGTTAAAATGACCCTCCTCCCCCGCCTGCTCTACCTCCTTCAGGCCCTCCCGGTGTTCATTCCGCGCTCATTCCTCCAGAAGGTCCGCTCGGTCTTCATTAGCTTTATTTGGGCTGAGAGAAAGCCGAGACTGGGGAGGGAGATCCTGACTAAAGTAAAAGAGCAGGGGGGCGTAGGCGTACCGGACCCAATACTGTATCACTCCGCGACACATCTCTGTAGGGTGGTTGATTGGTTTGTCCACGGAAGGAACAAGCAGTGGGTTGGGTTGGAGCAAAGTTTCCTTGAAATCCCGGTCCGGGGGGCACCCTGGGTGGCAAGCGAAGGGGGAAAAACTGGAAGACAACATCCCACCATAGGTCCCATGCTAAGGAATCCGGGTATAAATTACTTTCCAGATGGTATAGAGTCCCAACGGACCTCAACAGATGGTTCCCAGGAGTCCCCCCAAACTGTTGGAGATGCGACGAGGAGAGGGGAGACTTATTGCATATTTTTTGGTCTCGCCCCAAATTGAAGGAATACTGGACTCAGATTAGGTGGATCACAGAGAAGGTCTCTGGTGTGGCGGTCCCTAACGACCCAGCTCTCTGCCTCCTTCACGCCTCGGAAATCCCCTTGAAACGATACCGAAATTCCATAACCTGTCACCTGCTGAATGCAGCAAAAGCATGCATCCCACAGGTGTGGAAGAGTAGGGAGCCCCCTTCCATTAGTAACTGGTGTCAGAGGGTAAACGACATCATGAGGATCGAGGATCTCATGTCCTCACGTAACGATTCCTACGAGAAGTTTACGGCGACCTGGTATGGTTGGATGGCTTTCATGGAGACGCCGGAGGGCAGAGAGCTACTGGGCCCAAGGGTCGGGTCACCGCCTCCCCGGACACTCCCCTGAGTTGAGAGAGTAGCGGGTGAGAAGTTTGTATATGTGGCCTAGGGCTCTCGTGGTCTGGAGCAGGGGACGCCCCCCCATTTCCCTCCCCTCCCATCTTTTTTCCCCTACCTTTCCCCCTCTCCCCTCACTTTTTTCTCCTCTTTGTTTGCTTTTTCCTTTTTCTTCGTGTTTAATTCCAGTTCTGATTGCTTGTATATCTTTGATGTTAATTGCCCAAGCACTCTAGAAGGCCACGTGGTTTGAAATAAAGTTTGAACACATGTGCACACAACAACGAACACCGGTGGCAGGTTAGAAATGTCTTTATTGATTTGCATCTCTGGAAAACAATTGACATTGTATGCTTTGTATTTGTCGCATGCTGGACCTGTTATATTGTTCTTATTTCTGAAAATCTTCAATAAATAAAGAATTAAAAAAAAAGAATAAGATAAATGGTGTAGAGAACACCAATTCTCTGCCCCAAGCTCAGCTTCTGACAGCTAGGTCTCCATTGCAGTGAGAAGCGCCACCCAATCCTCCATCCCTCTCACAGCGTCCGCCACTCACTTTTGGAAAACAAAAAAAATCAGATAGCATGGAACAGCAGCCGGCAAAGGAAAGAGCTGCTTTCCTTTGAAAGGATTTTTGCAAGTGTGTGCATTTTTTTTCTACTAAACTCTTTGTGAACATGAGAGGGGGGCTCCATGCTGCTTTACTTCTTTTTCTCTTCCATTTTACATCAGGCCTTCAGAGAAATTCAGTAATGATTGGGTTAACCTCCCGACCAAAGGGTGTGGACTGCAAGACAAAGCTGTGGCTCCTCCCCCAAGACCTAGACCCCCTTGCCTTCCTTTGTGAAATGGGAGAGGGGCCTGGATGTCGTCCTCACGCCAAAACAAAAAGATAGGATTGTTCGCTTAGCACATAAAACAGCTACCTGCACCAAATGCCAGGAGTGTAATTATAAAATTCTTACACGGTGGTATAGGGTCCCAACCCTATTACACAAGTGGTTCCCCGATGCTTCTCCCCTATGCTGGTGTTGTAACAGAGAGAGGGGAGATTTCCTCCGCATATTTTGGTCGTGCCCTAAACTGACGGTATTCTGGGAGAAGGTTAGGAGCACAATGCAGCGTATGACTGAGAGGGTGGTCCCATGGGATCCGGCCTTCTTCCTCCTCCACCACTCGGAGATTCCCACCAAAAAATATCAGCGATCTGTCCTGAGCCAGATGGCGAATGCCGCAAAGGCATGCATCCCCGCACTTTGGAAGACCCCAACACCCCCGACTATCTCTTCTTGGGTAATTAGGGTGGCATAGATCAAGAGATTTGAGGGCCTGATTGCAGCGCAAACCGAATTCTCAGAGAGCCACCGCCTCAAGTGGTTCAGTTGGGAGGAGTTCACGACCACACAGGACTATAGGATCCTCCTGGAGGATGTCCTTTGATGGGTGGATGTACTTCCCTCCTTCTGCTTTATCGCTTCGCTCTCCTGTTTCCCCCCTTCCCCACTTCCTTTCCCTTCTGTTCCTAACTAGGTCAACCCTCCCTTCCTCCACCCCCCTTTTCTCTCCCTTCCCCATTGCCCTCACTCATCATTTTCTTACAATTTTTCTATAAGATATCTAACATGTCGAGCTTTCACTAATACACTGGGGTCTTGGTTCGGCCGGGGGGGTGCCCCGTCGGCGCTATCATAGTTGTTATGGGAGACAATGGAGGGCTATCCCCGATGGGGCTCCCTCCGGGAGAGGCTCCTGGGAATAGGGTGGCGCCGGGGGAAATTGTCCCCTTGCTCCGAATAGGACAGCTCCAGCACGCTGCTGGGATCTTCACTTATTTACTCGACATTGCTTAACATTTGATGTACTACGAACCAGAGAATGTACCATTTCCTTTTTTTTTCTTTATTACTGCTTTACTGTTTGTTGGGTTTTTTTTTTTACTGTAAACTGAAAATGGAAAATAAAGAATATATAAAAAACAAAGGTGTGACTCCTCCCGGCCTATATACTTCTGGCTGACCTCCTACAATCCAGTTTCTTTCTTGCAGTGCGAACTGGACTGCAAGGGTTTATCCGACTTCCTCTTCCATTTACTTTTTGTCTTTAAGGATTTTACCTTGGAAGAGGGGGAATTGAACCCAACTGTATTCCTGGCCCTTTACTCCTCTGCTCTGGATAGACCCACAATGCCTCCTCAACTATACTGTATGCAGATTAGGATGGTAAGGGTAAGCGCCAGGGTCCCAGGGCACTTTGGGGTGTCACTTTTGTTTTTTGAAAAAGTTGACAGTGCTGGGCTGCAATTCCACTTCAAGAAAGAGCAGCCATAGGTTTTTGTCTGGTGAGTCTGATTGGGAGGGAATAATTTTCCCTCTTTTGTTGCCCTTTCCCACATGGTTTAATTATGTTTGCACTTAGTCATTGTAATGAGGCGGAACTAAGGAGGCTTCCTTCCATAGATTGTAGATTGTGAGAAAAGGGCAGGCAATATATTGGTGTGGTTCACCTCTAAGGTCTCGGAGTAGTCACTTGTGACTGTCGAGACCTGTTAAATACTTGGTCTTAGATCCCCTGGAACTTAGAATGTATTGCATTCACCATGATGGAGGCATCTAGAGTAATCATATCTGGTCCATTAGCTGGTTTTAGGTTCACCCCATGTCCAGTGTGCATGCAGGTGGAACAGGACAAGGATAGCATAGTGTGCACCGATTGTGCAACAGTAGTAGTTGCCAAGTATGAAAGACAGTTGTCTCCCCCTGCAAGGGTTCCTACCCCTGTCGCCGGACCCTCAGAGCCTAAAGCCTCCTAGGCAGCCCAGCCTCAGGAGGACATTCAAGATAAGAATGTCCTCCAGGAGATTGCGGATAGATTGGCCCACCTGGAGAGTCGTTCAGAACCATTGACTCCAAGGAAAGCCTTTAATTTTCTCTGTTTATGAAGAGGATTTTTTACTGCCATAGCCTGCCAGAAAGAATTATCCGCTGGGGAAGATTCATCCAGTAGGGACTCCGATTCTACACAAGGGGGCGCCCATTTTAAGGAGAAGATGGATAGTTTGATTACTTCTATCCTGGAGATTTAGTTATTCTTAGTATACAGTACGTCCTGCTCCAGATATAATGCTTACATTTGGTTTATCCTCCGCCAGATGGCGCTGTACTGCAGAAGCATGTGAAAACAGGCTCCTCCCGGCCCTTCATATACCCAGGGACCTCCCACAAATCCCCAGATTTCTCTGCAGTGCTGACTGCGAAGACATGAAGTATCACTCTCTCGCAGGTGAGCGGGGCTATAAAAGCGGCCCTGTTGGACTAATCCCACCCGTCCTCCATGTGATGTGCCTCCCAGCTTGGGCTGCGTCGGTCGGGTGAAGGTTGGCAGCACCTTGTGTGCTTATGGAGCCATGCTCCACCGCAGTCCCCCACCAATGGGTAGGCGGTTTAGGCTTATGGTGAGCCTCTAGAGGATGCCCCTCCCGCGCTATTCCCTATGCCCCGTGTAGTGGTGGGCCCTTTACAAAGGGTCGCCATCCTACCTCGTTCCCCCCGTAGTCCGGGGGGAAAGAAAGGGGGGGGTGTGGTGGTCACTGTATGCTTACACGCTTGGCCTTAGTACTGTCCTTTACTGGTATTCCTGGTGTCAGTGCCGCGCTGTTAAAATTTTTTATTATGCATATGTCGCTGCCACGCGCACTCCTTCTCTTATTGAACGTGCTGCGTTGAGCGGCGGCGTTGCCTCAGACGCTGCTACGTCTTCATCGGCAAGTCTGTCTCTAAGTGTGTCATTAGAAACATAGAAACATAGAAGGTTGACGGCAGAAGGAGACCATACGGTCCATCTAGTCTGCCCTTATGTGTATACTGTATGTACTCTTTATCTTAGGATAGATGTGTGCTTATCCCAGGCATGTTTAAATTCAGTGACTGTTGATTTCTCAACTACCTCTGCTGGAAGTTTGTTCCAAGCATCTACTACTCTTTCTGTAAAATAATATTTTCTAACATTGCTCCTGATCTTCCCCCCGACTAGCTTCAGGTTGTGCCCCCTTGTTCTATCAGTAAGTTTCTTCTTAAAAACAATTCCCTCCTGAACCTTATTCAATCCCTTCACATATTTAAAGGTCTCAATCATGTCCCCCCTCTCCCTTCTTTCCTCCAGACTGTACAAATTAAGTTCTTTAAGTCTTTCCTGATAAGTTTTAAGTTTAAGTCCTTCCACCATTTTCGTTGCCCGCCTTTGGACACGTTCTATTTGAATAATGTCTTTTTGCAGGTAAGGTCTCCAGAACTGCACACAGTATTCTAGCTGTGGCCTCACCAGGGCTCTATACAACGGCATCACAACCTCCCTCTTCCTACTGGTGATGCCTCGAGCTATGCAGCCGAGCATCCTGCTTGCTTTTCCCACTGCCTGGCTACACTGTCCACTCATCTTGCAGCTATCAGTAATCAGTACCCCTAAATCTCTCTCCTCCGAGGTCCTGGCTAACACAGTGCTGCCCATACGGTACTCAGAGCAGGGATTCCTTCTACCCAAGTGCATGATTTTACATTTAGAGACATTAAACTCTAGTTTCCACAGTTTTGACCATCTATCCAGTAAAGCTAAATCATTTTCCATGTTGCAGACACCTCCCGGAATATCCACCCTATTACTAACCTTTGTATTCTTTACTTAGATCTTCTGACAACTGAACTACTTGCTAGTTCTCTAACGCGCAAGGCCACTGCTAAAATGCGGCACATAATCCCTGATTCGGCTCCCTTCCCTATGGAGTCTGAGGAGTTTTCACATTTTTATGGCCATACCCCTTCGGACGAAGGGGAGCTATTCTCTGACTCAGAATCTTCTGATGAGAAGACAAGGGGTCATGACGACTCCGGTTCGGACCACTGGGCCCTGGATGATACTGACAAACTACTGCTTCAGATTTTTGAAGTTCTGTCTATCCCTCCCCCTGTTGCGGCTCCCAGGCAAAGGGGTGAGCTATTTCATACTGCTAAGGCTCGATTGGAGTTTCCTGAGCAAACCCATTTCAATAACCTTGTGTTGAAGGAATGGGAACATCCCAGTAGACTCCCCGGGATCCCTAAGAGTTTGGACAGGAAGTATCCATTTCCTGCTGATATGGTCAAGTGCTGGTCATCACCCCCCGAGGTCGATGCCCCTGTTTTAGGGCTGTCTAACACCTCTATTATGCACTCCCCCGATACCACTACGCTACAGGATTCTGAGGACCGGCGCATTGACTAATTGGCATGTCATGCCTTAGCATTTGGTGGGGCGGCGCTGCGCCCGGTTTGCGCCTTGGCCATTACTGCTGTGGCGCTCAGGGCCATGATCAGGAATGTTCTTGATGGCCCAGACGAGCTGCCTACTGATGCTGCTAATGCACTGTCTAACTGTGATGCGTTTGTGAACTTTATCCTGTCCACTTGGGATGATGCTGTTAGGCTGTGTGCCAGATCTTCCACCTTGGAGGTGGCTATACGTCGCGCGGCATGGCTGCGCCAGTGGGCGGCAGACAATGCCGCTAAAAAAGCCCTTACTGGGCTTCCCTTTATGGGTCTGCGCCTGTTTGGGGACCGCCTAGACCTCTTTGCTAAAGGAGGTAAGTTACCACAGCGCAGGCGACAGCCTCGGCCCTTTCGGATCCAGGGCCCCTTTTCAGCCCCCTACAGAGGTGCTAAGCAGGGGAAAGGGGTGTCCTTCGCGGGGCTCGTGCAGACTCCTGGCATAGGAGCAAGGGGCGACAGCCCGGCTCCTCCTGGGGAGCCAAGCCCAAAGCCCCTCCCAAGACCCCTCCGGCATGATGGGGCGCCCTCGCCCGCCAGTGTGGGGGGAGGGCTACAGCACTTTGCGCATGTCTGGAGGCACCAAGTCTCGGACCGGTGGATTCAGAAGGTAGTTACCTCTGGCTACAAAATAGAGTTTGCTGTACGGCCCCCCTCAAGATTAGTCAGATCCCGGATTCCCCAGGACCCGGCATCGGCTCAGGTCCTGATGCAAGCAGTGCAAGACCTTCTGGATCTGGGAGTTATTTGCCAGGTTCCCTTGAGAGAATTGGGAGAAGGGTTCTACTCCAACCTGTTCACAGTACCCAAAAGAGATGGGTCAGTCAGGCCCATTCTGGATTTAAAGATCCTCAACAAATTTGTCAAGCACAAGCGCTTTCGCATGGAAACTCTGCGCTCGGCCGTCAGCTCTCTGCGCCCAGGGGATTTTATGACAACTGTGGACATCAAGGATGCTTACCTTCACATCCCTGTGTTTCCAGGACATCAAAGGTTTCTCAGATTCGCGTTGAAGGATCAACATTATCAGTTTGTGGCCCTACCATTTGGCCTCACTTCAGCTCCCAGAGTGTTCACCAAGGTACTGGCGGGAGTGATGTCCTTGTTAAGGTCAGGGGGCATTCGAGTGCTGCCCTACCTGGACAACATCCTCATCGTCTCGTGGCCCCTACAGCAGGCGGAGCTGGACACTCAGCGGGTGGTGTCCATCTTGGAGTCGTTCGACTGGGTGATCAATCACCCCAAGTCTTCTCTGTCCCCTTCGTCGGTGACCCCATTCCTGGGGATAATTCTGGATACGGTTCAGTCACGAATATTCCTTCCCCAACAGAAGGTGGAAGCCCTGACTGTGCAGGTGCGGTCCCTGCCCTCGTGCCCCCAGCTCTCATTCAGACAGGGAATGCAGCTGGTGGGTCTGATGGTGGCAAGCTTCGAGGCGGTGCCCTTTGCTCAGTTCCATTCGAGGCCTCTGCAGCTTCACCTCCTCTCGTTATGGGACAAGGATCCTGCGTCCCTGGACAGGTTTTGTGTACTTCCCCCGTTGGTCATAAGGTCCCTCTCGTGGTGGCTGGACCACAAGAATTTGCTAAAGGGCAGGTCCTTTCTAGCCCCCTCCTGGGATACGGTCACCACGGATGCCAGGCTGTCAGGTTGGGGGGGATTCTGGAAGTCCCTGAGGTTCCAGGGCAGGTGGGGCCCTCAGAAGGCCCATTTACCCATCAACGTTCTGGAACTACGGGCGGTCAGGTAGGTTCTGGAGCAGTTGACCGATCACCTGCAGGGACTGTCTGTTCAGGTGCGCTCAGACAACAGGATGGCGGTTGCCTACATCAATCATCAGGGAGGGACCCGGAGCAAGGGTGCCCTCCAGGAAGTGTCGCGGATTCTGACATGGGCAGAGGCCAATGTTCAATGCATTTTGGCTATTTACATCCCGGGGGTGGAAAATCTCCTAGCAGACTCTCTGAGCAGGGGGACTTCCCGGCAAGGGGAGTGGTCCCTCTGTAACAGGGTGTTCCAGTTCCTGTGTCACCGTTGGGGTCTACCGGATGTGGATCTGTTTGCATCCCATCACAATCGCAAGCTCCCGGCCTTTGTCTCCCTGTCTCAGGATCCTCTGGCTGTGGCCGCGGACGCTCTGTCGTTGTCTTGGAAGAAATTTCGCCTCCTGTATGTATTTCCCCCGTTTCCCCTGCTGGGCAGGGTTCTGCGCAAGATTGCCCTGGAAAAGGTGCCAGTGATTCTAGTGGCCCCAAGGTGGCCAAGAAGGGCGTGGTTTGCAGACGTGGTACAAATGGCAGTAGATCAGTACGTTCTGCCAGAGGCGCCAGATCTACTCACTCAGGGCTCCTTACGCCATCCCTATTTACAAACTCTGGTTTTGACGGCTTGGCTGCTGAAACCTCCATCTTGATGGAGAAAGGCTTGTCTGCCTCAGTGGTGGATACCATGGTTCAGGCTAGGAAGAAAACTTCTTCTGCCATCTATTATAGGGTATGGCGTTCCTACATAGACTGATGTGAGTCCAGGTCTCTTCCCTGCAGGGAGTTCTTCATCCCTAGGATTCTGGAATTTTTACAACACGGATTAGAGTTGGGTTTAAAGCTCAGTACTCTGAAGGGTCAGGTTTCTGCCCTGTCTGTTTTCTTCCAGAAATCCTTTGCTCAGCATCACCTGGTTAAGACCTTCTTTCAGGGGGTCACCCACGTGCGCCCCCCACGTAAGCCTACAGTTCCTTGTTGGTACTTGAACCTGGTTTTGTCTGCCTTGCAGGGTGCTCCCTTTGAGCCTATTCAGGATGCTGCCTTGGCTGTACTTACCCTCAAAGTGGTTTTTCTGGTGGCTATCACTTCGGTCAGGCGTGTATCGGAGCTGGCGGCGTTGTCTATTCAGCCACCATACTACGAGAGACACCAGGACAAGGTGGTGTTCCGCTTTAAGCCAGACTTTCTGCCGAAGGTGGTGTCGGCTTTTCACTTGAATCAGGATATTGTGCTTCCTTCATTGTGTCCTAATCCTAGCAACGCTAAGGAAAGGGTTCTGCATTCCTTGGATGTGGTCAGGTGTCTGAAGTATTACCTGGTAGTCACTGCGGCCTTCAGGAAGACTGATGCTCTTTTTGTGGTCCCCTCTGGTCCTAGGAAGGGTTTGGCTCCGGCCAAGTCTACTATTAGCAAATGGATTCGTCAGGCTGTGATTCAAGCCTATTCTGCTAAGGGGAAGAGTCCTCCCTTCCGCCTTACTGCTCAATCCTCATCTAACCTGCCAACTCAGACCAGAATGGAGAAGACCGCCATAGCTGCCCAGCGGTGACTCCTTAACGTCGGCAGCCCGCCAACTCTCTTGCAAAACCATCAATACGCGTATCCTGCTAATCCCCGGAACACGCTAAGTCTATCATAAATCAGGGCTCTCGCGCACCTTCCCAGTGGACCGCATAATCCACCATATGAGGATCCGATAACCCAACAAACATGCTGAGACTATCATATGCAGGACTCTTGGCGCATTCTTGGTAGACCCCCGTTAACCACCACCGAATGTCCATAATGCTCTGCATCTGCCAAGTCATAATAATGAGGATCCACCCATCAGTCTATCATCTTAAGGGGTCCTGCCTCCTCATGCTAGGCCGCGTCATCCACCAATGAATATCCATAACCGCTGAACACACCAATTCTAACATAATAAGGCAGATCCGAAAATCTGCAGAACTCGCAAGTCTATCATATCAGGGGCTCGCAGCCCCACTTCACAGTAGGCCACTTAAGCCCCATAATTCCAGCCTTGCCTCCCCCATTCTTACCTTCCTGTTCTCCGGTAACTGAGACCCGAGGTGCCTGTCGAAGGCAGCACTCTCCAGTACCCTCCAATTATACTACCTTTCACGACACTAACCAGCGCTCTCAATTCATGATATTGTGTACAAGCCACTGACTGCGTCACAGGCCATGTACTCACCCACTCTGACCTTTCCTACCACTGGGTAAGCCCAAAGCTTGAATTGTTCCGTGGCAGCACTCCCCTGGTCAGATAATATGTTCCAACCTCTGACTACCAAACTGAGCAATCTAACTCCATCATATTGTTTACACACCGCTCACCTGCCTGTAGGCCATGTATTCAGACCATTATGGCCCTCCCCTCCGAGGGGTAACTCAATGCTTGACCACAGAGCCTCTCTTTGGTTCAAACCGTGGGTACTTACACCCAATGCTCATCACCAAGCCATCCAACCTCGTCATGCTGTAAGCAGCAACTCACTCCCACATAGACCATGTACTCTGAATGATTCCCATCTTTTCCTTTTGCCGTAAACTCCGAGCGACACCTTACTCCCACTCTCAGGGTCACATGAACAATCCAGCCCGAATCCTCCGACACCATCATATTGTGAACCGGCAGGTCACTTCCCCGTAGGCCAAGTCCATCCAAACCTTTGGCCTTGCCCGTACTTCATGCAATCCAAGGCCCGAGCCACTCCTTCCCAGAGCTGCTCTTCAGGAGCACACAAATGACCATTTCCATAGCTCCATCCTGTGGACCGTCTGCTCCTTTCCTCTTAAGCAGTTATTCCAATTCAGGCCACCCTGTCCTTGAGGAATCCCAGACCCAGGCCGCTTCCATGCCTCAATGTTCATCCTAAAATTATTTACATCTGTCCCCTGGTACCAACGCCTCAGATTCCAGCATCAGTGTGCCACGCTGCTTGCATCCCCATGGATCTTTCACTCCTGTTTTCCATTGCCCTCCTCAAGGTATTTGAGACCTAGGCCACTCTCCCATATGCCGATAACCTGACTGTACGGTGATCGGTCTCTAAGCATCCAAACCAACCAAACCCAGTGAATTTGAACCGGTAAAGTCAGTGCCCATACCACCATCCTTCCGTCCTTCCCGCCCTACATGCTCGATTCTCACCTGATGTGTCTCGACATACCCCACCTGACCCTCCCTCCACCATGCTTTACCAGCCTCCCTAAATGGCCAGCCACAAAACCGCTGTAGCTATTCCAACCCCAAGCCTAACGTCAACTATAAACCAAGTTTACTATCCTCACACAAACCAGCCCTCCATTGGCAGGACTTGCCCTTATCCTATCCTTGCCTGCAGTGCATAACTGTATCCACCATTACCCTTATAGGTAGGGAATGGACCTTAGCCCACCAACATCTCCTGGATACCGGTCCCACCTGTCGCCCTTCCACGCGACACTCCTGAACTTGATGCACGCATCTGCAGCTTCAACTGCCTGTCATTTTCCCTTGTCTCCACCTGAATTCACCCCTCCCTGACTTTCATGAAGAGGGGTTTGAAGCCTAAAGGTCTCATGATGACTAATGGTCTTTTTGTGATAACCGCTGGCCTGCAACTGCAGACTATCCCTTGAAACATCAGTGAACAACGGTTGAGAGTAAGAGTTGCCAGTTGTTCTCAGGCAGATGGTGTTAGTAAAGAGAATGGGCAAACTGAGGACAGGAGAGGGCCCAGAGGAATGTGACTGCCCTTGCCACAGAATGGGGCTGCCTGAGGAACCACTATATGCCTGGCTGAGTGTTTGACTTCTGTCGACTGTGGAGGTCTGTGTCAACCAGTCCAAGACTGCTGACCAGTTGGTCAACACATGACCACAGGATGATAAGGGGAAATCCACCATGTTGCCAGAACAGCTTCTGACAACACCACCAGTCCCTCTGGCACTGCTTCTCCCCATTTGGCTTGACAGTTCTGCCACTACCAGTGGACCCCTTATGGTTAGGCATTGTGATTACCTTTTAAGAAAATGGGGTTATACAGAGGATTTTGTTTAATAATTTTTTTAAGTTATAAAGACAACCCAAGGTGCCACACCACCTCAAAGGGTGCAAGTGAGAGGTAGGTAGATCAGCATCAAGCAATCTGCAGCAGAACCCCATAAGAGGTATAGGGTTAGGTAACTTTATTTTGTTAATTTTTTTTACAATATCCTTGGTGTCACACCACCCCAGGGAGTGTAAATGAGAGTTAGGTAGCTCAGCATTAAGGGTGCAGTTTGAAGATCCCAATAACAGATGTTAGGTAATGGTTCATTTTTATTTTTTTTATCCTCTGTGTAAGAGTGTAAATGAGAGGTAGATAGCTCAGTATCAAGAGTACAATCTGCAGCAGACCCCAGTACCAGGTGTAGGGTTAGGTAACTGATAACATTTAACATTTTTGTTTTTTTAATGCAATTGGTGCCACACCACCCCAGAGAGTGTAAATGAGAGGTAGTAGCTCAACGTCAAAAAGTAAAGACAAGTATAGGATTAGGTAACAGTTAATTATTTTTTTTTACATTCTATTTGCAAGTGCGAACATTTTTCGCAGCACTTGCTGAAAACAACCAAAATATTTTCACATGAGAATGCATTTTCTCACACAAGCACATTTTTTAAAAACTTAACTGAATCAAGGTTATTATGTTTTTGTGAATGTTCCAATATTAATAAGAAATTAACGATTTTTATACTTGCAACCTACATATATTTATCTAACATTTCACAATTCTATTTTTATACTGCAGTTGTTCCAAATACAAATTTTGAAGTTGCTGGTGACACCCTTATTTTTCGAGAAGTGCAAAGTGGCAACAGTGCTGTATTTCAGTGTAATGCATCTAATAATCATGGTTATCTGTTGGCCAATGCTTTTGTCAGCATTCTTGGTAAGAACCTTTACTAAAAGTAGATGTGTATTGTATAATCTTTCTTTTAGGTGGTAATTGGTGTTGAGCGAGCAGGGAGCGAGTAGAAGTTTGGGTTCGGGAAGTTCGGACGAAAATTGAAGTCAATGGAGACCAGAACTTGGGGACCATAAAAATGGCTGTAAAATAGGGATAGTAAAGGGTAGAGGGCTGAAAATCGGGGGCAACACCAGGGCAATTGCCCTGCACAAAATCGAGTAGGAAAAGTATTAAAAATAACATAAAACAAAAAAATGTATGAAATAAATACATAAATAAATGCATCCCATGGGGTCAACATCTGGTTCATCTTAAGGAATGTAAGGATGTCCATGTTGGCTCTGAATAGGTGGATCCCTTGTCAGTGATGACACCCCCGCAGTGCTGAACACATGTTCTGATAGAACAGGGTAGACCAGAACCTTCAAAGCATAGAGGGCAGACTCTGGCCACATGTCCAATTTACCAACCAGAAATTCAATGGGGAGGATGCATGGCTCATGTCATGTCAGTCAAAGTCTGCCTCCCGGTACTATGGGCGGGCGATGGTAAGCACTCCGACATGGTTAATCATTCGACCGGATGGTCTTTGGTGCATACCTGAGGAAATTAAAGCGTTGCAAAACTGCATCTGGGCATTGGAAGCTATACCCCCTCATTGTGGAGCCGTGGAAGTTTGAGTCTAATTGCTGATCCTTATATGCCCATTGTCATCATTTATTTGGTAAGAGGCCAGCTTTATTGGTGACTTCACGGTGGAGGTGCATGCGCTGTGGGACTGCTGAATCTTGATTTGAGTTATTACCTACTACCGGCTCTGTGTTTTACTACAGTTTTGGACTACTTTTGAGACGAAGGACTCGCTACACGTTGAGTTTTTTTACTTGTAGTGCTGAGCGCGGTATCTTGTCTTTTTTTCTGCTAAAACACACTACAATTCACCCTGGAGTAGAATGGGTACACCGATGCACAAAATATAGAAATGCAAAGTGTGGAGCTAAATCTTCAATCACCTCCCTTTATTATATTTAGAGTCCTTAAAATGTCCACTGGCCCAATAAACATGGTAAAAAAAAGTCGCTGTATAACCATAAACTTTCTTTAAATGTGTTCAATGTCCCTTGAGTGAAAAGATGATGCAATCACACCACTTCACTTGCCCTTCACCATCCAATCATTAAGCTTACTAATTAGATCAATCTGGCATATCAAAAATAGTTCTTCTTGAATCTGCTTTATCTCCTCATAGATCTTAACTAAATACAGGTATGACACTGGTGTAGGCATTCAAATGGCTCTCTAGTGGTGTGCATATTTACATATTAGACATTATTGTGTTTCCTTCTTTTTCCCCTTTTTTCCCCATTTTTGGGCTTAATGCTTACCGAACATGTTAACCTAGACATACACATTTACACATTTTGGTAGGCTTTGAGCAAAACCCTTAGTATTTCTCAGTTATCAGCATCCATTTTCTGGAAATAAACTTGGATCTAGTGCTTTCTCTTGCGATTACCTGTGAAATATAATATAAGTGTATACTGACATTTTAGGGCCTCTCTATTTAGCTATTCCACAGATTAACTACCATATGTAGCATAGAATATACTTACTAATCTTTCTGTATGGGGCTTCTTAGGCTGTGCTTAGAGACAAATAATTATGCATATCTTGTGCATTTGTACCACTTACATTACAGGCAGTGGGGGCATCCCTCATTACAGGCAGTAGGGGCATCCCTCATTACAGGCAGTAGGGGCATCCCTCATTACAGGCAGTGGGGACATCCCTCATTACAGGCAGTGTGGACATCCCTCATTACAGGCAGTGGGGACATCCCTCATTACATGTAGTGAGGGCTGTGACGATTGCACAGGTTGATCAGACCTCTTGATCGTTCATTCGATCAAACCGGCCAATCGTACCCAACGGCTGTCACCGCAATTGTTCAATTAGATCAAATGGAACGATCGACCCACAACCACTTCCAGGTGGGGGGGGGGGGGGGGCGATCGAGCGTCCTAGGCAAGTATAGTAGCCAGGCTCTTCAGAATTAGCGGGAGCTTTTTAGATCCTTAATTCAGAAGAAAAAAAGGTGCAAGGTGATAACAACAGAATTAACTATAGAACATGGTACAAATAATTTAGACAGCAATTACAAATAAAAAAGGTGAAAAATATACTTAAGAGTCTGTCTGGGCTGCGGTTCGATCAAATCAATTGTTTCTCAGTCCCCACACACTGTCTGGTCTTCTGCTGTTAAAGGGAGTATGTGTCACTCTTGATGGTAAGTTTAGAGTGTCTCTGTCCCCATTCTGAAGCTCACCTTATTCTCTCTAACCAGCGGTCAGTTTCTGACCCCTCCTATGGGCCGAGCAATTGAAGTCAGCCACTGTCTGATTGGTACATCTGGGATTCTCCATCTTTGATTACCTGAAAGTTTGTCCCTATGGCATCCCCCATCTGTCCTGGGATTTCATAGGGAGGGGGGACACAAGCAGGTGAGTAACAGTTTGGTCAAAGGGGCATCCCTCATTACAGGCAGTGGGGCATCCCTCATTAGAGGCAGAGAGGGGCATCCCTCATTAGAGGCAGAGTGGGGCATCCCTCATTAGAGGCAGAGAGGGGCATCCCCCACTCTCTCCCCCAATGCTCCCCCCAACACAAAAGGCAGCAGGCGGGCAGGGTAACAGAGTTATGCCTGCCCACCTGCTGCTGCGGTCCCCCCGGTACACACACACACACACACACACACACACACACACACACTTGCCGTTTGTTGCATGCTGGTTCCTGGTAGTCAGGGGGCTGGTCTGCTGTTGCTGCTGCTGTCTTAGCTCTCTCACACACACTCATGTTTACCTTCACTTCCTGGTTGTTGCGCACTGGTCGGTGGGCATGCCCCATATGTTCGCCGTCCAATAAAAAAAAGTATGCCGCCCATAGACTCCCACTGGCAGACTGGCCGCCACGCCTACATGCACCTGGTGAGGGCCTACTAAGATTTTGCTCAGTATGCCCTATGGCCAGTCTGCCCCTGTATGTAATTTTATATATATATATATATATATATATATATATATATATATATATATATATAAGAGAGAGGTTGGCAGGAAAAGATGAGGATAGCTGTATTGCCTAGCAGGGGATAGTCTGCTAAGGAGTTTTTTAAGTAGTAGCCACCGGCCAGGATTTCTGGGGAGTGATACATTTTACTTTGGAGCCACCTGTCATTCCTCATTCTTTTGGTTCACAGGTGTCATGTCCATTCCATTTATTTCCCTATAAGGTGTATAGTGTGTGCACAAACATAGAAACAAATTAGTTCTGCAATCCCGCACAGCTTGAAAAAATGAAGAATCTTGCTGTTGGGTGCATCCACCCTTTCAAAAAGATCTTTTCCCCAACAGATATTACGAAATCACAACAAATATAATTAAAAATAATGCACACCTTACTACAAAGGTTGTAAGTATTAGTTAATTGTGTATTAGTTAATGTGAACAAATAGACAATGAATTATATACAATGTATCCTCCTTCCACAGCTGGAGGCAATGGTCGCCCAATAGATAAATAAGCTTTATAGAAATTAATTATGCATTCATATATCCATTCCACTGTATGATTCAAGGATAGTTGCGCTGGTACTCTGTCTGTAATAAGCTCAATGTAAATGGCATTAAATGAATAGCATAGAAGTCTATATTATATCGCGATGCAATTGTTCAACAGCCTGATGGTTAAACAACATTCAAATAAAGTTAAGATACATTACAGCAAAGCAGACAGTAGGTTTCCAATGTTTCAGAATGCGGCAATGCCTCCCTGAGGAGAGAGTCAGCACCCAGGGCTGTATTTACCCTAAGGTAACCCTAGGCGGCGGAGTCTATCTTACTAGGGTGCATTGATGTGACATTAATGGTTTGTATATTTTTTTTGTCACTAATTGACCCGTGACCGCTAAGTAAAATCATTACGGGTTGCAGCCTCAGGAGCTACATGATCCCGGCATGATCTGCACTCAGCGCTGTCAGGTGGTATGAACAATCTTGGCCAGCTCCACCCACTGCTGATATCACTCCAGCATGAAGAAGCCAGGAGCTTTCGTTTGCTACCTTTCTTTTGTCACAGGTAACAACAACTAGAGGTGCGGGCGGGACCGAGCCATCCGAGGGAGATGTTGATTCCTTCAATAGATGTATTTACATACATGAGGGGCCCCTATTTCACAAATGCCGGCTCCATTGGAAGTTTTTTTCAGGTGATACATGGCACAGGAACGCACAGCAGTGATTTTAGAGGTGTTACTTGCAGTAACTGCTGCTGCATACTGTATGTTCAAGTGGCGCCCTGCACCCACCTTCACAGTCCATTCGCCTGCCCCTGCTGCCACTGACAGCATTTGTTAACTCGTGCTCCGCCATGGACACAACTAAGAAGCAGTAGCAGCGCTTAGTGAGCCAGAACTGAAGAGCAGTTTAGTGTTAAAATGGCAGTAAAAACAAGTAAAGGTGACAGCGAGACATGAGGCTCAATTCAGAGAGACAAAAAAAGACTTTCGTTTTTGTGCCGATCTCGTATTATTTTCAAAATTTCCCGCTCTCGTATGAGTGTGCGAGCGATTATATGCATGCATTGAAAACCTTCTGTAAAGTTTCCGTCCGTTCGTATGCCAGAGTACGAGTACGAGGATGTCATTTTCCATCGTGACTTTTCTGTTTCATTTTCTCAGGTTACAACGTAGCCTTTCGTTTTTGCCCTTTTCCCATCGTATCCTCCCACGAATCCTTTACGTTTCCCGATAGATTCTGTTTCACTTTTACCAAAAATAATCGTCCAGATGGAAATCCTTACGATCTTGCGCCTGCGCACTACAAAATTAAATCATTATAGTGTTCGCCTACATATTTGACATCCTCACTTCTACTACAATGTTTAGCTAAACCACTTAGCACTATCCATCTTCCCTTTTGGACCCTTAAAGCTCACCCCAACCACTTAGCACTATCCTCCATCTTCCCTTTTGGACCCTTAAAGCTCACCCCAACTACTTAGCACTATGCTCCATCTTCCCTTTTGGACCCTTATAACTTACCCAAACCATTTCGCGGTTAGGTTCTTCTTCCATTTTAGGCCCCTAAAACTTACCCAAACCATTTCGCGGTTAGGTTCTTCCATTTTAGGCCCCTAAAACTCACCCAAACCATTTCGCGGTTATGTTCTTCTTATATGTATTTCACCCTTCGTTTGGTGTTAATGTATTTTTGTTAAGAACAACATTTATAAAAATTTAAAAACATGTAAAAATGTAAAATGTGTCAAAATTTAAAAGAATAAAAACTATTTACAACCATAAAAACAGTGACAGGACCCAGAAAATTATTCTTCTTCTATTGTCCCCAACGAGTCAACCAGCTGCTGCATATCGGCCACCAACTCAAACCCTTCAATTCATTTCTTCAACTCTTGCCCGTGTGGTCCCTGTATAAAATTTATACAAAAACATTATTTGGCGACAAATACATGTTTCTCACCTGTGGATGGAATGTTTGTTAGTTGACAACCTAAATAATCACGACATATGTCAGTCTGCCAAGTCAATACTCTAAGGAAATGGGCAGAGGTCATTCTGCTAAGTCATTACTCAAAGCAAGTGGGCACAGGTCATTCTGCTAAGTCATTACTCTAAGGAAGTGGGCAGAGGTCATTCTGCTAATAACATTGACTCTGCCTTTATGAATCTGGGTGATCATGTCACTTAACACATACTGCAAAGAATGACATTACAACTTACTTGGTTGGTGGCCGACAGATGCCTCGTTGGGGACAACCCTACGTCCTGGGCCCTGTCACTGTTGTGAAGTAGAGCATGTTGAGACATGGCAAATAGACACTTATAATGTCTTAGTCAACAGTAATCAAATGTCATTTTCAATGTGTGTGTCACATCACTCACCTTCTCCCTGTGCCTCCTGGGCGAGATCTGCTGCAGCCTGCGTATCTTCACCCGTCCAGAAGCATCTACAAAAGCAGATTAAGGGAATCAGCTTCTGTGGAAAGGTCCAGTGGCTGGCCGGAGGAACAAACAGAGGAGGGGTAGGACCGTCGCACTGGAGATCCACCACCTTCACTTCCAGCTGCAGATTCATGCAGCACTGGTCAGCCTGTGCGCCTCCGGGTGCGGCGGATTCGGTAATCCATTTCCAGCACTACAAAAGAAATACAATTATAAATCAATGGCTACCTTCTGCATCAGTTACATCTAGCATGCAATCGCTATGTACTTACTAGGGAAATGGATTCCGAAAAAGCACAGCACCCGGGGCATGTGCAGCCATTTCAGGTCCGACCAATGCTGCATGATATGCGTGTGGGTGAAGGTGGTGTCCGTCTCATGTTGGATTTTGGCAATGATCTCCAGTGCGACGGTGCGCTTCTCAAAACAGTTGGGCAGGTAGTCGTACCTGCGCTCCAGCATGGTCTGCAAAACACAAAATCAAGCTAGGTTTTAGTTAAAACTGCATACAAATATCTGTCAACAATCGATCATTTGACTAAATGACATTAACATACACATTTGGAGCCTAATACAATCCTTTAAGCTGGCCTCAGTGTTGGTTCGCACGTGTGGGCCCTCACTTCGGTTGGGCACGGAGTTTGAGACACTTTATCAACAACCCTTTCGTCATGCGCTTCCTTAAGTGCTAGGCATGCATTTAGATGGCAAAGCAAAGGCAGTAAAAGACACTTACAAGCATGATGATCTCTTCTTGCTGGTGGGTGAAGATTCTGGGCGCCATCTTGCCTCTTGTCTGCAGCAGATAAGTAATGCCCCAGCGGTTTCCGGGTTCCGAACGAACAAGCGTACGCGAGTGCGTAGGCATCACAGCCCACAAATCTTATTTAAAGGTCCCTGGACACACAGCTCATTCTCTTTCAGAGTCCGTGCAAAATGGCACCCAAGAAGCAAGCAGCGGCAAAAAGGCACCCAAGCGCCAGGAGGCATCAGAAGGGCCAGAAACTCGATCACAAATGCCCAAAACCAAACTGTGGTAAAAAACCAATGCTCCGGCCAAGCAACCCACCACTACTCCCAAAAAAAAGGCGGTACAACCAGAGAGAAAGAGAGTCCACCAAGCCTACCACAAGGGAGGTGGTAAAACCTGGTAAAAGGGTGCAAAGCCCCAGCCCCCCCGGACCAACATCCCCCACCCCACGTGCCACCAAGGCAGTGTTCCAAGGCAAAACACACCATGAACGAAGCCCTAGCCGGCAAAGAAGCCCCAGACACCCAAGAAGCCACAGCAGGGCCAGAAGCCCCAGATGCCCAAGAAGCCACAGCAGGGCTTGAAGCCCCAGACGCCCAAGAAGCCACAGCAGGGCCCGAAGCCCCAGACACCCAAGAAGCCACAGCAGGGCCAGAAGCCCCAGACACCCAAGAAGCCACAGCAGGGCCAGAAGCCCCAGACACCCAAGAAGCCACAGCAGGGCCAGAAGCCCCAGACGCCCAAGAAGCCACAGCAGGGCCAGAAGCCCCAGACGCCCAAGAAGCCACAGCAGGGCCAGAAGCCCCAGACGCCCAAGAAGCCACAGCAGAGCCAGAATCCCCAGACGCCCAGGAAGCCACAGCAGGGGCAAAAGCCCCAGACACCCAAGAAGCCACAGCAGGCCCAGAATCCCCAGACACCCAAGAAGCCACAGCAGGGCCAGAAGCCCCAGACACCCAAGAAGCCACAGCAGGCCCAGAAGCCCCAGACACCCAAGAAGCCACAGCAGGGCCAGAAGCCCCAGACACCCAAGAAGCCACAGCAGGGCCAGAAGCCCCAGACGCCCAAGAAGCCACAGCAGGGGCAAAAGCCCTAAAAGGCAGACAATGCAAAGCACCACATCCCCACCCGCACGTGGCTACCAATCAACGGGCAAGAGTGGCAGGACCACAAGCTCTGGGTCACCCCAGCCAAGTACCTCCAAGGGCCATGCTCATTCCAAGGGCCCACAGAGCCACAGGGCCCCAAGCACAAGTTCAAGCTCCCCCAGACCCTCGCTTCCTTGGACACATTTGCCACATCAACCCCTGAAACTTCTGTGGCCACCCAAGCCACAAACACCCAGTCCCTTTCCCATTCCAGTTCGATCAGCAGCCAGCCTCCAGTCCTTGATTGCTCCAACACACACCCAGGCCAGAATGTCACCCCATTAGCCTGGAAACAATGAGGAGCCACAACCACCACAAACAGGGCACACATTGCGCAGAGGCCACTTGAGTGGCCGTTTTGGTGAGGCCCAAACTCTGGCATTGGCTAGTGGCCTCACGCTATATTATGATGAGCTATATGGGAGCAAATCCAAATCAACAAGCAAGCAGTGCAAAGCGGAGATTTTGGCCGAACTCACCAGACAAGTCAATGCAGCGGGGGACGAGCTCAAAGATGTAGAAAAGATTCAACAGAAAATATCAGACCTCAAATATGCCGCACGGAAGAAAGAGAATAAAAGGCGGCAGTACAGGTACATATCTTATTTTTGGCTTTTTATTCTTCTTGTATAGACATCATTGAGCTTAATTTTTATAACTATGTTTTTCAGCTTACAAACTGGCAGAGGATTCCCCACTAAATTGAAATTTACCCAGGCTGAGGAGATGGTGCTGGGCCTGCTACATCCTGTTGCGTTAGAGGGACACTCGGCACAACAGGACACGGAAAACCCGCCAATTTCTGTTGGTTAGTAATGTGTTATTTTACCTAAAAATTGTGCAACCAGTGAAATTAGCCAGCAAGCCATATCTAAACACATGCCCCTAGGGTGTGCCTTGTAGTGGAGTGAACAATTTGACCAGGGTGTGTCATGTGTGTGGACAGATAAGTTTAAAATTTGCTTGCCCATACATGACGTTTCCGAACATTTAGGAAGAGTAGTAAAGTATTGAGATTAGCAAAGGATTGCGTGATATGTATTTCTATTCAATCACATCCAACACTTACATCTTTTTCTGTTGCCCACTTGGGTTTGAGCTGTGCTTGGGTCCCAACGGCTTAAGATGGGGTGATTGCAATGTTTTCATAGATACAATGCTAATGAGCAGAATCATATTGTAACTGCTATTTGCAAGCTGAGTGTGTTCACTTAATGGCCTATAAGGGATGTTTAAACACACACAACAGGCAGTACTTGCATGTTTGGTTGGCTTCATGTGACCAATGTGTATGTACTTGTTTAATAATCCAATTTCAAGATAATGGCATTCATAGTGAAGGTCAAGTTGCACCGTTGTGGTAGTGGCCATTCCAGCTTGGCCACGTGTTTGATTTAAGCATATGTGTTATTAAGCATCACCAATGCATAGGCCCCAGTTTTAGATCTGCTGCTGAGGATTTGCCCAGCATACCTGTGGCTGTTGGGGGTCCTAGAGCACCATCATCTGCACGCCCCACCACCCGGGGAATTGGGAGGCGTACTCAGCAACGTCGCCCAGTTTCCCAAGGGAGGGGCGTGCAGATGAGGGAGTCAGCATGGCACCATGAGAGGCGGCTATTTCGGCACCAAAATCAACAAAACCATGAGCATATTAATGCCCAATTAGAGAACCTCAATAATACCTTAAGTGCCACGCTGACTGAATTTAGGACCCATAACAGCCACATGGCCAACTTGACAACAGAATTCAGGTCCAGCATGGCTGAATTGCAAACTAACTAAATAAACATTTTGGAACAGTTGCAGATTCTGAATGCCACACAGGCCCAGATTAGGGCCCACCACCAAGGGCCACAACCTGGGTTCTATGGGCATCCCCCATATTAAGGTGTATTTGGGCTGAATCTGTTCTACATCTTTGCTCTACATCCCCACTGTATTGACTTGTCTGGTGAGCCCTACCAATATAGCATTTTGGTATGGCTTTGCTTGTATGGTTTGGATTCGCCCCCATATAGCTCATTAGAGTGCTGAGGTAGCCCACTGGCCAATGCCAGAGGTCAAGCCTCACTGAAGCAGCCACTCAAGCTGTTGCTCTGCAGCCTTGCCCATAATTTCATTGGTTGTGGCTCCTCCTGTTTGTAGGCATGATTGTGTGACATTCTGGCCTGGCGAACTACTACCTTGGCCCCTGACTGAGAATTTACTGTACTTGGATTGGGCTGGGTGTGTTTGCGCTGTGATTTATCCACTTGACAATGCTTGGCACACATATGTTAATATGTTCTTTTGAAGGTTAACTTTGTCCTGGAGTGCCTTACTTTGTAAATCCAGGCTGTGTGCAATTGCTATGTGGCATGTTATGGCATAAATTTCATGTCCATGTATTCCCCATAACTATGTGAGTGACCATCAACTATAATTGTCATGTTAAAAAATGTATACCTTAAAAAATTAAACAATCATGTTTATGACTAAGTTACTGTCTTTCGGTTTTTGGATAATAAATATGACTTAAAGTAGTCCCAAAAACAAACACACAAATATATTAAAAAAAGAGTCTAAATACATTGTTGATGGTTTTTGTAATTAATTCATTACTGTTTTGTTATTAATAAAACACAACGCCAAAAACAAATGGCACAAAGCAATAACAGCAAACAATGTAAAAACTAACAAAAAAAGGAAAAAACAATTAAGCAAAATGTGTTGCTATTAGATTAGCACGGACGGCTTGGCCAGACACACTAAGCTGCCCAACATAGGTGTCCTCTGGCTCATCGGCGGGTGGAGAGGGTGGCTAATCCACATACCGGGGGACCCGCTGCAAGATAGCAAAATTATGCAGCGGCGCACAGCCCATGATGATATCTATGACCTTTTTTGGGTCGTACTGAAGGTATCCCCCGGTATGGTCCAAACATCGAAATCGGGTCTTCAATAGGCCAAAGGCCCTCTCCACCACTGCCCTGGTTTTGCATAGTGCCAGATTAGAGAACCCCTAGCCCCAAACGGGCATCAGGAGCAAGGGCAGGAGTGGATATCCAGAATCCCCTGAAAGTATTAAAAAATACAAACATCAAATACACATTCTAAGCTACAATAATGTTTAACATGTCATCAAGGGCTAAAAACAGCCATAGGTTAAGACATGCGTCATCAACTATATTCATTGCCATACAGTGAAAATGGATTGATGGAATGTGAGCAAACTTACCCAGGAGCCATCCACCAGATAATTCTCCAGACTCTAACTGACGAAATAAGCCGGAGCTCTGCAATATATAAGCATCATGGGATGACCCTGGATGCCCTGCAAGAACACTGAGGAATCGTATAGCTGCACCAAACACTGCTTGTATGTTGTGCGAGTAGCAACCAAATATAAATAAATTGCACAAAGCAAAGGTAACCAACTAAAACAATAACTCCTACAACAAATTAAGATTCAAGTTCAACAATCCAAATATAATTCACAAAGGACATACGTCTCAAAAAATAGAGCAATTATATGGATGTGTGGGAAAATAAAGGTTTACATTATTATTATTATTATTATTATTATTATTATTATTAATAATGTTTATTTATATAGCGCCATCAACTTCCGTAGCGCTTTACAAGGTAAGGATACAGACAAGGTAAAACATATAGCACAGAGAACAATACAAAATTAGATGCCACAGGTTAAAACCAAGTGTTGTGAGCACAGGAGACAATAGGGAGGCGTGCCCTGCCCTTGCAAGCTTACAGACTAAAGGATGGGGGTGGAGACAAAGGGGGCAGGGTCACAAGTGGTAGAGCTTGAGTATGGCTGCATGTGCCATTGAAGGTGCATAGGAGTTGCTTACGCCAGGTCATATGCTTGTCTGAAGAAGTGAGTTTTGAGGGCGCTTTTAAAGGCTTGGAGTGATGGAGAGTGGTGGATCGAGCAGGGGAGTGCATTCCAGAGAAGTGGGGAGGCACGGGAGAAGTCTTGAAGGCGGGAGTGCGAGGAAGTAACCTGTCACGCTCTGGTAACTCCAGCCCTCTAGGTAAGCCCTCAACCCCCAATCTCCGCAGCCAGCTTCACCTGTAGGAGCCCCCGCTTGCCGGGACGCAGAATACGCCTGCCCGGGATCGGTTGCCCCCAGGACTTCAATGGCTCAAAGGATGAGAGCTTACAGGTATAGAGGTCTGAAGAACCAATGGCTAAGAGCGGGTGTAGCGGAAGTCCAGAGGCAGGCCAGAGGTTAACACGGGGAGTCAGAGTTTGCAGCGGTACCGAGGGGAGAGATAGCTCGAAGTCTAGGTACAAGGCAGAGGTCGGCAACGGAGATCAGATCGAGATTGGTCGGTTCAGGCAGAGGTCGGCAACGGAGATCAGAATAGTCGGTTCAGGCAGAGGTCGGCAACAGGGTTTCAGATCGAGAGGCGTCAGCAAGGCAGAGGTTGGCAACTGGAAATCAATCGAGCTTCAATGCACAAGACAAGCTTGGTACTAGGCGCTATAACAGGCACTGACACACTGCAGTGGAAATCCCTTTATAGTGGGAAAACCGGCAGGATTGGACAGGGAGACAGTGGCTGGGATTGGTGCACTTAGGATCTGGCGGCAGATTGGAGCACTGGCCCTGTAGTCTGATTGGTGAGCTCTGGGCTGATTGCTCCAGCTGAGCTTCCCAGGCAAACTGCTCAGAGCTGCACCTTCTAGACTTTGTTCTTTTAAACAGCCTCCGGTGGCCATTCTGAGTATTGCACCCCCGGAAGACATGAGCTGACTGTATAGGCCAGCAAGCACAAGCTGAGTGACAATGGGCAAGGGGGGAGGACTTACTCGGCGGCACATGCGCCACAGGGGATGGCAACCGAGGCATAAGCGGCTCCTGGGCAGGAGGAACCCGAGCCCGTTGCCTAGGGACACCACGGGCACGGGTAGAAGGTAAGTCATTCGTGACATAACCAAGGAAGAGGACAGGAGAATGTCAGAGGCAGAGCAGAGGTTGCGCTTTGGTTAGTAATGCTGGATCAGAAATGAAATGTAGGAAGGGGCCTGGTTAGAGAGAGCTTTGTAGGTTAGCACTAGAAGTTTGAACTGGACTCTATGGGAGACAGGTAACCAGTGGAGGGATTGACAGTGGGGAGTAGCACTGGAGAAGCGAGAGGAGAGATGGATGAGGCGAGCAGCAGAGTTTAGGATAGATTGGAGGGGGAGCTAGTCTGTTGGTTGGCAGACCACAGAGGAGGGTGTTGCAGTAGTCCAGTCGGGATATGACCAGGGCATGCACTAACATTTTAGTGGTGACAGGTGAGAGGAAGGGACAGATGCAAGAGATATTTTTGAGTTGGAGGCGACAGGAGGTGGCTAGGGAGTCAATGTGAGGTCTGAAGGAGAGAGAGGAGTCCAGAATGACACCCAGGCATCGAGCTTGAGGAGTTGCAGTTATTGTAAGATTATTTACAGAGATTGTTGTGTTAGAGAGGGGAGGGGAGTGAGATGGTGGGAAAATGACCAGTTCTGTTTTGTCCATGTTCAGTTTAAGAGAGCGAGATGTCATGAAGGAAGAGATGGCTGTTAGACAGTCAGGAAGGCGCAAGAGGACAGAAGAGAGATTCGGGCCAGAGAGGTAGATCTGAGTGTCGTCTGCATAAAAGTGATATTGGAAGCCTAGCGAGGTTATTAGTTGTCCTAGACCAGAAGTGTATATTGAAAAAAGTAGGGGTCCTAGGACTGAGCCTTGTGGTACCCCTACAGACAGAGGCCGGGGAGAGGAAAAGGTGTTTGAGTAGGATACACTAAATGTGCGGTGAGAGAGATAGGAGGAGAGCCAAGAGAGTGTGAGACCTTGGATTCCAAGAGAAGAAAGAATATTGAGGAGCAGAGCATGGTCGACAGTATCAAAAGCAGATGATAAGTCGAGAAGAATGAGAGCAGAGTAGTGGCTGGAATGACAGATGGAGACAGTTGAGGGATAAGGTGGGATGGAATGGGATCAAGGGAGCAGGTGGTCAGGGGAGCCTTTGAGACAAGGGAGGAGAGACCTTGAGCAGTTAACACTGTGAAATGAGTTAATGAGTGGGGCAGGGGGTATGTTGGTAGGAGAGAGGTGTTCTGGGGGATGAAGCCACTTCGAATCCTGTCAATTTTGTTTGAATCCTGTCAATTTTGTCTTTGAAGTATGTGGCAAATTGCAAATTGGAGTTGAAAGTGTTAAATAGCTGTTTTGGATTCCGGGCCTGTGCCGATATGAGTGATGTGAAATATTCTTGTTTGGCAGATGAAAGTGCAGTCCTGAGTTCCTGAAGGGCTTTCTTGTATAACAGGAAGTCCTCCTTGGTTTTGGATTTCCTCCAATGCCGTTCAGCAACTCGAGAATGGCGTTTTTTTTTTTTTATAATTAAATGTTTTTATTGAAAGGAAGCAATAGTTACAACGCTGGCAACGCAGTGCCAAGAAAACAAAATGCAGATATTACAGCCATCTAACTTGGTAGAATCTTACAATGACAATTACCATCATCTAAAATCAGACACTAGGATGGCAGGATAAAGTATAAAGTATAGGGCAATGTGGAGCCCTGCGCCAGGCGTTGTAAACTGCAATTCTACACAACAACCTGTTACAGCGGCTGCAACCCATGCCTCCAACCTTTTTATAAACAGGTAAAAGAACAAACCCACAAGCAAAACTATTGGGAAACAAATAACGTGTAGGGGAGAAGAGGGGGAGAAGAGACAAAACAGACACATCAAGGGGGGGACCATGGGAATGGAGAGACAGACAAGATAAGGACAAGGAAGAGGGAGGGAGGAAGGGGATGTCCAATCCTTGAAAAGAGAACCCAAGAAAGCACTCTGGAAGGATCGGGCTATGTGTACTGAAGAAAGTCGGAGGAGAAAGTGAAACTATCCCAACTCTGCCAGGTTCTCCTATGCTTTTCCAAAGTCCCCCTCAGCGAGGCCGTAAGCTCCTCCATCCTACAAATGTCCCTCACGACGGCTGTCACGGGAACTACTGTCACGGGTACTTCCTTACCTGTCCTCCGGTCCCACGACGGCTCTCCTTCGTCCGGAACACAAGTTGGGCGTCCTCTGCGACGGGCGGCGGGCCGGCGTCTGCTCCTCCCGGCCGCCGCTCGGCTGTTTCCGCCGCGAGCAGCCGCTCGGCTCTGTCCGTCGCGAGCGGCTGCTCGGGCGGCTTCCTCTTCGGCGGCGTCGCCCGCGTCGCTCACTACTCGGTGCGCTCCTGGCGCGCTGCCTCGTGTACGCGCGCACGCGCGTCTGGCTGCTGTTTATGCCCTCCGGCGGCGCTATGCTCAGAGCAGCCGCCGGAGGTAATTTGTTCTGGGCCAATGAGCCCTAGTGCTTTGATTTGAATGGGGCAATCCCCTTAGGCTATGTTTGCACCAATCACATCCCTTCTTTGATCCCATTGCCCCTATAAAAGTATTCCCCCTGCGGTCAATCCTTGCCCGTTATAGCGTGCTACTGGGTGCGATTTTGGATACCTTTTTCCCTGTGAATCTTGCTGTGTTTTGACCATCCCTGATTGCCGCCTGGACCGACCTTGCCTGTTCTTTGACCACGATTCTGCCTGCTCCTCTGTACCGCGAACTTCTGACCTCCCGTTGTGACCCTTGGCTTGCCCTGACTACTCTTCCGTCTAAACCCTACTGTACCGTGCCTCCTCGGATTGACCACCCGTGTATGACCCCTGTCCGTTTATTGCTACTCAGTCTAGTTCCTGGTTCATCTGCCTTCCCCTGCATAAGTCAGCATCCTTTGTGCTAACAAGACCTGGGGGCAACCGTGTCCGGTGAGGCGTGTCTAGCGTCCCGGCAAACGGGGGCTTACTATAGGCGAAGAAAGCAGCGGAGATTGGAGGTTGCTGATTTATTGGAAGGTGGGTGTCCCACGGGACCTGACAACGGCCAGCCACTGCGCGATTGTGGGGGGATCAGGGGACCTCCACCTAGCCGGGACGCAGGTTCTGGCAGCACTCAAGAGGGGGGCAAGCAGGGATCTACGCCTGGATCTCATAGAGACCGGTGCAAGGTTAAGTAGATAACATGCGGGGTCCTCACCCAAATCGACATCCGTCAATTTCTTTACAATCTCTCTCACGCCTGCCCAGAAGCTAGATAGCTTCTCACATTCCCAGAAGATGTGTGTCATAGTCCCCCTCGCCCGCATGTACCTCCAGCAGAGGGGGGAGGAGGAGGGAAACATTTTTGCCAGCACTGCTGGGACCCGGTACCATCGTGATAAAATTTTGAAATTAGTTTCCTGATATTTGCAAGAGATAGAGCTCTTATGTGCTAGCTGGACCATTGTCAGTCGTTGCTCCTCCGTAAAGGTCCTACAGAGTTCCCTCTCCCATCCCCTCACGTAAGAGGGAACAAAGTCCCCCGGAGGTTCCATCAATAGCGAGTAGGAATATGACAAGGCCCCCCTAAAATGACCCGAGTCTAAACAGGTATGTTCAAATTGCGTTAACTGTCTAGGCGATGCGCATTCAACAGACCACTGGTAATGCAGAAGTTGAAGGGTTTGTAACTGCGTGATTGGTCTGAGTGCAAGGTCAGAGACCAAAGTCTCTGGCCTCCTCCACTCACCGCCCACCTGCATATGGAGTCTCCTGTAGCAATTCTGCCTGATCCAGGCTCTGAAGGGTCCCCCCGCTATCTCCACTGGAAAGTCAGTGTGCCCCAGTACTGGTGTCATAGGGGAAGGGGAAGGAGAGAGGCCCGACCCCACCAGGAACCTGTCCACCACCCTTCTAGTCGGACCAACTGTAGGATGCGTATTCAGCCGTGGAAGTCCATGTATCGGGATCCAAGGCAGGCCAGGAAGAGGGCAGGGGGAAGCAGCCTGCTTCATCTGAACCCATTGCTTCTGGGCAGAATGCCGGCACCAGTCAATTACACGGCTTAGATGAGCCGCAGCGTGGTAACGCCTCCAATCCGGGAGACCCAGTCCCCCCCCAGATCTGGAGACCGTCAGCAGAGAAGCCGCCAGGCGGTGAGAGCGACCGGCCCAGACGAATCTAGTACAAATCCCAGTAAGCTGCTTAAAAAAGGCGGGGGGGATGTCTATCGGAAGGGCCTGAAATAGATATAGCACCCTAGGGAGGATGCTCATCTTGATGACGCTAACCCTTCCAAACCAAGAGTTCCACTTTGTTCCACTTATGAAGGTCCTCCTCCAACCTTTTCAATAGTGGGGGGAAGTTTAAAGCGTATGTTCCCTGTAGCCTGGAAGGGATGCGTGTGCCCAAGTATGTAACGGCCTCCCGCTCCCACTTAAAGTGAAAGTTTTCCGTGACGTGTCTCAGGCGCTCCACGGGAATGGAAATATTCAAGGCAGAGGACTTCTTATAGTTGATTTTATAATTAGAGACCTCTTGGAAGTTTCGGAGCTCAGCAAGCAGATTCGGCAAGGTGATCTCAGGCTTTGTAACGAAAAACATTAGATCGTCGGCGTATGCCGCTACCTTGTGCTCAATCCCTCCCATCCTCACCCCCGAAACGTCAACGTTTTGCCTAATCAAGCGTAGAAAAGGCTCCAACGAGAGAATAAAGATGAGAGGGGAAAGCGGGCAGCCCTGACGCGTCCCATTAGATAAATTAAATGTCCGAGAAGGTACGCCATTCACCACCACGGACGCCGAGGGACAAGTGTAGGAGGCCAGGATCCTGTTGAGCATCTTGTCACCCAGCCCAATGTGACGTAGAGTCTCCTCTAGGAAGACCCAGTTTACCCGGTCAAAAGCCTTTTCGGCGTCCGTGGAGAGGAGCAGCGCGGCCTCCCCAATCTGTCGAGCATGATGAATCATATTTAGGACTCTAGTGGTATTGTCCCTCCCCTCGCGATTAGGGACGAAGCCCACCTGATCCCAGTGGATGAGATCCGGAAGGAGTGGGGCCAGCCTATCCGCCAGAATTTTGTTGTAAATCTTAAGGTCATAATTCAGCAAAGAAATGGGTCTGTAGCTGCCGCAATGCGATGGGTCCTTACCCGGCTTAGGAATCACGGCAATCTTAGCCCGCAGGGTATCTCGAGGGGGGGGAAGCCATCACTCAGAGAGCCGAAAGAGGAAACGAAATGGGGGCCCAAAGTGCCCGCCAGTTCCTTATAGTACTCCAGACTATATCCATCTGGACCAGGTGCTTTTCCAGGTTTCATGCTCCTGATGGCCCTTGTAAACTCCCCCACATCTATCTCCCCCTCCAGGGCCTCCACCACGCTCCTCCCAAGCCGGGGAAGATCCGAGTTCTGTATGTACGCCCTTACCTTTTGCCGATGCGCCGGGGACTCATTCTGTGGTAGGTTATACAAGTCATCGTAGAAGTCCCTAAAGGTTCTAGCTATATCCCCTATTTTGTAGTGCCTAGCACCTCCGGAGTCAAGGATGCTGGGAATAAAATTCCTAGAACTCTGGCCTCTCAGAGCTCTAGCAAGGGCCCTGCCACTTTTGTTGCTGAACTCATAAAAATACCTGCAACATCTCGCGATCTGACCCCTAACCTTTACAAAGCTAATATCACGGAGGGCCTCGCGCAATTTAGTCAACTTGGCAGACATCGCGGGATCCAAAGACTGTTTATGTCTGGTCTCCAGGGTCCGTAGCTCCTGAAGCAACAGAGCTGTTTGTTTTTCCCTTTCTTTCTTAAGATAGGCGCCCCGTCTGATTAATAGGCCACGAATCACACATTTGTGGGCCTTCCACTGGGTCATACGCGACACATCCGGAGTATTGTTCTCAGTGAAGAACTCGGTGATTGCCAACTGAATTTCCGCCTTAAACGCAGGGTCCTGCAAGAGGGAGCTATTGAGCCTCCAATGCCCCGAGGGGGGGGGGAGAATCCGGGACGATAAGGTGACCGAGATAGGAGCGTGATCAGAGATTGAAATCGAGCCAATGGTAGGCCGCGAGATGAGGTGCGCGAACCTATGAGGGATCAGGAACCAGTCTATACGTGAGTATGTGTTGTGGGGGGGGGGGAAATAAGTATAATCCCTACCCCTGGGGTTGATCACCCTCCACACATCGAGGAGTTGATGATCAAACAGGAGAGCCTTAACCCTCCTGATAGCCGAGTAAGGAATGCAAGAAGTCCCCCTAGAGGTATCAATTTGAGGGTCCAATACACAGTTAAAGTCCCCTCCCAGAAGGAGAATACCGGCAGAGAACTCCGCCAGCCTCTCCAAGGTAGACCTCAAGAAGCTAGCTTGATTTGAGCTTGGGCAGTAGCAGGTCGCAAGCGTCATCCTCTGTGTGTAGAGAAAGCCCTTAACAAAAAGGTACCTACCCTCGCAGTCGTGAACCACCTCCTCCAATGTCCAAGGGAGATATCCTGCCAGGACGATGGCCACCCCCCTAGATTTAGCGTCAGGGGAAAGGCCATGATACTGGTGACGAAAGTGGCGGCTAGACAGGTTATGGACCCTCCCCTCCTTAAGATGAGTTTCCTGAAGAAAGGCAATCCCTGCTCCCAGGCGTTTCAACTCACCCAGAACAGAAGCTCGCTTTACAGGGGAGTTCAGGCCCTTAACATTCAGCGAAGTACATTGGACCTTAGACATGACCGCGCAGGCCTATCTCAAGGGCCAAAAGCACTGAGAGAAAGGAGTTCACAAGCTCGCGAAGAGACGAGGGAGCAGGGTGAGGAAGATCAGTAATAGGGGGAAGGAGGAAAGGGCCGAAAGGGCACTAGACAACAAAAAAGACGACCACAGGAGGGGGAGGAGAACACAGAAGGGAAGAAAGGAAAACACACAAAAAACTAAACCTTACGGGGCAAAAAACCTAGTATATAAGGAAAAATCCAAACCCAGAGGGATCTAAACGGGGGAGGGGTCTTCCTGTCCCCAAAAGAAAGGGAAACCCCTAGGCGCCCGGGGCTAGCAAAAGGCCAACCCAGAGGGCCACAGGGTCCCGGCCTACGGTGAGGGCGAGACGGTTCCGAGAGACAGAGGGAGGTCCCCCCGACCGACCCACGGTTAGATTGTTTATAGGGCAACCACCAATGAGCTTACTAACAGAAGAGAAGCCCTCCAGGGGGTAACGCCCACACGGACCACAATGTAAAGAAATTAATGAAATTGATGAAGAATCCGCCCGCCTGCCAAATCTCCACGCAGCGAAGGGCCCCGCTGCGACCCCAAGGGCCCGCAGACCAGAAGTCGATCAAAGCGCGCAGACCGGCTGGCACCGAGGCCATGTGTGTGAGCAGAGATCACTTTAGGCAATGACGCAAGGAGCTCGGGGGCCACCACGCTCATCCCCACGGTGCAGCCCCAGTGGCACCTAAAAGGCCCACACCCAGAGCACGAGGTCAGGCACGGGGAGGCGGAGCGTCCACGCATGGCGCAACGCTCCAGGCCCCCCCCAGGGTGATCAAGAGTACAAAAGGAGGGGCGGCGACCCACCGAGCCCGAAGCGCCAGCAGCCGAAGTAGGTAGTGTGGGCAACATCCTACAAAGTGAAATAACAGATTATTATTAATATTAATATTGTGAGTGTCCATCTGTAAACAAACAATCAAAAGAAGTGCTATGTACAATTAAGCAAGTGTGTAACAGGATTCGGGGCTCGTCGCGTGCCGGTCCCGGGAGATAGGTCCCGTCGCGTACCAGTTAAGGCTCGTCGCGGAGGGCCAATCTACGAGAAAGGCAAGATGCACCCCAGGGGATGCCTCTGGAACGCAGACTCAACCGGTAAACTAAGTGATGCAGGAGTGAATCGGCCCGACGAGCCCGAAACACAATCATCAAATGCGCAAAGTTCAAAGAGCAATCAACAAAGCTAAAACAGGATTCAGAGCTCGTCGCAGACCGATCCCGGGAGACATGCCCCCACCCGCACAAGCTAAGGCTCACCGCGGCGGGCCAGTCTACGAGCAAGGTGAGACGCACCCCAGGGGGTGCCTCCGAGACACAGACCCAGCCGGCAGGCCAAGTAGCGCAAGGGTGGATCAGCCCGACGAGCACGAAACACAATCATCAATTGCACATAGTTCAAAAATCAGTCAACATAGCAAGAACAGTGAATGCTAACACCTCTGGTGGCAATGAAGCTCGTCTAGACCTCATTGGCCAGGCGACGGGGAGCTCTCGCCGTCCCACCGCCGCGTCCCCTGCGGGCCTCGGCGTCGTCCCTCGCCCGGCGGATCCGCTGCGAGCGACCCCCGGAGGGCCGAGAGGGGCCAAAGCAGAGGGAGGCGTCGCGCCAATCTGGGATCTCCACCGGCGAGGTGTCCAAGAAGGTGAAAAGATCTGGAAGGTCCGCTTGGGTTTTCACGGTGAAAGTACGCTGGTTCCGGCGGACCACAAGATGAAAGGGGTATCCCCAGCGATATGAACCACCACACTCCCGGATCTTGGACAGCAGTGGCTTCAGAACCCGCCTCATCAAAAGCGATCTGCGCGAGACATCAGGGAACAGCTGCAGGGATGCTCCATCGAAGCAGATCTGGCCGTGTGCCCATGCCTTTGCCAAGATGTCCTCTTTCACGGTGTAATAATGCAGGCGGCAGACGACGTCGCGCAGGCGAGCTGGGTCAGAAGGTCTGGGGCCAAGGGCCCTGTGGACCCGATCGATCACGATCTCGGCATCCGGGGGGCGGCGGAGTAACTCGTTGAAAATGCCGACGACAGTAGGTCTAAGCTGCTCCGGACCCGTCGCCTCTGGGAGACCCCTGATACGGATATTATTGCGGCGACTCCTATTTTCGAGGTCGTCCAGGTGCAAGACCGCCATTTGCGCCACAGCTTTCTGTTGGGTCAAGTCCCGCTCCAGCGCCTCCAACCTCTGGGTAGTTGTAGAGCGAAACTGCTCCAATGAGTCGACCCTGGCATCAAGACCGCCCACCGACTGTTGCAGATCAGAAATGTCCTTCTTGAACGTGCTTTCGACCCTGTTGATGAAGGATTCCAGGTCTTCCCTTGATGGCAGCAATTTCAACTCAGCTTTGAGGGTTGCTAGGAAGGGGTCAAGATGATAAAGTGTCGTCGTCGGGGGAGTGTGCAGGGTCTGCAAGGTGGTCGTGGATGATGTCAGTGCCCCTCCTCCTGCTGAGGGGCCGCATGGCATCGGGTCACGGGGGCATCCCGAACCCGCGGGCGCGGGAGGTATGGCCGGGCGTGCAATGTTATGGTCAGGTGCTGGCGCCCCAGTGCTGCAGGGCTCCGCCACAACTCTCCTCTCCTCCACCAGAGTGCGGACACGGGGCCAGGTAGAGGAAGAGGAGTCGTCTCGCTGTTGCCACGCAGGGGAAGGGGGCATCCCGGGTGAGGCCCCGCAGTCAAACCAGGCCCCGCCCGCAATTGGAGAGGCCGGTGCTGCAGTTGTTCCGGGTGAAGCACCTGTAGGGGCTGACACGCCCCGAAGCTGGGGGAACTCCAGCAGGGAACCCCCATCTGGGCCGGGGCTGAAGCCCATCTCCGGCTGCTCTTTCCATGACAGCGGGGAGGGGGCGACCATGGATGATGTGCCCGGGGAGACGGCCATGAGATCCGATCCCTCCAGGTTCCCCCCATGTTGTGGGGAGGGCGGGCAGTCCGGGCTTGGACAAGCAGGTGCAGATCGTTCTGTGTCAATATTCATGAGCTGCCTTTCAGCCCCTATGTGACCAGATGGGGCTTGGCTCCCCTGCCCCCGATCCCCCGTATTTGCACGCAGCATAGGGGTTAATAGTGGGCCCCCCCCCCGTGCCACCCGGCGGTCGAGGCTTCCAGGCCCAGCTCCCCTCCCATCCGGCAAGGGAGCGCACATTACACCCGGGCTCTCCTGACCTGAGCAGCTGCTGCTGCCTGATGAGCTCCATCCAGGCCGGCGCCGCTCCCGGATCTCATCTGCGGCTTCTGCTTCATCTTCGCGGCCGCTGCCGCCACCGCTCTCGTCACACTCCGGCTCCCGCTCCCCCGCAGGCTGCGGCTCCGCCACGCGGATCGGGCCCCTTCGCCGAGGGCCGGGCTTCCATCTCCTCAGCCGGCAGGCCCGCCGGTACAGGAGCCGATGTGCTCCCCGCCCGCTCCTGAGGATCTCCCTGCGCGCTGCAGGCATCAGCCCCCGCACGCTCCGGCGCCGCCATCTTGGGAGTCCCAGCTCTGCCGCCTCTCCCGCGATCCGGAGCCAGGTATGAGCTAATCTTCTTGTGGGAAGGGGATGGAGGTCCGCGCCTTTGCTTCTTACCCTTAGCCATGGCTCCTGGCATCGGGTGTAGGTGGGTAGGTAGCCCAAAAAGTGCTGTTATATGGATCGGCCGGAGGGAGCTCAGAGGGTGTGCGAC